>CM063504.1:92104924-92107424 GCA_032207245.1 Pardosa pseudoannulata | reverse complement strand
CCGGGACAGAACGAGACGCATGCCCAATGACAGACTCGCAGTCGTGCATCATGTAGCCTGACGTAAGTTTGAGAGCAGGGTCTTGCATTAGCGTCATGTGTCATCGAGATGAGTTATGATGCTGGAGTCGCACGGAGACAGTTTGTTTGCTTTCGAAGATGAGGAATCGACCGTCGCGATGCGTAATTAGTGCATCTCCAGATATTTACACGTGTCTACTGATAAAGCAGAGATCGGCAATTAAACCAGTGGCGAATCCGTTTAGGTGACTATAGTTTTGCCTTTTGTTTCCCCTTGCTGTTTTACTAACTATTCATAAAGATGCCAAAGCTGTCCTCTGAGGTTGATTTTCAAGGCTGCGGTCAAGGGGCTTTTAAGATGTAGTCTAGGCCGTACTTGTAATTTGAAATACTAAAATACATTAAGAAGTACGTATATAGCCACAGAAAGGAATCATTTTCGAACTCTAATGTGTTGCTGAATAAGATGAATTACTTTTCCTTATAGAAGATTAGTCATCATCGTCCTTTTCAAATTGAAGTAGTTGTTTGGGTCGACAGATAGAAAGCTGCATCTCTTTATCAGACTATGAGAATTGGAATTCCAATTCTGGCATGGAAGATCATAGCCTTTTGGAATTAGCTTTTGCAGAAGACCCAGGTCTAACTAGCTCTCTAGCCTAGCAGAATAGTGGCTATAACATTCCAAAGTAATCTGAAGTACATTCAGTATCGGCATATTAGAGTGAAACTATCTAATAATAAAATTAAAATATTTTAAAATAAAAAAATAGAGATTTTCATGAAATATTTTTTAGTTTAATGCTTTAAGGACTATTTAAAAAAAAATTAATTGCATAAATCAGAAGGATAATCTCGAAAGCTTAACACCCCGTCGGACGCGCCTAGAAACTTGGGGTATTAGGTTTGCTGTATCTCACAGATACATTTTTATTTTATTATTTCTGTTGATTTATAATGCTTCAAATGTTCTATTTTTGTCTTCTTTAGGTCCAGATTAATACAACTGGAAATTTTCTTTTTTTTATAATTTTTTTTGTCGATTTATTACTTACAAACGTAGCTAATTGCTGTTTAATGAAAATATGAAGCAGTTAATACAGTGGAAAATATAAAAACAGTTTTGCATAAAATAGTTACTATAGCTTAAAACTGCATAACATAGAAGTGACAAAAAATCTATTATACTCTAATTCCATTCTAAATTTAAGATAATCTTTCAGCTGTATATATTCGGAAAATCATTACTCCATGCTCCATTCAAAAATATTCATTGCATTTTGTGCCAATCTACATTTCTTACTTTCTCGGCATTTAGCACACCTTTTGTGTTTATTTTAGGCACTGGAAGCAATAGTATATTTTTTTCTTTGAGTGAAAGTTTTGACGTTTTTCTTGAAAATCATTGAACTTTTCATTTTGGTCATAAATATAATATTATGGACTATTTCAAGGTATTTTTTATAAAGTTATTTATGTCCAAAGAGCTTTTAGCAGCAATCATAAGGAAATCATAAGTGACAGACGGTCCAAAGTCAGTTGCTATCTTGCTTGCTTATGAACAACATATTTTTATTCAAATTTTGTAATGATTAAACAACCACTGCATTTTTAAAGCATTAGGTTGAGATTTTATTACCGTACCGCAATAGAGAAATACTGCAGGTATATGGATTTTGACTGATAGTCGAAATTCTATACACTATGTATGATATTTCTTAACTCCTTGACCTACAAAATAAAATGGATTTTGATTCACCCTAAATATACTATTTAATCCGGATCAACTCCAAAGGGTTTATGCAAATTTAGAAATATAACATTTTAACTTTCATTGCTATGTAACATTTAATGAGGTTTATATTTGATGTTAATGGACAATAATAAAGTAACATAACAAAATAAATTTGTATTTCTTTAAAGTAGGAAACATTTCAAAGCATTTGTGAATAGGTAGAGGACCTGACATTTTTTACACATCTGTGTTGTTTCGCTTCTAATATTTTTTAAGGGCAAATAATATCTTGAATAAGCTAATCAAAACAGAATGGAATCCTAAGATAAATAATTTAAATATTTAATATTATGGATCATGACGTCTGTTGTAGACAGTTCATTACTTCTTGGAGTCAATGTCTTCGTTGGCACAAGAAATGACTTATGTCTTTTAGACGTCATTCTATTTCAAGGGTTGATAGCGCACCAAGTTTCAGGTATTGTTTAAATTGAAAAGCAATTCTTCATATATCGAAACATTCATACCCCTCTCATGGCATGGTTATTTGTAGTCTTTTGGAACTGGCACTCGGTTTAAGTCCTCGTTGCAAAAAATTATACTTAGTCATCCAAACCAAACCAAATTGTGGCATTAATTTTCAGTGGATCCTCTTGTATATTACCTTAGCGATGATGAAACTGTTGACAATTGGGTAAAAAAGATACCAATTAGCCCTTCATATACTAAGCCAAAAACTACTTTA
>CM063504.1:92074924-92099924 GCA_032207245.1 Pardosa pseudoannulata | reverse complement strand
TACAATAAATAAAATATTTACCTACGAGTAGTCGAGTTATAACTATAAAAACAGCTAAACTTATGAGAATTCTACTACCACTGAAGCAAAAATCAAGTCTTTTGTTGTATGGTGTCATATCGGCGTCGAATAAGCAACGCTTCGGGCTTCCACGAAAAACTTTTACGTTCAGTAAACGTAGCACCACACGGCGCCCGCCGCTGCGGTGCCTCATCCGGATGCTCATGGGTTCCGACAAACCGAACGTCTATTCCACGTGCAGAGGATTTTGCTGCACGCTGGTACAATAGAGCGAATTGTTTCTTGTTCGGTCAGTGAATTAAGTTATATTTATTAATTTTTTTTAACATTTGTAAATCATATAGTCTGCGAAAAACATCTTGACAATTTTTAAAAACAAAACCAGGGATAGGGTGTTACAGATAAAACTTATTTACTGTCTAAGACACAATGAATGGTAAAATTTGGACTGTTCTGTTAAAATTCGTTTCTTTAAAACAAAACATTGTTTTTCAGATTTCAATAAATAGAATACATCACCGAAATTAATTTACACACTAAAACATTTCCCTTTATATTGATGAAATACTTCTTTTATATTTTCATGAAAACAAAATCTTACAATATATAAATTTAAACATGAACCGTCTGCAAAATCGTATGGCCAGTTAATCAGTTAAAAAATTAAAAGCGCTTCAGCACATAAGTCCCCGCTCTAATACAATGCTTAATAAACGAATGATTCTGAATGCCAAGTGCAGGAAAAATAGCTGCACTTGCCTCAGTGCCATAGTATGCTGTTCTTCTCCAGTAGCTCATACATAAAGCGTGATTTTCAATTTAGTGCGCAGTGCGTACACATCAGAACTTCCTATGTTCGTTAGCGCGCTATGTGGTGCAGCACCTAGTACCGCACGCACTGCGGGAACACAAGCAAGTAAATCAACATGATATTTGAATATATTATAAATAATATTTATTATATACCATATAAAGATACGTAGACATAGATGCAGAAAATTATTGTCCCTCATAATTTTGCCAGGGTGTGCAGTGCACACCCTGCACATATGGACCACATGCCACTAGTTGTCATGAATGATTTTAGTCGTTTGAAATTGATTTTAAGTGACTCCGTACTAAAAAATAAATCTGAACTCGAGATTACTTGCTCTCTCACCATAAACTTTCAACACGTTATTTTCATTACGATAAATTTCTTAAGGTAACAGAGGTATTTTTTGTTAGGAAGTAGGTGTTTATTAAATTAAATAAAATTATGAAGGTTCAATGACTGGCAACAACAGATATTCCGGTTTGCAAACGTAGAAGTTGTTTTCTGCTGTTGGGGTTATACAAAATACTCTGCGTGGGTACTATCGGGTTGAAAAGGTTTTTATTTCTTGGTATTCCAAGTTTAATCATTTAGCGGACAGTGGTTTCGCAGCGAAACCGCCTGTTTAACACTTTTTTCTTTAGTTTTAGAGAAATATGAATTTTTTTCAATTTTTTTATGTTTTTGACATTTAAAACTTACAATAAATTACAGTACTACATTTAATTTATTTTTTTCTTTTGAAATATATGTATTTATACTTGCTGTACCTGGAAAGTTAGTAATGAAATTGTTTTTCACTTATGATCCCAAACAAAAGTATCTATTCAAACAACACTTATAAATTGTTAAATTATTTGTTTATTTTACTTTTTTAACAACACTTATTTATTGTTCTTCCAATATAATTCAAATTTTAAATAGTATTATGCTCACGCTATACAAGGGGATGGGTTTGACAGTTAACCCCCCTCAATTCCTACTGTGGTAACCTCTAAGGAAAACCCCTCTAAGGATTGCAAAGAAAAACTTTAATACATTTTGAATTTATAAGGTTCATGTATAATAATTATAAACTAGTTTCATTAAATTCAATAGAATTCATGTAGGTGACCTTTAAAGGGTTAAAAGAGCTTAACAGTCAATTCATAGTATCTCCAACCGCATACAGAAAAGGGCAAATATTTAAACAGAGTTTAGTATTTTAAACACAATTTTCCCACTTCTTACACCCCTTAAACATTTTTGTTCTCATATAATATAGTTTCGGATCTCTAGCCTTTTACCCTTCTGGATTTTTAATTTCTACCGATGAAATCTAAAATCTTCGAATTATAAAAGCAGACTAAAAATTTCCCCTGAATTTATTAAAAAATTTTTCATTTTTAAAAAATTAAAATGATGCGCTTGTGAGGAAAATTCCACTTTATCACAGTATAAAGATATTTACGATGTGGTTTTTAAATACAGTCAGTAAATTCATCGAAATATTTTTCACATGTAAATATGAAGCTGATCCAATCAAATATGAGGGATAATTAGCTACATGAACTCATTCGTGACAGCTGAGATTAATTCGTATTACGATTTCTGTTTCTAAATGCGGTAACTTTATCACATGTTATCATAAGAAAATAGAAATAGGAGAGAGGTATAATTTACTTAATTCTGCTATTGACCTATTTAGGTTGTTATTTTATATTGCAATTTCATATTTTAACTTTCTACCATTCACTTTTCATCCTTTCTTTATCGATAAAAGTTTTCACTAACTAACTTCAAAATTTCATTATTATCCCATTATTTGTGGCCTAATTAACCACAAGTAGCAAAACTTGAGCAGTAGTGCTCATACACAACTTACCCACTAACTCATATTTCATAGTTTCATTCAAGGCTAGCAGCAGTTTCTATAAAAATATTGTTTTGTTAAAGAATAAAAAGTGAGAGAGGTATAGCTTCAAATGAAATGTCATATTTCATGGACAACTTGAAGGAAAACTCCATTCCCTTGTATCTCAAATGCCGGTCAAGCGAATGTGATAAAGTTTAGAATGGTTTGAAATCCATACATTTTATAGCACTCTCCCTACTATTCTACCTATATATTTGATAAGTTCTCCTATTTCTCATTATAATAATTGTATAACAATAATGCGATAGATATTTGCAGTATATTCATTATCTGTCATTTTAGATTTTTCATGCTGACTACATTTGTCATTAACTTAGACTGATACTAAGCCTACTGCATATTAAGCAATTCATAAGGAAATCGCTCTCTCTGTGTGATATGATGCAATCCTCATCAATCAAATGTTGTCTGCGTCACGGAAAACAAAAAAAAAAAGTCTACTTTTCTCAGTATATTGATTTTAGTTTTCTTTTAAATGATTTTGATACCATTTGCAGAAGATCATCTAGCTGATTTACAAACTTCTGATTACAATATAAAATAGATTAAACACCATGAATAAGGATAAATTTTCATGAACGATAGCGCCTTAGAGAAATACTTTTGCTTCGGTTGAGAGTCATAATCCCATTATTTGATTTGTTTTCTCTTTAATCTTTTTGACTGTCCAGAGATTTCAAATGCCGTTCACCTGCGATGGCCTTTACTCTAATTGCGTTTGGAATAAATCACCTGTCGGAGGATTCAACAGGTGGGAACAGTAGGGCGTCTTGTTCTTTACTTCGTTTCTTCGCTGTCTTGTCTTTGCCTTGAGGATGGTATTACTCTAGGTGACGTTTAAGAAGAATATCCTTTGATTTAAAGTATATAGTTGAATATTAAGTCATTATGCTTATTTTGATCTGTTATCAACAAAAGTACAAAACTTAAAATTTATAATACATCATAACTCTAAAATGGATTTTATATGAACCAGCAAATGCACTTGTTTTATGCTCATAAAAAATGTGGCTTCTGAGTAACGTAAGAGTAACAGTTCCCATGTTTGTACTGTCGCACGCTATAGATACTTTGCATTCTGATTTCCAGGATATTTAGGCTGGAACAATATCCGAATAGCTAGGGCGATACATTCCTATAATCGATTTCGTAGGTTCGAAAATTTATTTCTGACAAGTTCATATCCATTTAGGTTAGGGTGTAAGCTTAAGTCCAGATCTATTTAGGGTTAGCGTTAAAAAAAGTTGACCACAGAGCTCTAAACTAAAATAATATTATGTATTGTTTGTTGAATCGTTATGAATTTATACTGATTTCGACTAATAAGCTGACATAAAGAAATCAGTAAGTTGTCTGTAGATTTGTAATCGGATTGATTTGCTCTGTTATTTTAAAGTTGTTTGTGAGATTTAGTAATCGGTTTTGGTTTAATTAGCTTCCAAGTTACCAAACATTAGAAAAACGAGTGGTAGAACCGTAGTGATTCCAGCCAACCATTTAAGTTTTTCGGATTTGCAAGGTGCATGTACTAGGATTAGCCTAAGTTTTAATAGTATTTAAAAGTAATGTTTTACTGTTGAATAAGTTGTTATCAAAAGATAATTTGCATTTTAGGTACGGTTTTTTAACACATTAACTGCCTGCCACGATCCAACTCTTGCATACTAGTATATAGCCCATCACATGACGGGATCAGTAAAATTCTTAATTTTCCAAAATTGTAAAGTACTTTATGAGGCAGGTAAAAAAATGGTTTGTTTTTATCTTGCAACAAAAAATAATCGATGACCCAATTTAAAATGATCACACATGTACCTAATCTATTATTGAACCCAAATAGAAAAGAAAATTATAAGGCGATTTCACTTAGTAGGGCAAATTCTCAAATTATGACAATTCTGGCTTTTGTTTCAAACGGAAGGGCAGTTTATTGTTTGTCTATTGGCTGTTAAAATCGATAATCCAATTAAATTCTAAATTATATTATATTATATAATATTCTATAATATTCTATTATATAATATTATATTATATTATATAATAATATATATATATTATATAATATATATATATATTATATTATATAACATTCATTAAACACTTGAAAATGAATGGGAAGGGCATTATAGTAGTCCGTAACATTGCGACAAATTGTCTTATTTACGTAATATCTAAGTTCAATGATAAAACGTATGAAAATAAGGTATAATTTAAATAATTTAAAATAAGAAATGATTCAATGAGATGGTTAAAGGAATGACGTCATAATGCTAGAAAAATGTTATTTTTACCCATTTATTATGGGATAAATTGATGAATTTAATCGTCTGGTCTTAACCGGGGAAAATAGGAGTTGAAATAATGGCATTAAAAGCTCGAAAAGAGGGGAAGGGGTGGATTTCGAACGTTTTAAAAAAGGCAGTATTTTTCGTTGTGATAGGAAGCCTATTTATGCCAATTTATTTTAGAATCGGATCGATAGTTTAGGAGAAGATAAACATTACTCTCTTTGAATTTTGCTAATTATGGATGCCTCTATCCATTCCAGGTCCAACCGCTTCATAAAATCGAGGACAGACGTACAGATAACTTAGGCTATTATTATATAGGGGATAAGGTTTTCTGCAAAATTATTGATAGTCAAAGTGTCAAATTCTTACAAGGGTTTAAAATTTATTTTTATCAATTAAAATGAGTAGAGTTAATAAAAAGTGTTATTTTAAATTTTCTACAGTCAATGAATCTCATGTCTGGAACATATCAAATAAAGTTTAGCCATTAGTTGCTTTTTATTTATTTATCATTGATGCAGAACATAATAATCTAAAATTTTAAATGGAAAGTTTCCCTTGTATAGGGATAAAATACTAGGAAATATGAAACTTGATACTTACCTGCGGCTTGCATTCGGATTATTTAATATATTGTAGTAACTGGGAGAATCTTACTGTTAGTATTCAAAAAGAAACTAAGTATAATGACATTTGAAAAAGATGGAACTTCCCCAGTGTGCTTTTTGCAAGTCTCCTCACACAGTTGCACACTTCTGACTTCATGTTGTTGCTTCCGGCTAATGTATAAATTTTTTTTTAAAACTTCGTCGCCTGTTCTTAATGCAATTATTGGGGAAACACCGCATACGGGCTTATTTCCCTTTCTCCGCCGTTCAGGACTGCTCCACGAAATCTGATCTCTGTTATCATTTTCTTTGGAAATTTTCACTTACGTACGTTTTAGGTTTTTGATTGTATTTTAGCAATTTATCTTGTAAATTTTTAATTGTATCTTGTATTTATACTCTAACTTTGAATGGCCGAACGAGGGCCGATTGGTTAGTGTGCTGGCCTTCGGTACCGGAGTTCGTGGGTTCGAATCCCACAGTGGCATGGATGTTCGTAGCCGTTCGGAATCGGCTTTAAGCTGTAGGTCCTGGTCTTATTAGCCCTCGTGTTGCATAGAGTAGACCGTAGCACTCTAAACCAAACCAAACTAACTTTGAATGTCCATGTATTAACCTTTGTGATGTGCGTTACCAAAATTATTTTTTATATGTTTTTCGTCTGCTTTATACCCTTGATGCCAAATTTGATTTCATGCCAAAAAACATAAAATAAATAAATAAATAAAATGAAAAAGATGGAAGTAAATAGTGGAACCCATTAATAAAATATTTGTGATCTCAAAGCACTTTTATCCGTTTTAGGTCGTTATGGCTGGAATAATTTCCGTAGATGAAGTAAAACTTGTTTACTCCATCTACGGAAATTTTTTTTTATAAAATAATTGAAACAATAATCTTTTGGCAGTGTTTCTATAATTCCTAGATATGAGACTATACACTTTACTTCTTCTGTTGATTTGGTTTGGAACGCTACGGTCTACTGTTTTGCACACGAGGGCTAATGAGACCGGGACCTACAGCTTAAAGCCGATTCCGAACGGCTATGAACATCCATGCTATAATCGGATTCGAACCCACGAACTCCTGTACCGACGATCAGCGCCCTAACCAATCGGCCAGCGTTCGGCTTCTTTTTTGTTGAATTTGAGATTTCAAAAGTGAGAAACACTACAGAAGATATAGGTGACATGCCCTATAAAGTACTAAATTGAAAATGTGATATTAAGATTTCTTAAATTGAGAATTTTGTTTAGCATACGAGTTTGTCTCACAATGTTTCACTTTATATAAATAAATGCTACGTTTTTTTAAATATTATGTTATGTTAGTTTTTTTTATATAAAATATTATTTTAATTGTTATTTGTGAAAGGTGGAAAAACATTTCACGTTTTTAAAATATTAAAGTAGATTGAAAAAGCTAAGTTTGCAAGTTTTACTGACTGTAGCTCAATTGGCAGCAAGACATCTATAGAACCTGATGTTTCGAATAGAGTTGGTAGCAAACACACTTGTGATAAATAAGTTTCCCGAGAGCAATAACTGTTTTTCTAACTTAATAATCAGAAATCCTATCGGAAACTTAAATATCTTTTTAAGTGAATTTCTATGCATATTACAATATGGAAATGGGAAATATATTCTGATCATTTTTTCTTCTTTATGAGCTGGTATGGACAGAATATTAATATTCCTTGTCTTCCTTTCGAACTCATACATAATTTACTTTTCAACGTGTCTAAGTCAATCGGGCCCAATAATGTAAAATGATATAAGCTTTGAGATTCTACACGTAATTTTAAAAGATTTCAAATTAATGGCTTTTAAATGTTGGAAGCATAAGTAGTACAAGTGTCTTTTATTTTTTTATAATCTATTTTGTTATTAAAACAGTCTCCAGCTGTAACACCTGCTTATTAAGAGGCTAATGCTAATTTTTTTAAATGAGTTTTAAATTAAAATTCAGTACCTGAAGTTAAGTGGAACGGGAATGTCAAATATGAAAATGAGACAGTGAAAAGTTATTTTGATAACTATTATTAACTTTTACATATGTTTTGATTTTATAATTTATTGATATTGCTGTTAAAAAGCATTTTACTCTTTAATAATTTTTTTGAGGTTGAAGCTATACTAACATAGAATTCAGTTCTTGGATGGCTTTAACAGAGTAGCCACGCACCAAATTCTCATAACATTCAATCAAGAAATTAATTTTACACCAGTGAAAGCATTCACAATATTAACTAATTTTAAAACTTTTGAATATTTTAATTTGATGCGTGTTTCATATGATTAAAAAATTCTAAGAAATACACTGAAAATAATTAGAGAAATTTTCTGTCATTAATAACTAATCTAAAAATATGAGAAACCTTTTTAATATTCGCTTTGTGATCATTCATATGAATTTTTGTTGTGAAATTCAGGTCCTATTAAGTTTTTTAAATATGCAATGGATAGTTTATATAACGTAACGTTGTTAACTTTTTATATCATAAATTAAATTTTTCAACCTGAAGTGTGGATAGGTGTGTAGAAAATAGAAAACGACAAAACAAAAATTTACAAAAAAAAAAAAAAAAAAAAAAAAAAGGAAGTTTAGTGTGTTCTTCAGGGATTAACCTTCAACAATCGCAAGTTTCTCTTTCTTTCTTTCCCTCTCTCCTTTCACACACACACATACACAGAAATTCATCTTAATGAGTAACTCACTAATTTTTACACAATTTTTTTAATATTGTTTCAAAATCACTGAGTATATTAAAATCTATGTCACCCACTCCTCGTGTGTTATTACCTCTGAAACCTTGCTCGTTGCTTTCCTCTGAATATTTTTGCTAATTTAACAAAAAGATTCTTAATTGCTATTTATAGTTTCCTGAAGTTACAATGTGTTCTAGTTTTCTACGACAGCGTTGTGTAATTCAGAACTGTTTTAAGACATCATTAAATGCCGAACGGAAAATTAATTTCTTAGTTTATATCAATTCTTAAGACAGTGCCTGATGAATTATATTAGGCAATCAAAGACGATATTAGTATACTAAGCGCGAACGATATTAACCCTTTGAAATATAAATAAAACGAAATTTAATTCATCCTAAGAATACTATTTAATTTGGTTCAACTGTTATGAAGAAGCTGAGAAAGAGATGGTTTTATTTTGAAATTTGATGGTTGTAAACTCAATATAGACTTAAAGAGCTTTTAATAGACTCAAACATTTTTTTTTCGTATTAGTCATAATATTGGAGTCTATTAGTCTCAAATATTGTCTAGTATAGCATTTGACTTGCAAGATCACTGCTGTATTAACATTGTTTACAATGTGCTTTTCCTAATTTGTGGATGCAATTTTGTTATTGGTACTGTTGAGAAGATGAGAGGTTGAGCTTCCTGAACATCGTAAACAAACCAATCGATGCTCCAGAGAAGCAACGATGTAGTTCCGGGTAACGAGTTACACTCGTCAAAGTTTACAGTGGCACATGAAATGAATGACGACCCTAACTCGTCAATGTATGTTAAGGGGTTAATCTCTTTATTGGCACTCTTGTGGCACTCAGCAAGACACAACCAAAATATTACTCATATTGACTCCATATATAATTAGGATAATTACTCAGGGATGGGTTTTGGTTTTTTCGAAACGCTCTCTTTCCGAAAATCTACAGTTTGTTTTGTAATTATATAAAAGTAATTTTTAAAAACTGCATAATTAATCAAAATTTAATTTTTAAAGGCAAAGATTTCAGTGTGTTAAATTTTTATCTACATTTTAAATTTCAATATTTTTGCACCAAATTGTTTTACACGTTTCCTGGAACATATTGCACAAGACTCGTTGCATAGTCTTATATATAGCTTTATAATTTTTAATAAAGATTAATTTTATGTTTTTTAGTTAAAAAATGGTGAAATATATAATTGGCTCAGTCATTTTACTTTTGTTTTTAAGTTTGAGCCCCCCCTGATATTAAATCTTTGCTATTTGTTAAACGTAAATATTGATCAACGAATAAATCAGTCAATTCATGTTTTACTTTCCTTTTACTCATAAGATACATTATGCCGCTTTTTTTACGCATCTAAGTTATGACAATATTTGGTAGCTTCCAATTGATAGCTTTAAAATTTTATCATAATCTATTTTTACTTTTATAATTAAGAATGGGATTTTTAGAGCTGTCCAGATAGATCTATCTGGTTCCTTTCCTTAGGGCAACATATTACCTTATTTCTTTTAATTTCTGTTATTGATAACAACTGCAACCCAATTATAAATCGATGTCCACTTCTGTCATAATTTTTCTTGTAATGAGCTTACTTATTTTGGTGTAAAGTAATAAAAAGTCAGCAAAGAAATTGTTTGTGCAGCCATTACAAAAAGTACTTCTTCGTTCCCAATTCCAAGGAACGCCAAGTCGAAATGTTAGTTGATCATGTCTAGAGGCACCTCCCACAGCACCTCATCCATCACGAAGACGTAAGCCAAGTTACGTCAGAAGATGGTCATCTTTAAGGAATTGTGAAATTAAAGGCCTCCAAGAAGCGAAAAGCTCACCTCGCCTGAGTGCTTTTGGTGAAAGATAAAACAACGAGTGGATTCGAAGGGGGTCATTTCATAGAAAAGAGTAAGACATCAAAACAGACAGGCCAACTTCATTACCCAGGTGATCAATTAGGTTGGAAAGTAGATCCCGAAATAGCAGGGTGGGGAAGAGACAAAACCACGATTTACCAATTAGGCCCTCTGAGTGATTCGATAATTGTGAGCCACTTTGAACCTTTAGTGGTCCTTTTATTCCACCTTTTTATGTCCCGGCTTCTTTATTTAAAGGAAAGGCCTTAATTTTATTGGCAGCGCGTGATGGTGACTTAGGGTCACTGGACGTTTGTATCAGATAGAACATTTTATAGTCTCTCAGGGTGGTCGATAGTTGGAGTCGTTATTTTATTTATCTGGCGAAAATTGAGATTTGTTTATAGTGAAGAAATTAGGTAATATACTATTATGTTAAGGGGGTTACAATTTTTTCATGCACATAAAATGCTTAAATGTTACTAACAAAGTGCCTTACAGGTATATTAACAACTTATGCAAAAGTTGTCATGGACTAGACTGAATTGAGTCTAAAAGAAAATTAGGTTGAATGTTTATCATAGGGTTATATTATTACATAATGGGCTTATATAAAGCTGAAGGTCAGTACAACACGTCATTACAGTAGAATTTTATGTTATGTAGGAATAAAATTAAAGATCAAGTTATTCACAGCAATATTAGATATAATTTTTTAAATATATATAGACTACAAATATAGGATCTAGATTACAATATTTAACTAAAATTGTTTAAAAATTATCTGAACCATACTTCCAGCATATAGGAAAGATCAAGTTCCATTAAATATATTATTAAAATGATATTTGTAGTAATGATCTTGTTAAGTTTCATGGAATCTTTTCGGAGTGATGTTTATCCAACTAGTAGATTAACAATAGTCCTCAGTGTCTTGCATGGTCAATGGGGGTGAATCATTATCAAATTTAGATTTTATTATTATTTCAGAAGCAAAATGTTTTACCACAGGGCTACCAAAGCAAACCTATCGTTCAAACATTGCAATTTATAGATATTTCTGACCATGTCATATATCCAAATTTTTTCATCATTCATGTTTTCAACTTTCTCAAATGGACTTTAATCCATATTTAGGGGCTATGCAACAGTATCAACGTAAGAGAAATAAAAAAAAAGTTTCAACCGATTACTTTAGGATCATAACGTGAAAATTTGTTTATCTGAAGTATTGGATCTGGTTAAAGAGCATCAAACTTTTAGGTTCTGAAATTCAATCTTAACCATTCGTTGTAATCTTTTTTAAAAATTAAAACCTGAACAATAAGCACTTTATCTTTTAATTGTTATATATAAAACTTATTCCAATAAACGTACTGAAATAAATTGATTTGAATTTGATGTATTCTTGAAAATTAATTTGCTTTTTTAGAAATTCAGTAACTTAATATCTATTGTAAGTTATATTTGATATGTAAGCATTTAAAGAAAATCATGCATTTAAATTTCAGTTACCATGAAAAATTATATTAATGATTTTAAATTTAAAAATTCTTATTCTCTAAAACTGTTTTTTAAACATAGACGTAGTTTACTACAGTAGCATTCGAGATAAGTTCTGTAAATTATAAATTGTTATTTGATAAATGTAACATATTTATATCTTGTGTTCCAATAATGGAAGAATAATACCGTGAAGTTATTTCTTCCTTTTAATTCTAGTATAGCAGTAAGAAAATAGTTAGTGCTCCAACCCAAGTCAAACAAAAACATCAGTATGGTATGATCTGTCGATGATACGAGATTACTCGTATCATTGACAGATCATACCATACATCTCTGATGTTCTTTTACAAGTGAACCAGTTATTTAACTATCATATTCAAAATTAGCCAAATTGTGAATAGGTAGGGAGGTGCTGTTTAGTTCCCGGGTTTGAATACCATTTGTGGTATGTATATTCCGAAACCGTTAGGAAACTGCTTATAGCAGTATATCCCGGTCTCAATAACAAAGCGCCGAACGATGGCCGGTACCGAAATTCGTGAGTTCGAATCCTACTGTGGTATGGATGTTTGTAACCGTTCGGAATTGGCTTTAATCAGTAGGTACCGGTCTCATTAGCCCTCGTGTTGTAAAATAGTAGACGGTAGCATTCCAAACCAAACCTCAATAGCAAAGCAGTAAAAAAAAGCAAACATAGCCAACCAAACCATTCAAAATTAAATACAATTTATATTCTGAGACAAAAACCGAGATTGGATAAAATATATAACAAGTTTTAATGCTTTTTTCGCTTTTAAAATACCGTATAATTTATAACATAGATAAAATATTTTTCCGTTACATAATTTTGTTTTGCCCTTTAAAACCAAACAAACTATTAAAAAAAAAAATTCAAAATTTTTAAGCTTTGGCATAAATAGGATAAAACACGATATTATCTTATGTTTCTATAAATTTATCTCAGAAATACATCAAAATTCATGCAAGTATTTTTAATTCCAACATTTATATTTTAGATGTCAGGGATAATTTGTAAAGAATTTTTAATTGCTTAATTTATTTATGTATTCTACTAGCGTAGTTTTTGATGTCTTTCCAGAAAATATAAAAAACGGGGAATGAAACAATTTTTGCTATTTTCGTAAAATTATCTGATGTATTCCGTAAAAGTTTACCTTTTTCAGATTTTATAGATATTTTATTACATTTTGTCCAATCAGGAACCATTGATGAGTAACTAGCACAAGCAAAACATCTTATTACACTACATGCTGGTTGTATGAAATTTAAATGTTTTCAAGTAGAGTTTTAAGAATGTTCTATTTCATTACATTTTGTCCAATCAGGAACCATTGATGAGTAACTAGCACAAGCAAAACATCTATTACACTACATGATGGTTGTATGAAACTTAAATGTTTTCAAGTAGAGTATTAAGAATGTTCTATTTCATTACATTTTGCCCAATCAGGAACCATTGATGAGTAACTAGCACAAGCAAAACATCTATTACACTACATGATGGTTGTATGAAACTTAAATGTTTTCAAGTAGAGTTTTAAGAATGTTCTATTTCATTACATTTTGCCCAATCAGGAACCATTGATGAGTAACTAGCACAAGCAAAACATCTATTACACTACATGATGGTTGTATGAAACTTAAATGTTTTCAAGTAGAGTTTTAAGAATGTTCTATTTCGTTACATTTTGTCCAATCTGGCACCATTGATGAGGAACTAGCACAAGCAAAATATATATTATACTCAGGGCCCCGGGCCAAAACCTCATATGGGGTCCCCATACATCTTACCTTTCTTGAACTCGAGAGTGATTTTATTTTATTTTATAAACTGCTACATCAGTTTAAATACTCCACAGGTATACATAACCTAAACATTTTGTGTATCTAATGAAATGAAATAACTTTTTTAAATTTAGAATTCTACTAAACTAACTTCAAACATATTACAGATGTCTGTGCAATCTAAGTACAGTATCTGACTTTAACGGTAACACTGTGATATTCTTGAGTCAAACTCAGACTACCTGTAACATTAAAAAAAAAGTGCTGGTTTAAATTAATAAAAATTACCATTTCAAGTAAACTATCATGTGGGACTTTGTTTTACAAAATTCCAAAAATTAAATACTTTTATTCTTAAATTACCAAATTTGAAACTTTCTGTTTATTTTTAAATCTTAAAAAGAGAAAAAAATAGATATCAGATGCTTTTGGATAAATATATTTTCTCTGATTTGTTAACCACTACAAGAGGGAAAAAAGTAGTTAAGATTTTATCCCTCTCTGAATTTGTAAATTGGTGTCTCTGATATGGTTGGTATTTCAATCTTTTGAATAATATACACATTTAGAATGTTAACATTGCTTCAAAAGTATTTTTAAGCAAATGAAAGCTTACTTTTGGTTTAAAATTATGGAATAAATTTAAATTACTGACTTTTGAAGCCCACCAACAACATACACACTCCAGTTTGTCATTAATAAAAGAAAAATCATGTTTTCCAGCAGTATGCCGAAAAACATGAGCGAATTCTTAGATGTAACAAAAAATTAAAGTGTAATTTTTTTAATTTGGCGGCCTTGGGCCAGTGCCCCGAATGCCCCGCCGTAAATCCGGCCCTGATTATATTACATGCTGGTTGTATGAAATTTAAATGTTTTCGAGTAGTTTTAAGAACATTCTGGTCTGAGTAAAAATGGAATTTAATGTCTGCATCTTGAATTCCAACGGAAAAAATTTAATGAGTTACACGTGTAAGAAAAAAAGAAGATTCCACGTGTGATACCTTGTTAAAAATATGAAATTTAAATGTTTTCAAGTAGTTTTAAGAACGTTCTGGTCTGTGTAAAAATGGAATGTCACGTCTGAATCTTTAATTCCAACGGGAAAAATTTAATGAGTTACACGTGTAAGAAAAGAGAAGATTCCATGTGTAATACCTTGTTAAAAATATGTACTACTTTGTTATTAACATCATATTAATTTTACTATTTGGTTTAACAATCATTAACAGCCGATACATAATGTGAATAAAACTGCCATCATCCTAAGTTGCTGCTTATATATTTGATTTTTATGCTGATTTATATCATTTTTATTAGAGGAGTTCACGTGATATCATGATTTATAAGCTATTAAAAATTGCTGGATATTATCTTGTCATCAGGGTCAAATTAACTTAGCTACCTTTAAGTTAATTATCTCAATGTTTTATTGCGATGCATTATTTACATGTTACGGCCGTTCTGCTAAAGCCGAAAACCGTATCCTGGAGGGAAGACAGTGCATATGTCCTGCACGATAATGCTAGTTCTCGTTTTCTCATGGACATTGGCCAGTCGGTAAATTGGCTTGTATAATTCTTACTGGGGGTATATGCCTGGAAGCAACTCGTGTTGGAAATTTAACAAAACAAATCCTTCCACGTATTCCTGTTTCTGCTGGGTGCATAACCGCTTAAAGAAAATATAGATCGAGGGAGAAAAGAAAGAATAGCAATGTATGAAATTATAAGTTGTCTCAACTGAAGTGAATTACACCTCTTAAATCAAATTTACGATGGGAAAGGCACTTACTATACTGCAAGTGGTTTAACAAATTACAGACATTGTTGAAATGCTGCAATAACGTTGGATACATTTGACTGAGATGAAAAAAAGTTGAATTATGAATGTGGTGTAGCAACATGTTATTTTCTCTTTTATTTTAATATATGTAATTGAATTTAATTGATATACGATGATGATTGAAAATTATAAGCTTAGAACTAGATTTTTATTTTTAAAGGTTATGTTTTTCAATAGTACTAAAATCATGTTTCGGATTCCATTAGTGGAAGGTCTGGATTTGTTTCAATTTACGATTTGTAGCTAGGTTTTGTAATGTTTAGAATTAAATTAATATATACTTACACATTTAAAGCTCTTGCTTATTTATTACGTTAAATCCAAGAAGAGAAAAATCTTATCATTTGTTATACTTAAAATAGTATTCTAGATTATTTATCTAGAATTTTTTCCCTTAATTCTGAAATTTCCCTGAATTTCTTTTCACCAAATTTAAGACATCAACTTTTCAATTTTGTGTTCAATATCGATTTCAGTCAGTACTGAAATCGAGACAACTTGTAATTTTTAGAATTAAATTAATACTGTTTAATTAAATAGTATTGGACTCTAAATTAATACTTATAATTAATATTTTAAATTACCCAAACTCGTACTCAACTTTAGGCCATTTGATAGATTGGGTCAAAGTTTTATTGCTTATTTTACTTTTGGCGTAAATAGCAGATGTCAGACTTCATTAATACAATTATATTATTATTATTATTTTCGTTCTTGTGTTCGCACGAAAATGTTTTTCGAAAAGTGGAAAATGGGGTTCCACAGCAGCAATATTCGATGAAATAGGAAGGATGAATTTTTTAATGCCCCTTACTGTAATACGTAATATAATTCATCCAAAATAAAGGACCATTTTATACGGACGAAAACTATATAAACTTTAAAGATGTTTAGCTTATAAAAGTTTGAGTTTGAAAAGAAAGAGAATATATAGTAGTACTACAGCAATCTACTCTCTCTCTCTCTCCCACCCATGTAACACGAGGGTGAAATAGAACAGAACTTACTGCTAAAAGCCTATTCCTAACGGCTACGAAAGTTTATTCCAGCAATGGGAATCAAACTCCCGGGCTACTGACAACGACTTCACTATTCGGCTAACCATCGACTGTTCCTCTGGGGGTGTCAGGCCAAGCCTATGGGCCTTTTGCTTGGTCCCTGCTTCTAAATTTCGTGGACTCACTTGAGCAAGAAGTCGTACTTTCACCCTTGAGGTGCTCATTAAAACGAAAGGCTCACCCCTTTTCCTTAATGTTTGGTTTGACCAAGTGGCATAAGGTAAGAACAACAAACCCAATTGTTTAAAAGAAAGAAAATTGGGAACTAGAGAATTAGTATAGATAAAAGTAAATAATAAATTACGTTTGTAAATGGGAAACGCTCAAAATTTGAAAATATTTAATTTATAAAACAGAAAGAAAAAAACCTGAATTTATAATATAAAATTATGACTTATACATTAACATTTCACTTCAATGATGTAAAGGTGACGATAGAAAAGAAGGCTCACCAACTACCACAACATGTCCGAAGACGTAGGAACTTCCAATGGCAGTGCAATTCCACCTCTTGTGTCTGAATTGCTTCTGGCATTCTGCTATACCCATTCTGGCACCGTCTCCAACGGCCACGATGAGGTCCGGCCTTTCCTGGCACATTCTTTGCTGGGCTGGTGTCAGTCCTGGAATCTTGCTGCAGATGATACTTGCCGTGAAGGCAGCAACGGCGGGGACGAGCCTGGAAAACGTGACATATTACAAATTTGACCGTTGGAAAGGTAACTTTCCAGCAAATGCTGTATGAAATGTAAATTAAAATTTTTGCTGCAGCTCGAGGGAATAGGGGCTGATGTGTAAGGAGAACTATAACAGACAGCTGAAGCTGGAAAAAAGAATTAATTTTTTTTCGAGAACTCCAATAGCTTGATATGCTTGCAACATTCTAAAGAAATTGAAATAGTACTGTAATTAGTTAAGGGAATAAAAAACAAATTAACCATTCACTTCTTATCCATGGATGTATATAAATAGCTTTAAATAACCTGTCACAAAATATGATATTTTCAAGTGTTATCGATTTTTAGGTCTTGGTTTAGTAAGTCATTGTGAAGCAAAATTGAAGCATCTACCTCAATAAAAAACTTATTGTATGATTTATTGTAACTCGGGAATTTGGTTAGTCTCTTTAATACTCTAACTCATTTCTTTCAAGGGTGAAGAGAATCTTGAATAATGAATTGTTTGAAGCAGCCTAAAGATACACATTTATATATGTACGTATTTTATTTAGGAGTTGCCTGTTATATTTAATTCACCTTCTATGCTTTTCTTCGTGTTAACTTTAGAACACTATAGTAACGGCTCGGAGATGTTTTGTAATCAAAATAATGAACTGCTAAAAGCTGAAAAACTTTAGTGTGAATTAAATCATTTTTAAAATGGAAGCGTTTGTATTACTTGACTTACCCTGCTTTAAAATATTTTTTCAAAGGGTTGTCTCGCAGAAATAATCAAGTAGTAACAATGATTAACAAACACAAGGTTTCTTCATAGGGTTAATGAACTACCAATTTTAGTTTATTCATCCTTTTGCCCCACATTTATTTATTGTAATCTGGAAAGCAATTAGGTTTGGTGATAAATTTCCTCTGTTTTTGGAAACAAATTTTGATTGTTATTATTCGAGATTATCATTTAACTTACGCTGCAAAATTAATATCTTAGTCACTGCATACGCTGCGACTATATAGAATAACAATGTTAAGAAGACGAGTTATTTTGACCCGAGCACAAAGGGAGGGAATAATCATGGAAGTTGAGATGCCTCGTCCATTACAATGAAAGCCAACATTGAAGATTTGATGACTTTCCAACATTCAAGATAAAGTACCATTTGCCAACAACAGTTAACGACTTATCCTGATACTTACAACTTATTAATTTTCTCTACAAAATTTTTCTCATTGTTATGCCACTAGAAAAGTCTAAACTTGTATAACAGTACAAAGAGAGATTAGCATTTATGTTCTAAAAGGAGCAGTTTTCCAGCAGGTGAATCGAAGAATAACTTACTAACTCACTTGAAATTATATGTTATTTTTCATTTACATAATTCGACCTTTCTAAATAGGAACTGGTCATTGATATTCTAACCTTATCTCTTACTTTGATATTGATCTAAACCTATGATCTAGTAAAGCTTATTAATTAATTTAAAAAATCCTGGTGACGTCGTTATTTATGGGGGTAGTCAGAACTTTTTACAACGCAGTTAATAATTTTAAGAGGCTTGTAGGATATGCTTTTCACCTTCGGTTTTTTTTAAACTAACTTTATCAGCTATGCATAATAATATTGAAGAAAAAAAATACTTTTAGTCAATATTTTAAAGTGTGAAAAGTGGGTGTGTCAAAATATTCGGAAAACAAGAAGTTGACAGAAAATTATATATATAATATTAACTCTAGTCTTCACCTCCGAATAAAATTAGTATTAAAATTAGTATAAAAGGAGATATAAATGGTTTCGTTTTTTCTAGCGGAGAGAATGTTGGGATTAAAATCCTTCAGTGACTGAAAAAAAATTATATGCACTCTCTGATTTTTCAGCCACTGAATTTATTCATACTGATTATGTTGTTCATAGCTTTGAAAAATTTATTTGCTTTTAATCTCTTTGCATTTGTGTCTTACGAACATTAGTTTTGCATTTATTGTTATATTGTGACACAAAGCTTTTACTTTCTAGTGTAAACCATTTGCCTTGTTTCATCTATCTAGCTTATTGCATATTTACACACATATACATATATTTCCAAAAATATTTTTCTTTTTGGACTTCCAGGGTTTAAAATTTACATAACATTCAATTTCTTGAAAGGGAATATTTTTTCTTTACTTCGTATACAAAAACGTAAAATGTACAAAAACCTAAAAAGTCTTTTCTTTTTCAGTGTAGTTGAGTATTTCCAAACGGAATGAACTTGAGATTAATTGACTGACCGGTTCAAAACACTTAGATCAGTATTTTGCTACACAAGGACTTTTTAAATCAAGGGTTCTCTTCAACATGGGTTGAGCGAAGCCTTTGAGATTTTGAGATACATCTGAAGAAGTTCATTGCAAAAATACATTTTACATTATCATAAATTTTTACAGTTAAATTTAAATATTTTTAAGACTTAAAGATCACTTTAAAATTTAATTAGTGATTTTCTGCGGAATCTTTCAGAAATTTCTCGGAATCTAGGTAAAAAAAAACCCTCTGCATTTGACTAATCTAAAATGCAGTTTTGAAGAGCTAAGAATGAACATCCTAGAATGGGATGTGAAACTATTGATGTGCAGTTCTAAAAGACATGACCCTTGATCTGTATTACAGTTGAAATACGGGGAATAGTCCCAGAAGTACTTGACCTGATGTATATATAGTGGTTGTTTTTTGAAAATAATGACTATGGCGGAAAAACTTAACTAGAAGAAGTGACTATGGAGGAAGGTACCGTTTTTGTAAAGCTTAAGTTTGAAGTTTAACAATGCTATTCTTTTTTTTTGTGTGTGACGCTGGGCAAAGTGTACGTTCTCGGTAGGTTTGTAAGCATGGAAAAAATTGTTCGTTGTTATGGGATAGAATACTTTCGTTTGAAAGGCCTATGTCCAACTAATATTGAATCGTAACTAGCTTTGTACTGCTTATATGCTTATAACATTAAAACATTTGGTGGCAGAGTTAAATCGAGGCTATACGGAGTGCCAAGACGAACGTCGAAGTGGTCCAACAAATAAGGTGACCACACCAGGAATGGCCAAGAAAATCCACAAAATAGTAGTGGAAGACCACCGACTAAAAGTGCGAGAGCTATCAGAAGTGGTAGTGAGTTCCGAGATTGCTCAACTCACAATGGAACAAAAATAGCTTAATGAGAATGTTCGAATTGAGTGTTTAGAGATGTTTCTATAAGAATAAGTCCTAGATTTTGTGTCGATTAACACTAAACATACCATAACCGGTCAAATGACCTGTAATGTGTATGCAAAATATGCGATGGGTAATGAATTAAAATAGAAAAAAAGAAAATAGGTATGTATTAAGTGAAAAAAAAATAAAATAAAGTAAAATAAATAAATAAAGAAAATAAGTAAAAGAAATGGGTATGTATTAGGTGTTGGTATGATTTGTATTAATAACTATGAACGGAACATGGATTTGTCTCTTCACTTATGTTTAGATGGAACAGTCAAAACAATGGACTGAAAGTGGAGAATCAACTCCAAAGGAGGCGAAGACAATTTATGTGTAGGCAAAGGTCTTGTCATCAGTTTTCAAAAATGCATGTGGACTATTTTTCATTGATTATCTTCAGAATGAAAAAAAAAACAATGAACTGTGAGCATTATGCGAACTTATTACAACACTTGAGGGATGAAACCAAGAAAAAATGGCCGCATATGGCGAAGACAAGAGTGTCGTCTCATCGAAACAAAGCACCGTTTCATACATCCATTATCGCGATGACCTAAATCTATAAGTTTTCGAAGGGCTTCTTCACGCATAAAAATCTCGGATTCTCCAGATTTAGCCCCATCAGAGGAAAATTGGCTTGGTGGTTAGATTTGCCAATAGTGAAGAGGTATGAAGACTGCGGTTGATGGGTATTTCGAGGAGATCGACTATTCTTACTATAAATAGAGTATAAAAGATATTGAACATAGCTGGGAAAAGTGTACCGAGTTAAAATAAGACTAAGTAAATAAAGAAAGATATGCTTTTCTAAATTTTTTGAGTTTTCTTAGCGTTACGTCAAGTACTTACATGACTACCCTCTTATTTTACATTTTTGATAACATTCATATCGATGAACCAAGATTATTAATATATAACTTTAAAGCAATTACAGTTAACTCTTTTAACATTTAATTCAATTTACGGATAAATAAAAAATCTCTTTTACAGTACGCAGGAAAACACAATAGATATATTTGGATAGTGAGAGAATGTGTAATTCATGGTCACTTCACAACTGGTCAATTTCATCGTTTACGGCTACATGGTCTATTAGATGCTTTTCATACCTGTGTGGAAATATTTCAAATATCTAGAAAAGACATCAAGTATAAATAATTCATTTCACGAAACATTCCAGAATGTGGAATAGGAAAGAAGTCCAAAGAATAAAAATGAGTTCTTCAGTATTTCTATTTGCTATCGAGAAGTAATCTTTATAGCTTTTTTCCTTCCCATGGTTGGGAAAAAACAGCGGCTACTACATTTTTACTTAAGGCTTAGCGAGCTCTTTCGAACACTCCGTCGCGTTTTGCATTTCCGTGCATACAGCCCAGAGGGTGGAAATACATTATTTTACATTGATGATTCCTTCCCTTGAGAACTTGTAGGAAATAAATAGCTATATCAAGCATAAGGAACATTTTCTTTTAAGTAAATTTAAATGTGCATTACGGATAGTGATATGAAATAACAGTAAAGTAGCCAATGCAGCTTTATTCGGAAATTTAAATGTGCACAAAGCATACATAAGCCTGAAATTCTGATATACAGGAGAGCTTATAGTTTATTGCTTAAAACTATGGATAAGCCAAATGGTAAAAGGAAAAAGAAATCTGCTGCCGTTTTTTCATTTATATTGCATGGATAACGATTGCCTCAAAATATATTATGATTAATATTCTGAATAGAATATATATGACAATATAAATAATTCAAAGCAACGTATAACAAATATATATAATTCCAAAGCTTTAATGCTTGCAGTGATCTCGCAGTATGTACTATATTAAAAATTTATTCTAAATGAAATCAATTATTTTTTCCAATTTTAATCCGATGTCATCATGAAGAAGAGAGTTTCAATCCATAAGCGTAATTTTTTCCTTTTTCCGACCAAATTTTCCTTTGCAATTTTACTCATTTGTGGCTCTCAATAGATCCGAATGAATCAACCGAACCTTGGCGAATGCATATTTAATAACCATCGGACCACATATATATGACAAAAATACTGAAGTAAGTTGAATTATTTTCGTTTTGCTGGAGGACAAATTGTGTGTTTCGTGCAGATCGCTGGAAACTGTCTAATTAGGTGGACGTGCTGTAGGTGCAGTCCAGGTTTCTAAGGTTTAGTATAACAAAAGAGATTATAGAGTCTGTCTCTATTATTTTCTTTTGGAGGTTGAGGGGATGTTCAAGTTGGAATTTGGATTAATATAGACTTTCTCAAGCCTAGCCAAGAAAAAAAAGCTAGTTTTTTCTCAGATCACATGTTGATTTTAGATGGCCGCAATTTAAGTTAGAGAATTTTTATAGTTTAGGTGATATCATTCTTAAATTACTTTGAAAATAAGGAAAAAATAAGTTGCTATGACAGAAAATAGCCGTAATGGAATATTCTCAGTTTTCTAGCAAGTTCCCTAGCAGAAAGCTGAAAAATTGCCAGAAATGACACTTAAAAGCTGTTTGGTGTGAGGGAAAATCCAATGATGAAAAACACTTTTCGAGCAAACATCTTTTAACATAAAGGCCTGAGTCACATAAAGTGTGATTGTTCCTTGAAGTCTGTATATAAATAACGCGGGAGGGGGAATTCTTTTAATGCCGTACCTTCATTGACACTTAAAAACCTCTCCGATCTAAAAGTCAAGTTAAATGATAATCTCATCACTGTCATTCAATTCCAGAGAATGTAAACTTGACATTCCGTGAGGAAAACTAGCTTAATGAATGAGCAAAGAGCTAAAGAAAATTAGAAGAAACTAGACAAAGGTAATATATTTTTTTACCTGGCCCTTTAATCCACAATCAACAAGGCACCAGGGAATAAGAATGACAAATGACAAGCTGTCCATTGTTTATAAGGTGGTTCTGATCCAAAGTGGCGCGTGTCACTTCTTTGAAACCACGTGACCTCCTAACTTCTGGACGCTCGTAGTCCCAAACGACGATTAAAAAAAAAAGAGGATAATTCAAAGGAATTCTACATGTTATTACTAAAGCACGCTAGGAGAAAGAAAAGTAAAAAACAAAAGCGTATTTTTTAAGAGCCTTAGCGGGTATTAACAATCAGTGTGCGTGTTCATGTGGGCCTCTCTTATCGCATTTATCATTTCTAGTTTCCTTTGTGTTTCTCTTTTTTGAGTGAGCTTTGTAATTGCAAGTCCCAAAGTGCTTGAAATCGCTTTTCAAATGTCTGATGAACATAGAGACATCGAAAGAAAATGCTCCTATACAATTGGTTTGCCCAAACTGAAATTAAGCTCCGGAATCAATGAAAAATGATAGTAAATGGATTCATCTTATTCAAAGGGCAAGCATGTGTTGTTTTGAATTTTATATTTGATTAAATGCGGCCATTGAACTTTTTTTATTTTTAATTCATTGTTTGATTAGATATCTGCTTCCTTCTACCCCGCTGTTATACATTTACAGAAAATTACCTATATTTTATTTTTTTTCCACCATAGAATTAAAACTTTGACCTAAACCTCATTTCTAAACTCTAAGCCAAGGAACAACCTCTCGGTCATATCGTTATTAATATACAAATCAGTTTGAAAGATAAACTTACATAATTTTCGTTCAGAAAAGTTATATATCCCATCAGTTCCAATCTATGGTTTAACAGAGAGTTACATCAGGTTGAATATTTTTATTCGATTAACAGGAGTGTATGAGATATACCTACATGGTATTTTGGAGAAATGTTAAGCTCAAATATATTTCTATTCTAGAATAGAATAACTTCATGGGAAATGAGAATTATCTTAAACTACGAAGTTAACTATTTTTGACAATAATTAGTAAATAGATACGTCACACTTTACCAAAATACAACAATCCAGGAATTACCTATCTTTAGTATCTGTCATTTTTTTGTGAAAAGACTGGTATTCCTCGACAGTACTTGGATTTACCTTGATACTATCATCACATCACGAAGATATTATCCATCAGTGAAAAAAAATTAGTAAGAATTCTATTCAATATTTTGTATTTGGCTAAAGTTGTATGGTAGCTTTGTCGTTCTGTAGGGTATTCCATGGGTTTGAATCCGGTTGCAGGTGGATGCATGTATGAAGCCATTCCAAATGGTAGGTTCCTGTGTATTTAATCCTGGTATAGCCTAAAATATGGAGTAGTGTCCCAAACCTAATCCACTTTATAAAAGTCTACAAGAGTTGTTTAACAAGCATGAGGCCACTCGACGAGGTTTGTAATATATTTTTGGATACATTTCTTATTTGCCATACATTAACCTTAATTCATACACTAACCTTTTGCACTCGAGGGCTACGGAGCTGAGCCATTTAATATTTATCTTCAAACTCGAGAGCTTTGCTACGGAGACAATGCAAATAATTATCAGTTTTTAACATAAGATCAAAAACAA
Source organism: Pardosa pseudoannulata (assembly GCA_032207245.1). Lineage (NCBI taxonomy): Eukaryota > Metazoa > Arthropoda > Arachnida > Araneae > Lycosidae > Pardosa > Pardosa pseudoannulata. The sequence goes on along the minus strand of CM063504.1, from coordinate 92,075,132 downwards.
ATCGCAAAAACTAATTATTAAACTAATTAAAGACTTCGAGTGCAAAGGGTTAAATTTCAATCTTTTCTTGGTCTGAGTTTTTTAAAATTTCTATATCTATTTAAACTTTTAATAGTGTTCATAGCCCCATAAATAAAACCAAATGATCTAAAAGGCCGTAGAATGTACTCCATTTGAATGTACACTTTCAAATGATGCACTGCTTCTG
>CM063504.1:92044924-92069924 GCA_032207245.1 Pardosa pseudoannulata | reverse complement strand
GGAAAAAAATCGCCAATTTGGCATAACATAATTCTTTAACGTCAAGATTTTTAGATATCAGCCGCCTTTTTGCTAAAAGGTGAGATTTCATCTAACATTGTTAGGAACATCACTTGATTACAAATCAAGTCCCTGGCAGTACGGATACAGCGAAGGCAGAATTGTTATGTTTTGGAAAGTTTTATACAGGCAATCAATCTCGTAAACTAAGCTTTTGCTGTTCAGTTTGAGATTTCAAAAATTGAAATTTTGACACAATTCTTTTTATTTAAACAACAAATAAAACTTTTAATAAATATTTTTACAGGAAGACCTTTAGGCTTTACACGATATTTAAATAACGTAATTAGGTCAGTATATAGTGAGTTAAAAGTCGAATACAGAATTAATTAGGGGAAAACTGGAAATGGTTTAATATCTTTAGATTAGGTTTTAATGAACTAAGTTTTACTACCAGGTGAGATTTATCAGTGGAAAATGTAAATAACATTTGAACAATGTATGTCAATCGCAATACTTGATTTTAATTTAGATTATTATAGGTAACTATTAATGGTATTAAAACCATGTAAATTGGATTTAATATTTACCTCAATTTTAATTTATTCTAAAGCCAAACAATATAAAGATATATATGTATATTTATTTATGTAAAATCATTCTTAGTTCCTGATAAGTAAACCCTTGAATTAAAAACTTATATCCAAACAAAGGTTTTCACAAAATTAATCTCCATTTTTTAATTCCTGGTTTTGTTGATTTATATCTGCCAAATTTTGAATACACAGAGAATAAAAACAGCGTCATTAAAGTTATTAGTCAAACAAATCTGATAGTTACAGTCCATTCACTTCTTGCAACCTTTTATGAGGTGTGAATTACAGTACAGTTAGTCAAAGCGAACCTCCTATACTATGCATTTTCTGTTCAATTTAAAATTTTAAAAAAGAAAACACTAAAATACACACTAGGAGAGAGAGATTTTAACCAAGTACTAAACTGGAAATATCATGTTTTTAAATTTTGTATAGAGTACGAGTTTTACTTTCATCTTGTTTTTTCCATATCTATCTAAATATAGGGCTGTGGTTAAAGAGCTGAATATGAAGTTAATTAGGTGAAAGCTGAATATTTTTTAATTCCTTCAGGTTTGTAATAAATACTGTAATAATAATATATAAGTCTGTATTAATATAATTTTTCCTCGTTTTGTTAAGGTATACTTTAGAACTTTTTACAGGTATATAGTCAAAAACATGGGTTTTTAATCTAAAATAACAATATTTTAAAAACAACTAGAGCCATCAAAAAAGTATCAGTAAAAAAGTTGTAGAGCATAAAACTATCAATAAAGTGAGTCACACACTTAATACTTGTGTTGAAAATCAAGTTCAGACTCTATTAGGTCAGTGGCTGGGGAGAAAACTATACCAAATACACGGTTAATAAAGTAAAGTTGAAAACTGTTTTCATTCCTCCAGGTTAAATCTATAAGGAACATATCAAGTTTTCTTCCTCCTTCTAGGAGACATTTAGCCTCTCTGTACAGATTTATATCCAAAAAGCATTTTTTAAAAATTAAAATAACAATATTTCAAGAACTACTAACGCTATAAAAAAGTGTCATACAAAAGTTGTAGAACATAATATTCCGAATGAAAAGTACCCAAACTTAACACCTATGCTGTATATTAAGCTCACAACTCTGTTTCAAAGTTTTACTTTATTTCTGAGACATTGCTTCAAGCCAGAACATCAAGTTACCAGCATGCTCTGTTTAATTTTTAAACTTGACTTTAATATTGAGCTAAATATGAATCAAATTTAGGCAGTTTTCAAGTCTATTATAATAATCTATATTAAAAATAATCTTTTCGGTCTCTATACATTACTCAAATGCTATTTAAGTAATAAAAAATGTGATATCCTAACAAAGACTAAAAAAGAAAGAACATTAATTTTATCGAAATACATTTGATCTTATATGTTGTTACGCCTAAGATTATGTACTGTATTTATTTTTCTTTTAATTTCTTTATTGTCTTCTACTAAACATTTGTGCTGTATTTAACACGAGTTACATGAGACAGAAATTTTACAAAAGACACATGAAGGTAAAAAGAGGCTGGAAATAATACCAATCTTATTTTTTATACATTATATATGAGTTATTACAAGTATTTTTTATGCTTATAAATGACATGGTTCAGTTCCTTTTTTCAGTTTTCTTAAAAAAAAACACACACACACACACAAAATGGTCAAAGATAATAATACTATTATGAAGACAAAAATGAAACACCAAAAGATAAAACCTATGGAGTTGTTGATCAAGTTGTTAAATATTAATTTTACTTTAGATTGGAAAAAAAAGCCAAAATTTCATAAATATTTATAGCTATATAATAGATTATATTTAATAGATAATATAATAAGGCTCTAAAAATTAACTTTAAAAATTCTTTGAGAAGAAATTTTAGACTGGGTGAAGGTAACTAAAGTAATAAGAATTTCACAACACAATTCTGTTTTCTAAAAGCCCTTTGAAGCTATAAGACATCCCTACATCTGTATAAAACATTTATACATTATTTTTGTATAAAATATTTATGCTACAATGATGGCAATACTTGTATTATTAATAGGAGTATTTTAAAATATCTTAGTATGATTATAATATCTGAATGTTGTAAACAAAAATATAAGGGATTAAAAAATTAAGTTAAATTTTCCAAATAGTAGCTATCGTAAAAAACTTTAAACTTGATGTTTTTAATTTATGAAATATTTTGTAACTTTAAAGTTGTATATGATAAAATTTAGCTATAAAAATTATGCTAAATAGTGATGCATATCTTTTTATAATTTAAACACAAAACATCTCACCGACAAATTCAATAAATAAAATTTAATACACAGGAAATAATTTATAAATTTCACAAAGAGAAAATTAGAAAGCTTTAATTCCTATATCATAATATCCTAAGTTATCTATCCGTCCGACTGACATCGAATTTATGAAGCGGTTGGACCTGGAATGGATAGAGGCATGTTGGATTGTTGATGAGTTAGGGTTAGCAACGTTCGAAATCCCCCCTTCCCTTCTTTTCTTGCTTTTAATGCTTTTATTTCAAGCACTGTTTTCTCCGGTTAAGAGCCGGCGATTAATTTTATTAATTTATCACATAATAAATAGGTAAAAATAACATTTTTTTCTAGTATTATGACGTCATTACTTTAAACATCTCATTTAATCATTTCTTATTTTAAATTATTTAAATATCGTCTGCATTATTTTCATACGTTTTATCACTGAACTTAGATATTAAGTAAATCATATTTGGCTTAAATAATAGATTAGGTACATATGTGATAATTTTAAATTGAATCATCGATTATTTTTTTGTTGCAATGAAAATTTTATTACCGGTATTAACAACAAATTATATTTACCTCCAAGGTCTTGTGGAAATGATAGTTTCGTTCCTTTACTTCCATTAATTACTGTGGCAAAAATAACTTAACGATAATTTCGACGTAACTAAGAAAATTTTGAATTATATTTCTAAATGAATTCAACGTAATTCTAAACTGTATTCACAGTATCGGGAGATGAAAATAAAGAAATTATTGAGTGTACCAGAAAATACTTAGCCAAAAAACAAACTATTTTTTTACCTGCCCTACTGTTTACTTGACAATTCTGGAAAGTTAAAAATTTTACATATCCCGTCATATGACGGACTACATGCTAGTCTTAAATAGTAGTGGTAAAATGACTCCCATATATGTATGTATATATATATATATATATATATATATATCCCAATATGCATGTATATATATATATATATATATATATATATATATATATATATATATATATATATATATATATGTCATTTAAAAACAGTGTATTTAAATGACTGGTAAGTACATTTACATTTGAAAGATTTAATTTCGGTGGTTTTGCTTTTATACTTAAATTTACGTAAAGTCAAGATGAATTTACATGACATAAATTTACGTAAAGCTAAGATAATTGTGTTGTCTTTAAACGTCAAAAAATAAATTACAGTTTAAGATAGATTTATTGCGTAAAATAAACATTAAGAACAAACACAGTGTAAAAAATACACTATCGTTTTGAAACTAGTTTCAAATATAGAAAATCCGAAATATATCAGTTATAAGTATATTTTCGTGAAGGTCGGAGATTATTTTAAGAAACAGAGATAAAAAATCCTAAAAAATTACAACTTAGAGATAGCCATGATTATGTTCCCGAAATAACCCCTCTGAGAGTTTTGTCGAGTTACTTTTGCCCCAATAGATAAAAAAAAAAGAAAAAAGAAATCTGCTAGAATACGCAAGATGTTTTCCTTTTGTATGTAATTATAGTGTTATTTCCCATGCTCTAACGGGAGGCAGATAAAATGGTTTGTCCTGTAATGTTTCTGCGACCACTACAGCAATTAAGAATCGGATACAAATGTCTGAAATCAAGCTATGAATACGCAGAGAGGAATGCCGCAGTCATTCAAGCGTTCTCCTGATATTTCGATTTTGACAAGCGAACACGTCCGCTCCACTCAAAATCCTTATTCGGGCCATTAGCGATTTCCTTTATGCACATCCTTTTGTGGTCGATTTCACACAAAGAAACTTCCCATTGTTAAATGGGCACACACACACATATATAATATATATATAATATAAACTTAGTATGTACATTACATAGATTCACACAGGCACACGCACATACATATTCTACTCATATGTATATATATATGAATATACTAAAGTATAGATTGATAAATTAGATAGATCAACAAAACGCAGTCGGCAAACTTTCAGGGTATCTTGCTCTCAAAAAATTGCTCGTCTAAAATGTCAATATACGTTTGTTACGAAATAAACTGAAGGCTGTTAAAAAATCAAAAGGTAAACTAAAAATCTTGCCCACATTTTAAAATTTAATTAATAAATTATAGTATATAAAATAAAACTACTTTATTTCTTTAAAATATTTATAAAAAATATTGTGTATATATATATATACAATAATGCCAACTAAAATGTCAATATACGTTTGTCACGAAATAAATTAATTGCTGTTAAAAAATCAAACGGTAAACTAAAAATCTGTCCTACATTTTAAAATTTAATTAATAAATTAAAGTAAATAAAATAAAACAATTTTATTTCTTTAAAATATTTATAAAAATATTGTATATATATATATATTTATATATATGTATATATATGTATATATATTTATATATATGTATATATATATGTATATATATATGTATAAATATATATGTATATATAAATATGTATATATAAATATGTATATATATATGTATATATATATATATATATATATATATATATATATATATATATATACATATATATATATATTTACATATATATATATATATATATATATACATATATATATATACATATATATATGTATATATATGCATATATACATACATATAATATATATGTATATATATATGTATATACATATATACATATATATATATATATACATATATATATATACATATACATATATATATGTATATATATATATATACTATATATATATATAATATATATATATATATATATATATATATATATATATATATATATACTATATATATATATATATATATATATATATATATATATATACATACATATATATATATGTATATATATATGTATATACATATATGCATATATATACATATATATATGCACATATATACATACATATATATATATGTATATATATACATATATAATATTTCAAGTTTTGTAAAAGACACATGAAGGTAAAAAGAGGCTAGAAATAATATAACTGTTATTTTTTATATATCACATATGAGTTATTATTAATATTTTTTATTTTATAAATGAGATGGTTCATATCTTTTTTAGTTTTCTTAAAAAACATAAAAGGCTCAAAGCTAATAACATTATTATGAAGACAAAAATGAAACCCCTAAAGGCAAAACCTATGAAGTTGTTGATCAAATTGTTAAATATTAATTCTACTTTAGATTGGAATAAAAGCCAAAACTGCATGAATTTTTATAGATATATAATAATAGATTATATTTAATAGATAATATAACACGGGTCTAAAAATGGACTTTAGAAATATTTCGAGAAGAAATTTTAGACTGTGTGAAGGTAACTAAAGTAATAAGAATTCCACAGGGAAAATACCGCAACAACACAAAGAACAACACAAGTACTGAAAGTACTCATTCAGACAGGAGATTCCGTATCCATCGAATCACTACGTACTAGCAACATGGATTTTCTGTGTAATCCTGTTTTTCTGTGTGCTGTTAAATGTTATTAATAATATTACTAATTATTTAATGCTTTTTTATTTTAAACAAGGGATTCAACGTTGTACTGAAAGTACTCATTCAGACTGGAGATTCTGTATCCATCAAATTACTACTTACTAGCAACATGGATATTCTGTTTAATCCTGTTTTTCTGTGTGCTGTTAAATGTTATTAATAATATTACTAATTATTTAATGCTTTTTTATTTTAAACAAGGGATTCAACGTTGTACTGAAAGTACTCATTCAGACTGGAGATTCTGTATCCATCAAATTACTACTTACTAGCAACATGGATATTCTGTTTAATCCTGTTTTTCTGTGTGCTGTTAAATGTTATTAATAATATTACTAATTAATTAATGGTTTTTTATTTTAAACAAGGGATTCAACACTGTACTGAAAGTACTCATTCAGACTGGAGATTCCATATCCATCGAATCACTACGTACTAGCAACATGGATATTCTGTTTAATCCTGTTTTTCTGTGTGCTGTTAAATGTTATTAATAATATTACTAATTAATTAATGCTTTTTTATTTTAAACAAGGGATTCAACACTGTACTGAAAGTACTCATTCAGACTGGAGATTCTATATCCATCGAATCACTACGTGCTAGCAACATGGATATTCTGTTTAATCCTGTTTTTCTGTGTGCTGTTAAATGTTATTAATAATATTACTAAATAATTAATGCTTTTTTATTTTAAACAAGGGATTCAACACTGTACTGAAAGTACTCATTCAGACTGGAGATTCCGTATCCATCAAATTACTACTTACTAGCAACATGGATATTCTGTGTGCTGTTAAATGTCATTAATAATATTACTAATTAACTAATGTTTTATGTGCAATGTTTAATTACTCTTTATTAGTTATAAAAATGCTAAAATAGTTTTTCCAGTAAAAGTTTTTTAATGATAAATTCACATAATTCCTTTAATTTTCCTGATCAAAACTCCCAAAATTCCTTGACCAAATAATACGTAATTATTACTTCAAATATAAAATTAAAGTGGTATCATCATCAGAATTATCAAAATTATTAATTTAAAGTGATTATTAGCTTAAAAGTAGTGTATTTAATTGCTTTTTAGATGAGACTTTTATAAAATTAGAATAAAATAAACTTATAGCAAAATTCTTAGAAAACATAAATGCAGTAAAATGTGGCATAAATTGTTCTGAATACTAAATAGAAAAAAGGTAATTGCATATTATATATTGCATTAAATAATTTTCATTAAATTTAACTTACCAAAATCTTATCTTTAAAATGCAAATAAACGTAAATGCATTGTGAATTGATAAAAAAAAGAGATAACTAAATATTCTAAACTTTTACATAAATTAAGCCTTTATTTTTAACAAATAATTTTAAAAGTTTAAATATTGTTTACTAAGATTCTCAATATATCTTAAAATAAATTTGGATGTCAGTTTCTTATTTCGTCTATATTTACATAATTAAAGCTCAATTTCAATTTTGAAAAGTCTGTATGCTTATTGAAGATTCAAAGCACAAACATAAAAATATTTCTTATAAGTCAAATATACAATCTATAGACAAAATAATACCCGAAAGTATTGAAAAATATTTAAGTAATAGTAAAGAAAAATTAGAAGAAAAAATTGAAAGTAAATGCGGGAAGACCTATTTGCCTTACCTATTGTCGTTTATTTTAAAGAATTTTAATAGTTATGCAGTAGAGGATTTATTTTCACACGATTTTGAGGAGTTCTGGTAAAGTTAGAAGCGTATAAAATAGCTAGCTAAATATGTAACCTCATATTTTGAACTGGAAGTATTTATTAGATATATCTAAAAGCATTCTCTCTTCAGTTAAACAACATCACGATATCAAATGCGAACAATGCTGCTATTGCCATTTTCCGGGATCTTAGAATGTTGCCCCTAAACCATTAACAAACCCGAGTTTCCTAAAGCATACAAAACTTTTCAAGCGAAATTCAAAATAAGGAAACAAAGCAAAAATAAGACAAAAAAGGTAAAATAAAGTACTGAAATTAGTCTCATATGAACATAGCATAGGCAATTCTTGGTGAGATCTATTGAATTCCTACCAGTTTCGCTAAAAAAACCTAGTGCATACTTTTATGATAATGATACTGCGCTTGAAAATTACACTTGTGGAACAATATATAATAAGAAAAACCCGCAGTAGATTCTATTTTCATATAGTATATCGTACTACCATAATTTACATAATCGAACGAGCGATGTATATTATATGGTGTAGAAAATAGTAGAGCCAACGCTTTTTCATTGAAAAGTGTAGTATAGATTGCGAGGTAAAAATCCACCAAAAATTCGGCAGTGAGTTCAAAATTTTATCCCCTTTAAGTAACACAATAAAAAACCCCTTTTAAATCGCAGGATTGTGTAAATATTTTTCAATTTCTCACGATTTTCAAACGTGTCCGAAAGTGTTTATTAATTTTTTGAGAAGTGCTGAACATTATTTTAGTACCAATTTCTATTTTTAACATGTGCAAGAAATTTTCATGTTTGTCGGTCTTGTAATGACAGAGAGTTGGGTTTGAGATTAGAGGCTTCGTAGGTAGCTGCATATTACTGTAATTTGAGACTGTCAGGTATGGTGCTGGAGCCTTTTAATTTATAGCAATTCTGGTGATCCTATTTTATTTATGAGTTTTCAGATACCGAAAGGGTGTAAAGATATCAAGACTTTTTTTTAAAAACTAAATTATGGTGGTAGAAACGTGTTTACATACAACCTGAATATTATTTAATGATAGGGTAGGTCTCTTTGCGTTTAAATGGTTCTTTAACCATATCTGGTAACCCAAAAGGAACCTAAAATGCAATTATATCTTTTTTTTCATATCTGCTACCGGATACCTGATGGGCTTTTAATTTCGAATCTAGCTTCTTTCAACCTCAGCAAATCATATATACAAAATTTTTGACTTTCTGGATTTTTAATCTTTTTAGATATGCATTTTTTCACTCGGTTTTTTTATCTTAATTTAGTTTTTTTTGTTTTGAAATAGTCAAAAGTCTATTTCAATTGATAGTCTAACTTTTTAAAGAGCGAGCCCAAGTTAGAAAAAAAATTGTGAAGCTAAAATTATTTTTCATTGAAATTAAAAGAAATAGTTCACATTGAAAATTATTATTAATAAGATTATTAACCCCTTAAAGCACGAGTTTAATTTAGAAAAAATTATAAAATATGACATATTATCTTCACAGAAAAGGGATATATAGGTACAATGTAAGTTATTTTTTGCAATTTCAGTTTTGGGGGTGACTAGGGAGCTTGGAAAGAGTAAAAAGTATATAAAAAAATTGTTATACAAACAAAGTGTAAACGATTTTATTACATGCTTAATTTGAATTTCGCCCGTGTCAGACACGGGCAAATGCGTTAGGGGGTTAAGATTGAATTTCGAAAAATTTCCACATGTTTAACCCTTTAACGCCCAAATTAACAAATTTTGGAATTTTTCCTTGAAATTGATAGATATGGGTAGAAATGCCTAAATTAAAAGTATTTTAAAAGCATTTTGAAATTTTTTAACTGCAACCATGTTTTTTAAACCGTCTTCATTTGATGACGATGAGCGTTTGTATGTAAAAATGTGAACATTTTAAAAATGATTTTTTTACATAAAATTATACAGGTTTAATGTATAAATCAAGTAATAGGCAAAATAAAGTTAAAAATCAAAATTTATTTTTATCTATACTAGAAAACTTTTTATTTTGCATTTTTAAGATTGAATTTTTGTATGAAAAAGAGGAAAACATTGCATTTCATAATGTTGCATTGCATTTCATACAATATGTTCTAAGTTTTGAAGAACAGTTATCATATTGACAACGTCTTTGTTTCTCCCTCTTGCCAATAACATGTTGAATGTTATCGAATTTTACACCAGGAAGCACATGGGATCTGCATGTTATCTGCCTTTGTGTTGGTCTTCCTGGCATTGCATTTGATTCGACTCCCTTTTTCAAATAGGTTACTGCAATGTATCTTCTAAAATCTTTCATTGGCATCGACTTAGAACCATGGCTCTTTTTATAAATGACATAACCATTTACAACAGCCATATCTATCATCCTACCAATAAAGCAAAAGATTCATTCGTCCATAGAACTGACTCTTCTCTTTTACGATTACGGGAATTGTTTTCCTTTTTTTATCCAAAATAATATCATTATTATGAGGTATTCTGGTATTATCTGGGCCATCATTATTACCTGGTATTGTAATTTCTAATGTACCTGCAACGTCTAATACAACAGGAGTACCCAAATTATCATTATCAAATTGTTCTTCATCTGTTATAGACCTCAGGAGACATTGCTATAATGTCTGCCTATAAATATAAGGAAAAAGCCTAAAAAGATAAGCAGCTGCAACTTCTAAGGTTTTAAATATTTTATTTCTACTCATTTTTTAGTTTTTCTACATAGATTATTTGCAAATAAATGTAAAAAACCCTTGAGAAAAAAAATCTGAATACTGAATACGAATTATAGCCAAACGCCCAGCGTCCTCAAACGATGACGGACAAATTTTCCTGATTACTACGGACACTTTAACAACTCTAAATAATAATAAACATTGTAATGGAAACAAATAGACTATCTAGATTACATTTATACCAAATTGAAAGAACTTGTATTTGCCAAACCGCACTATACAAAATGTGTAGTGTGATTATCAAACAAGACGGAAATTCTACTGCATCTTTCTCGCTCTTTTTTATTGAATTCCAAAGAAATATCATATCTGACACTGTATAGTGCTTCCATCTATAAGAACTATTGGTAAATAAAAGAATATTTTTTTCACTTAATAAAGGGAAATGTGGTTTTTTACAGCATCATCATATGAGGACACTGGGCGCTAATGGGTTAATTTGAATATTATGTGTCCCATTCTCACATGTTGCTAGCCGACCGAATAGATAGGGCTCTGCTCTTCGGTGATTGAATTCGTGGTGTAGCACAGTGCTGACATGGATAACTGTAGCCGTTCGAAATAAACTTTAAGCTGTAGATTATGATCCCATTAGCCTTCGGAAAAAGTACAGTGTAGTGTTCAAGATTTACCTATACATTGCAAAAGACTAACATATATAAAGTTTGGTTTGGTTTGGTTTGGAGCGCTACGGTCTACTGTTTTGCACGCGAGGGCTAACATATATAAAGTATTAAAGTAGGGAGCACCTGTTTTGCACTTATTTCAAAATCTTGTTTTTATTTTTAAATTTAAATATAAAAGAAAATAAGTATTTTTATAATTTATGCAGATTTATTACAGCACGTTTCTTATTTACCACATTTTAAAACAATTTTCAATAAAAATTCTCACAATTATATTTTGCATGCGAAAAAACGAGAAATATTTAATTTTTTGGCAATTTTTCGTATATTTAAATATCCTAAAGGATCTTTTTTAAATATTTACGCTGAACATTTCTAAGGTACTGTTTCAAATTCTGTGGTGGGTTGGAGAGAACCTCTAAAGGTGGTCATAGTTTGCCGATCACTAGTGTATTTTGATGATCTCAGTTTTTATCACTTTAATACTTTAAAAGGTCATTTTTTCCAAGAAATGGCATATTAGACTGCTTTTTAAATTGAGATTGATTTAAAAAAATAAAATCGTTTAGGCTATTGCATTAATGACTTCATTTTTTACTAAGTGCTACTAAAAGGTAGGACATATAATGTTTCTTATTTTAAGGTTGTACTACATTATATTATAAAGCATATTTTGCAATCATTACAGTATGAAAAATATTTTGTATCGAATGCATGAAAAAGAATCAAATGAGCAAAGGTTTTGTGCAGAAGAAATTGCCTTCCATGTCTTTTCACCATCCAATGATAACCTTAATCATTAAAACCATGTTATGAGGTCAAGAGGTTTATGCATTTTCTTTGTTATATCTGAAGTTATTAATAAATGATGATCTAATGAGAGGTAAAATGGTTTAAAATAGACATTAAAAATTGTGACTGGTGGTGTATGTAAATTTTTTACCCTGACATTAGAAGGGATTGAAGGATGTTTTAAGATTTGCATAAAATTTTATATCTCAATCAATATAAACTCAAATAACCATTTTCAAGTTTTGTTGCTAAAATGTAAAAAATATTCAGTGAAATTTTTATATATAAAATGAAATATTTCAGAACAGAATAATTCAATCCTAATAATTCAGTGCATATAATTTACTGAGCATTTTAAAATGTTTTAGGTAAATATTTAACACATTTTAAAATGCTCATGGAATAATATTTTCTTATTTTATGCAGATCAAAAATATTTATTTTACATTTTCTCTATTTGAGAGCTCAATTTGGCATGTCTTTTGTATTTTAATGGCATTAATACAATTAAAAATTTATTAATATTAATTTTTGTGCATTTAAACTGCTTTTATTATACCGATAACATATTTTATAAAAAAAAATATCCATGTACAATTTAATTTTGCTAGTATTTTTTATATAAAATTTATCTTATGGGTTGAAGGGTTATGAAATCAGGGATACGCAAGAAAAATTAAAAGAGAATACATGCATAATTTTTCCTTCGAATTCAAATGTAGGATACACAATCGTTGCAGTCTAACCTCATATATAAATTGACATTAAAAACAGTTACACGCCTATATAGAAAATGCAAACAGTTTTGATCAAAATTTACTAAAATTAACCCATTAATGTCTTTTTGCTAAATATATATGGATAAATATCTTCTAGCTAAGTTAATATGCACAATTGGAAGTAACAAAATATATGAAATTTAATCAACTTTTAATATTACAACCTACCTTCATGAGTGAAGAACTGTAATTTTTAAGTTTTATATGATGCCATTCATAAAATAAATTTTTCGCGGTAAGAGATTTATTATCTATCATATGTAAATTACTATAAAGTAAAGTATTATAATAAATATAGATATTTCAATTTAAATATTTCAGGTTTTAGATGATATATCTGCTGAAAAAGTAAATTCACATTCGAAGGTCGAAAAATGATGAAATGACTGCAAATGAAAAAAAAAATATATATAAACAACAGCAGATACTGCAAAATTCCGGGACCGACATTTACCTTCACTAAACAGGAAAACTATTCTAAGAAAGCATAAATTTCTACGAACTATTTTTAACTGTCCTCAAAAAGGGACGCTAGGTATGATCTGTAAACGTATAATTCTTTGTCCAGTGACACATTTATTTTTATTTCTTTCTAGACGCAGATTGTTACATTTCCATAACAGTTTTGATATACATGTTCTACAACGCCTTAGAAGTCTAAAAATTTATTTCTTTAACAATTAATACCAGCTTTTAACACTGAGGAAAAAAATACAAGGCTATTAAATTGAAATATCATCCCTGTTATTAAATAGCAATCAATGCTGAATCTTCAACGAACTCCTGTATTACGAATGCTTAAAAAAATAAGTTCAAAGCCCATTTATTAGATTATTAGAATTAACTTAACCTTCCCTATCTGTTCCCATTTAACACCTGTCTGCTTCGATTACTGAAAGGATGTGTGAAAAGTCTCTCAGTTAATTGCTATAATTTCAAAATATCGCGAGTAAAAATTCAGCATATACCTTCCAGACATTCGAAAGGTACTTTTATGTTGCCTGATTCATATTCTTACGTCTCTATATAGTAAGTGATTTCCTGTAATAATGGCGCGACACACTTCAAAGGTACCTATACGGAATATTTATGTGGGCTTCCGACGTCAACTCCCTTTTGAGGCTAATTAAGACATTAATAACCCTGCGCTTAAGCTGAGCATTAATATGTCGAGCGCGTTGAATTTATTTATGTCTCCTTATCCGCAATCTTGTGATAAAGAGCATTTCGAACAATGTAACCTATGATTAATTTTGTTTCTTTTCTCTTTTATGATATTTGAAATAAAAATTCAACAGATAAGCGCAGTTCAGTTGCATTGGATTCAAATATTTCACCTCAACGTAAAAAATCAGAAGCACTTTTTTGTTTTTCAAATATTATAATTACGAAACAATATTCAAAGTACCTTGTATTATTTATACGTACTCCCGATATCTACTCTCGTTTGCCTGTAATTAAGACATTAATAACACGGAGCTTTAATACGAGTATTTAGTATGTGGACCGCGTTGAAATTATTTATGTCTCCATCTGCAAGCCTGTAATAAAAAGCATTCTGAACAATGTAACCTGTGATTAATACTTTTTTTTTTCTATTTAACCAAGGTGTTCATCATTATGACATCAGTATCGACTATTATAGTAAGCACCAATTTTCCGTAACAATGATGATTTCGATGTTATCCCATTGTGTAGGAACACGTAAAATGCAAAAGTAAGAACAGCTAATATATATTTTTCTTTTAATGGTTTAGGAAATGATACAGCTTCTGTTTCTTACTACATTCGATTGGACTGTACTTCAGTGCCATTTTGTTCAATTTGGAAGACTGAAATTAATGTTTTAATCAATTTGATACCTAGTGCTTAGAGACGATTCCAAAAGGCCACAAATATGCATGTCAACGATGCATTTCGACTGCAGTACCGAAAGGCAGCGTCCTATCTATTTGGACATTAATCCAGAGAGATCTGATAATTTACAAATAGTACAGACAAAATATATGCAAAGTAACTAACACACTGTTTTCCCGTTCAATTACAGATTTAAAATGGAATAAACACAAAATTTCACGTATTTTGTTTTACTTAAATAGCAATTAAAACTATTTATAAATATTTTTAAACAAATAACTTTAAGCATTACTCAACCATTAAAAAGCGTAGTCCATATTTATATCGATGTGAAGAAAGCACTGTCAAAATAACTTTAAAACACTGTAAACAAATTAAAATTCATAATTTTAGAAAACTTCTCAATTCAAAAACTTCTTAATTTTAGAAACTATTTTCAATTTTTAGTATTTTGTTTGGTATCATCTGTGTCCCTTAACATGTTCCAAACATGTTGGTATATTATCGAATAAAAATTGTTTGGAATGTTAAATCACATATTATTCACATTTAATATAACGTGACGGAACAATATATGATAAAACACGCCAAACATTTTATTTTATTTGTAGACTCAAGAACAATTAAAAATGTGTTCTAAAAATAAATAACAATTTTTTTTAATTAAAAGAATGCTGTTAAAGTCAGGATAGATTTTTTTTAGCTCGCAAATGTGTACCTTAAATTCACTTATTAAAAGTGAGTACTTTCAGAGCAGCAACTTCCCTTAAAAGAGTATCTAAATTGGTATGCAAAACATCCCTTGGATTTTTTTTTCTTTGTTTAAAACCAATCAAACAAAAACTGACTTCGACCCCAAGACTTCTAAATAAAATTCTATCATCATACACTCGCACAAAGGTATAACACCGAAATTCAGTTTAAAGCCAAGTCATGCCCAAACTTTAAGTTTAGCCATTACTGTCACGCTTTCTCACGCACTTGCAAAACCACCAATTTAACGAACAAAGTTATGCCCTGATCTTTGTCTGCAAGAGACTTTTCTATAGAGAGCATGCAAATTTCTAACAGTATGTTATTAGCTGTCTCTCAACCAACAATGTAACTGTCAAATTCGTTGAATTTCAAAGAAAAATAGTCTACTGACATTTGGATGTTAAGCAGTTGTTATTTTCGCTCTTAGAGGGGGAGAAAAGAATTCAAATAACTGCGTTCTTAAAGTAATAGTGTAGAGTAAATCAAAGTGATATTGAACGTTTAGTTCGGATGAAATACGCAAATACGATTAATGATCTATGTTGGATGAAAAGGTGGGTGTAAATTTAACGTAAACTTTCTATCATCACCATTACAGGCAGTAATGTAGACTGCAAAGCTTTCCAGGAGGTTTTAAAAAGCTTAAATTGTGAACTTATACGATTACGGTACAATTTATTGAACAGAACATTTAAAAATATAATAGTTTCAATTTAGTTACAGTTTATTAACAATAAATTTTCGATATTTGGATACAAGAAAAGGATTAGCATGATCAATATTTTCACAGAACGGATTTTTTCCTCGGTTTTTAATAAACGGTAAATATTTAAACTTTAGTTTACTCAAAACTTTCTGTCCCAGGTTATAACTTAAAAATATATTGTTTTGAATGTAAGATCTTTTCAAATCAATGTACATCTTTTTTTATGTTTATTCTGGACCTATTTTTTAACCTGAATTAAGTTTACAGAAATGGTTATTAATATAAAAAGATTTAGTGGGGATTAAAATACTGAAATGTTTTTCATTTGTTAGCAATAAATTTCAATTTATGTCTATAAATTTTAAGTCTTTAATATTTCTTGATAAATGTTAAAAAAGAACAAGTTCTAGAAAGCAAAGATGGGATACTGTTGAATCTTTAGTTGTTATACAGTTTTGATGTATTGCATTTTGACTAGCTATATCGAATTCCCAGTTTAAAAGGCAGCGAATAAAAATTCGACATTTAGGGTTATTGCCGTTTTACTGTTTAACATTGCTTTGAAAATTATTTTCATCACACAAATTTCAAATTTCTGACATAGGTTTACATATTTTACAGCAATATTATACTTTTTGTAGCAATTTTATGTACATTAAAAAGACATATTCACATTTTGAATTTTTAGTTGTTAAATTTCAGATTTTGACAGCTATACGTGTTAATAATTATGTCGCATTGAGGCTCACTTATATCAGAATAATGAGCGGCGAAAATGTGTAACAAAATTTTATCATTACCATTTTACTATAACCTTAATTTAAAATGACAAAAGGTATTGAAAACATTCTTTTTCTATACATAGTATAAAAAGTGTGTATGCATAAACTTTGCCTGCGATTTTATGTACGTAATATCGTATAATATCATCATTAATTGTCGGTAGTGTATATTAAGTCCTGAGGCCGAGAGAAACTACCTTCCCTTCTTACTTGTATATTGTTGAGATTTAGACGTAACATTCTTAGAGCGTCTGGAATTAAAAATGGCTAACTTTTCTATTTTGGAAAATAAAAAATACATATTTGGTCACATTACTACTTTGTCTTATTGATGTACTACGTATAATTGGATATATATCATGGATAGTAAGAACCTATCTCCAGTATTTTCAACTTTCCTTTAAATTTTCGAGTTTTACAAATGTGTGTATGTGTACAGACAGAGAATACTGGTTAAATTTGTCTCGTATTATTAAATTTCATGAAGCATAAAAGAAAAAATTAGCATCAAGTCCAAAACTGGTAATAAAACAAAATTTACTAGCTTTGCCTTCTTAATCTATTTATTTCTTTCAACTGCAAAAATATCAATATTAGACTTCGAAAGGAGATGAAGACCGTGCAGTGGTAGATATTTTCCAAGCCTTATTCCATGTCGGGTGTTTGACATATGCCCGTCACATTTTTCTTCGCCATAAAAATGGACGTTTTTTCCTTCACTGCATGAGACCTCGTTCACTTGCCTGTAATTTGTGTGCCACCGGAGCTGTTCGTGTGCCAGAGACGAAAAGAAAAATCAGATGCACATTTGCCTAATGATCCTCAGAACTGGTGTAATTGTTGCCCTTGTGCCCCAATCGAATATTCTATGATAGCTACTAATGACTGGAAGCGTGACTGGATGCTTCTAATTTGATTTCGTGCTGTCTTAAACAATGACACTAGCAGTCATTTTTGTTAGTTATGATTGGTGAACAAGCTCTTAAGCAACTAATAAGCACTGCTATTAGGAGAGTATGACATCATAGGCTTTTAAAATAATGTAGCACTCTTTAAGGGAAATTATTACTAGGGCTTTAACTGGGAGATACATATATATGTATGTTGTATGATATGCATAGAATCTGAACAAGAGCTATTCATTAATATTATAATCTCTATGTAAAAAAGTGTATTTTGTTTATGTATGTGTTTAATACAAGCTCTTAAGCAACTAATAGAACAGAATGTATATGCCGAAGAGTCTTTTATTAAAAATCTTCTGTATCCATCTTTTGACATTTTATCGGATATTAAGCTTGTAAAACGAGGAGTACATATGTTATTGTTGTATTTATTAAGTGAAAAAAATAGAGCTATTTTAATTTATCTAATATGTATTATTTATTACGTCATTGAAATATTATTTTGCATTAATATATATATTTTTAAAAAGGTTCTATTTAAGTGTTGGTGAAGGAAAACTGTGCCAATAAACTGAAATGAGTTGGTATTAAACTCTTCTGCCAATCACAAAATTTGTACATTCTAAATATTACATCGTCTTAACACTGGTCTGTGTTGTATTTGGATTGTTTTATGAAAGTATATTAATTGGAAATACTGTACACAAAGTACATTTGTTATATGTAAAGGATATAAAATATTACCAATTGTATTATTATAGTTCAAATAAAAATTAATAAAAATTGTATTGAAATACGTGACGTCGTTATAAAAAGAGTGTTACCATATTGCAGAAATGTCACAGGTGACATAAAACTCATGGGATCAATCGTCATTATGACGCGAAAATTTATTACTATTCCTATCTCGGCTACTTTTGACTCATCAAAACTGAAAACTAGTTATCTAAATTTTTATAAGATATTGTTAATTTGTCTTGGATAAAATTAAGTTTTGAAAAATTTTTAACAATTTATAAATTTAAAAAAAATACTATCTTAATGTGCACATTTAATGAAATTAGATGATGTACACATTAATCATTGGTACATTTTCTCTTTATTACTAAAATATCAAATTCTTCCATGAAAGTCTTTGATTTAATTCCAATACAAATAGTAATGCAAATGATGTCATGTTCGAAAATGATTATTTGAGTTAATATATTCATAATTTAGCAATGTCAAAACTGGAATAGCCGTCATAAGCCATTTTGACGTCATTGAATAACAAAAAATTTGGTTTTAAATTTTTGACGTTATTAGCATGAATGGTTAAAATTTAGATTTAACAGCGTTGATTCCAGTTCAACAAGATAATGTTAACTACTCGAAAATTAGTTTTAAAAAATTAAACTAAATTAAAAAATTACTTTTTTTCCCTATAATTTGCACATTTACATGAATGAGGATGTAGATGATAGTTAAGATTTAACATTTTCTCATTATTTTAAAAATTATTTTTACAAATTAATAAATACAAATTTCTTCTACGTAGGAACAATGAAGTTAGAAAATTAAATATCAAATATCAAAGAAGCGAAATGAATGTCCTCACGTTAAATGAATTGATTATTCATAATTTAGCAAAGACAAGGGTCGAATAGCCTTTCAACAATCATTTATGATTTCGTTGAATAAACAATTACAAAATTTTAAAAACGTAAATGACAGGTTTAATGACTCAAATAAGCAATGTGTGAAAAAAAGTATTTTTGGGAGTTTTACATGAAATGTTAGTTTATAATCAAACAAAAATAGATAGATGACAAAAATTATTATAATTTTATAATTATTAAAGATTATTTTTGGTCTGGAAAACGAACAGATGGAAAATGAAATTCAACCTAAAAAATTGTTTCCAAAACATGACACTAAGCTTCTACTTGTAACCCGGTAGATACACATTTGTGCCGTTTCGTTTTGGACGGCTATTGCCTTCATACCACATAGTGAAATTCGCTTTGACGGCTATAGACTCAAGTGTCCGTCAACGTGTTAATGCTGCCTCTTTATTTTATTCTTGTTACATTTCTTTTAAACAATCCTAACTGACTGCACTTCTTTTAATACAAAGCTAGTATTACTAGCTATTAACTTTCAACGCCTAATTTCCAACTTGATGCGCGTACCCATGTACTGTTGTTACCCATATATTGTACTACTTTCAACTTATATTATGCAGTATAATTATATATCTTCTTTGTTAGTTTAGTTTGCACTTGGTTAGAAAAACTATTTTCTTGTAGAATGAAGAGAAGTAAAAAAAAAATATATAATTCCTTGTATAAGGCTTCATGATTAAATAAGGTGTACTTATTTCTCCCTCCCCCCACTGTTATTTCATAGTAACCGAATCTCTCCTACAGGACTTATTCAAGACGAGGTTTAAGGGATGTTTCGCCCCATTTGTCCTTTGATTTCGTTACGCACCCCGACAGAAAAAAAAGAATGCGGGGCAGTCTTTTTAAAATCAAATTACCCTTTCTTAAAAAAGAAGTATGATTTTTCTTTAAACGTGGTGTCTATTTTCGAAGCCCCCCCTTTTTTTTAAATAAAAGACATATTGGACCTTTTTTTGCCTTTAGAGATCTGCTCTATTTTAGGTGTGGATGAGCTCTGCTCCAAAGGATCTAAGGTGATAGATAACAATCGTTAAGAATCTTTTTGAATCCCTGAATCTTTTTCAGGATGATACTCAGAGAGCTTTGGAGATTTGTTCATTGGGACAGCGGATCAATTAGTTTAACAAATCAGAAAGTCACTAGAATGTTAAAATCCAAGTGCACGTTTTACAAGAAACACAATTTTTTTTACCAGTTTTTTCTTGTATAAAAAGCAGGATACGCGTTACACGAGTAAATGCAATAAATACAACAGAACCTGTCTCTCATTTGTCAATCATCGCGTGGCGAATTAGCCCGAGCATCTATCGTTTAAGAGTTAGCGGGAAAATTTATTCTTTCTCGTACAAACTTTGTCCACCTTAGGCGCTTAAATGACTAACGGTGTGGCAAAGGTCCAACCCATCGGCAATTTCCAATACGTCGATAAACGAGGGAAGGAAATCACCAGAAGGTCGAACGCGTGAGGTCACCGGAGCCCTCAGGACCATCAAAATGTAAAACCAGAAATAAAACAATTGCTGATGTAAAATAATGGAGGCTCGGTTGCTACAGTTACTCTTTCAGTCAGCGAGAGGAGAAAAAAAATAGTAAGACAACAACACGTATTGGCGAAGATCGCCAGCTTTTTACCGTGAAATGTTTACTATGAATAAATGCCCGAATGATTTGTGTATCACACAAAATATATAGCGTCGGATGTCATACCTTTTTTTTATTTGAATAAGATGCCTTCAAGTGATAAACTTATTTTACCTTTTTTTTCTTGTAAACGATTAATTTCTTTAACTGGAAATGTTTAGAGCAGCCAATTCTTTGAATAAAATGACCCTTTGTTCGCTGCCTTCTGGGATGTGTTTTGAAAATGACATTTAAATATTGCCCCGTGAATAGTAAATGACAGTTAATATTGCGATTATTCATAACATGGTAATCAACAAGTTTGATCCTTTGTAGTTAGGGCTACATTTGGTTGCTTTTCATTGGGTGCGGAAGTAAAGCTTCAAATTTTGGCTTGTGTTCTATAATATAGTTATTATTTTCCCATAAAGTATGTATGTAATGATCACTTCTGCATTTAAAAAAATTGAGGATGTGTAATTATAATAGCTAGAATAATCTTTTGGATTAATATAGTTCGCTTTTGATGAAAGCCTAAGCAGAAAACAAATAAGAGATTTATAAAATTTAAAATAAAAAATAGACATTTTGAGTTAACGATTAATATGATTTTTTCTAACATAGAAAACTCGTTCATAATGACACTCTCTTTGAGAATCAGTATAATAAATGCAAAATTCTTAAAATTTCTTCTATTTTGATTGTATAGACAAATATAAAAAAAAACCATTGTTAACATCTTTTAACAATGGTTCTATTTCTCAACGGTTCTTATTATGGTCTTATTATCTCATTTAAGCAAGTTTTTTCTTTTTAAAAATCAGTTTTTTTACAAGAGAGCTAATAAGTTAATTTCTACTGCTTATTAACCCCTTTCGGTAAAATGACGAGTCTAGCTCGTCATTAGTTTTCATTCTATACCGCACAATGACGAGCTACACTCGTCATGCGACTAAAGTTACTGTTAAATATGATAATTAATTTAGTCTAAAATTTCTAGTGTACTGAATTTGGCAACACTTTTATCACTTGTGAAAATCACAAGTCACTATTGCATATTGTTTACTTAGAATTTCTTGGTACAAAGTCATTGCCAAATTAATGAGTCAGAATAGAAGAAAACCTACTAAGAAATGCCGTGTGTGTTACAAGAATCAAATTAAAAGTGAGACTACTTGGCGGTGTAAACAATTCAGAATTCCTTTGCACTTTGTTTTGAAAAGTACCACTAGCTTGAAGACTATTATCTGTATACCTTATTAATGTTTTGCTTTGATATTTTCTTAATTTTACTGTTTCTGATATTATTTAACACTATGTAAAAAGTGGATTTTAATTAAAAATATGTAAGACTTGTAAAATGAAACAAGTTTTTTAAATAAAATTTAAATGGTTATTTCATGCACAGTTTTTCATTATTAAATCATACCGGAAGGGGTTAAAGCCAGTTTTGAATGGCCATAAACATTCATGCCAACAGTGGGATTTGAACCCGCAAACCCTGGGAGTGAGAGTCAGCTCTAGCCATTAAACCGTCTCCTAGTGGTAGTCCTGAGTTGTAAATTTCTTAAATGACTAGCATACAGCCCGTCATATGACGGGATCATTAAAATTTTTAATTTTCCAGTATTGTAAATTGCCCTATGAAGCAGGTAAAAAAAATGGTTTGTTTTTTGGCTGAGAATTATCTGGTACACGCTCAATAATTTGTTTATCTTTACTGACCGCACGCTTCTTATCAACTTTAATTAATCTTGTCATATTGCGTGATGGGATGGACAGCAAAGGTTTTAATATTGACAATGTTTATTTGGTGGTATATATGAATGATGTCCAAAATTTAGCGAATCGATTGCAAACCATGTGGTTATGTATAAAAACAAACACACAAACGAACAAACTTCTTAATTTTCTTAAATTCTTAATTAAGATACATAACGTTAACGTTAGATATTTATTAGTCCGGGAAATAGACTCCTAGACCTTTATGAAATGAATTTGCTGTTAATACCGGTGATAACATTTTCATTTCAACAAAAAATAATCGATGGTTAAATTTAAAATTATCACATATGTGCCTAATATATAATTTAAGACAAATATAAAAGAAAATTATTTACATAATATCTAAGTTCAGCAATAAAACGCATGAAAATAATGCAGACGATATTTAAATAATTTAAAATAAGAAAAGATCAAATGAGATGATTAAAAGTATGACGTCATAATACTAGAAAAAATGTTATTTTCATCTACTTATAATGTGAGAAATTGATGAATGTAATCATCGCCTGCTCTTAACCGGGAAAAACAGGCCTTGAAATAATGGCATTAAACGATCAAAAAGAAGGAAGGGGTGGATTTCGAACGTTTTTGAACTCGCTTTGAATTTTCCTAACTCATCAAGAATTCAATATGGATCCATGACGAACCGCTTTATAAATTCGAGGACAGATGGACAGATAACTTAGGCTATTATTATATAGGGGATTTTATTTAGATCGAAAACCTATATACATGTATATTAAGAATAACATATACATGTATATTAATAATAACCTATTTTTATCAATAAAAACACTAAAGTTATTTTTGCGAGATCAATTATTTATAAAAATCAAAATTCATAAACATGAATCTTTACATTCAATTGTAGAAACGTCTAAAATAGGATGTTATAATGTTTTAAAAAATGAATAACCAAGATTTAATTGTTTCAGAATCCAGCATTTTTCAAAAATACACCTGGCATAAGGAAGTTAAATTTAATATTCTAGCCATGTACGATTTCTTTGACTATTAAGACTATGATGCAGACATACAGACATATCTGTATATTGATTCGAATGCTAATATATCTCGAAGAGTCATTTTTGATTAAGTAGGTCATACTTCACATAAATCATAACCGAAAATTACAAAAGGTAGTCCATCAAATCTAGAAAATCACGGAGTGCGTGAGATTTTAATTAAATCTTAAAGTAATCCATTGTTATACATCTGATCAGCATTTTTTTAATTCACTAGAAATACCTACAGTTAATTATTTCTGTTCTTCTGACTTCGTGACTCTAATAAGCTGCAGATCCGATATTTGTTATTGCAACAAATTTTACCCTTCAACAAAACTAATAACATGTTTAAGATAAACAAAAAGTCCCAAAGAGCATCGTAAAACAGATAAAATTGACATTTTCCTTGTGTATTGCTTGAGATTTAACGTAAAGTACCGTGGGGCTCAAAAGTCAGGAAAATTTTAAAATTGAATATTTTGTTAACGTATAGAGATAAAAAGACACGATTTGCACCAAAAGGATGGAGATGAAGCCGGGTTTTTTTTTATGTAAGTCTCGAATAGTAATCTTAATACTAGATAGTTTTGTCGTTTTCTGCCATTAGAATTAAAGCATTTTACTGTTTAACAATAGAACGTCCGGCACATAGCTACTTGCACTAAAAATGTGCAATAGTGTATGTAAGTATATATGAGCCGTTTTCTTTGAAAGTGGTGTAAGTGTATTTTATTTTATACAGAGATATTTAAGGTTTTGCACTTGAATAATTTAAAAAATATGGATAGGTGTTATTACACTAGTTTTATATTTTTATATAAAGTTTATAGTAAATTGTATTTACTTTTATCATTA
>CM063504.1:92022424-92039924 GCA_032207245.1 Pardosa pseudoannulata | reverse complement strand
GGACTTTTCTTTTCTGTTCGATATTAAACGTTGCCCAGGATGATTCATGAGCCGTTCATTTAGGATCAATAAATTTCAATCGCGGTCCCCCTTTGTTGCTGAAATCAAAGCACATACAGCCCAACCGCAAGTTCCGTCCTAATGCTAATAACATATACACAACTTTGGGTCTGTCATTGCGGAAAATTTATGGACACTTTTCCCTTTTCTCTTTGTCACGTCGACAGACGGACTGGCCCTAAGGATGTTGATACTGATACGTGGCGTGGAAGTTAATTACTGCCACATGTTAAGATGTTCTTGACCAGGATTTAAATTTTTCGTGCTTCATAATAGCCCGATCAGAAAATGGAAAGGATGTCGTCTTCAGGTGTGGCCTTGACAGGTAGTGTCTCCTTTTTTCGGGAGGAATTTATTTTTGTCGCATTGGTAAAAAAAAAAGTTCAATGATCTGTCAGTGGGAACGGAGGTACGCTTAACACATGATTAATCAGTAATGATATTCGGCAAAGCTACATCATGAGGGAAGAGGGGGGCACATAAGCATTATAGATTTGGTTTCATCTTTTGGATTATGATAGCTCTCTGAAACCATGTTAGCTTGCCGGATTGATTACCATTATAATTAACGTAGGACAGCTTTTATTTTTGAAAATCATCAACACCTGTAATATTTTTTTCTCCGTTTTGGCTGTTCTCTGATCATTAGTGTTGAGTTACTTGACTAGGGACCTGTTTTATTGAATTAGACCTAGGCTGACTACAGCTTAATAATAATAAATATATAGTAAGTAAAGGCTACTTGAAAGCAAATTGAGCAAAGTGGAAAGATGAAACTTAGCTCTCATATGATGGAATATAAGAAATATTGTTAAATTTATTTTAGGATTTTTATGCATGGTAACCATTGTTGACGACAAAGTTGAAAAGATTTACTTTATACATATAAAGGATGCAATATCAATTTTTACCATGATTGAAGTACGAAAAAAATCCTCTTTATGTCTTTAAATTAAATATGCAATACCTCCACTAATATGCTCACTCTAGTATTACTTTTTTAATTTCTAGTTTTACATTGAAAGGCACTGAAAATAGCACTTGACCTTAAAAATGTAGGAAACGACATGTATTTAAAAAAATTATCTCTTAAGCATATATAATTAAAAGACTTTAAATTAATAAATTTGCTATGATCGTAGTATATCTTGGTTACTCTTGTTTACGAATAAAGTAATTTGGTCATAAAGGATTGTAAAAATGAAAAGCATAGACCACAATTTCTATATTTAAACATAAAGGCTAATATGGTAAAACTTTTTTTTTTACATTCTTTGTACGTGCTGGTATTAGAAATTCACCTCATAGCTCGCCAGCTAGCTTTAAGGAAAAAAAAGATTTGTGACAAGACCATCATAAATCATGCATATAACGTTCTTCTTCATAAGTTATTACCCCGAATCCGCGTAGAATTACGTAACCGAAATGCCTTAGATGTAAAGAAGATCGGTATCGTGTTCTTTAACTCGAGGTGTACATTCTTGATAGCATTTCCTGTTACATAGTTTCTATCACTTGAGATGCGAAGTTCAGAAGCTTTAAATAATTGTACTGCGTGGGAAAGTCACCTGAATAAATGCTTCCTCACAATATGCATAAAAATTTTTCAAGCACGTGTCTTTTTTCTAAGACTTGAGACTTGTGAAAGCAAACTATTAACTTGTATGAAACATTGTCAGGGCCCGCTCTTTGTGTAAGTGGCAAAATAATGATGGGCCATTTTGGCTGTGAATGATAGAAAATATTGATATGCAATCGAATACTTAATCGAAATTTACATATAGCGATACATTTAATTGCTAAAAATTTTAAATTCATATATATATATAATATATATATATATATATATATATATATATATATATATATATATAAATATATATATATATATATACAACGAACAACCATTACATTATGACCACCCTATTAATAACATGTAGGACCACCTTTACTCTCAAAACTGCAAGCACCGTCATGTCATTGACTCCACAAAGTGCTGATAGATATTCTGAGGTAATTGGTACCAAGCGCTCACTAACTGGTCCTGCAATTCTCGTACATAGCAAGGGAGTATCGCGGCCACACGAATTTGGCATTCCAGGTGGGACCAGAAATGATCTATTGGATTAAAGTCAGGCGAATTTGGAGATCAATATATGACTTAAATGTCACTGCAATGTTTCTTGAACTACTCCCTGATGATTCGAACCTTATGACATGTTGTATTATCCTGTTGGTAAACATCATCGCATTCCGGAAATACTGTTGTCATGAATTGGTGAGCCTGATCTACAACAATGTTCACGTAGCACACAGACGTCAAGGATTGTTATGTGAGGATTATGGATCCTAATGGGCGTCATGAAAACACTGTCCACACAATAATACTCCGGCCACCGGCTTGTTTCCATCCAAATGTGCATCAAGGAACCTGGGTTTCCTTTGGAAATTGGCTTATTCGCACACTCTCATCGATGTGATGGACCAGAAAATGTGATTTACTGAAACATGCAACTTTCTTTCATTCTTCATATGTCCGAATCCAATGTTTCTTGGCCCATTGCAGACGCAGTTGACGATGATTCGCGGTCAGTACAGGGACACACCTCGGCCTCCGGGTGCATAGACCCATACGCAACAATGTACGCTGCACAATGTGTTGAGAAACATTGTCTGTGTCATCACTGTTATAGCTGGTTATGATTTCGGCTGTTGTAGCTCTTTGGTCTTGGCGAACAATGCATAGAAATCTCCTCTCTCCTCTGGAATCAATGTATCGTGGACGACACACCGCTGGCCGGCGACTCGTCAATTCACTTTCCATATACTACTTCGATATGTTCTCAGATCAACTGCACGTGAATAGCCCTATAAACTTATCGTTTCTGATATTCACGTTCCTTTCAGAGAATCTGCAGGCCCCGTAACAAGGCTGATTCTGAATATATAGCTTTCACTGTACTGCGATTTTGTATTTATTTATATGCATTTATCTTGTAATTATTATCAATTTTTTTGATTTTAATTTTTTTTAATTTTATGATTATTACTTTTTTTGTACTTCCAGTGTTATTTTGTCTGTTTTGTATTTGTATGTGTTAGTTTGAGATATTTTTACTGTATTTACTATAATGCATTGTATATTAAGAGCTGCTGTGGATTGTACACCTGGGGACACCCAAAACATCTTAAACCTTTGTTTTAAGGTAGATGGTCGTTGGTGCAGCCGATATTCATGTTCCCAGCCCCCCAGCCATAACGGTTTGACCTTTATCGATGTACGATAAATCAGCTGCTTTCCTCGTTATGTCGCTAATCGCGCTAAGTTTGGAAAGACTAGCTTAAGATTCATTTTCATGCAATCATTACTAAAAATTCAATGGCAGCATTCACATGTAATTAAAGTAATAATCAATGTTTTTAAGAAGTAAAGCATGATATATTAATCTGATTCATAACTAAAAATTCATTTTAGATTATTCTTTTAGTAATTTATCTTTTTTATCTACAAATCGTATAATAAATGTAAATTAATGTAAATGAAACCAGCGTAATCCTAAGTAAAAGTTTACCTTTGTAATCTATATTCAACAAAATATATTTTTCATGAATGGCATAACATCGATGATTGGGCGCATCCACGCGAAACAGAAGTGAAATCCAATGAGCCAAACGATTGATAAAACAATTGAAGGAAAAAACAAAAAAGAGGAACATTTTCGAGAACTCCCAAACTCCATTTTCAAACAATCTTGCGTCCTTGAAACAAATGGTAGCAATATTTTGTATGTATCATTTGGTCAGTGTTATGGTCTGTTATCACTTTTTATTGCAGTGGACAATTTTTGAAGAGCATAATGACTGTTAACTCTGATATTTTTTTTCTTTAACTATGGGTAGAGAATGCTGGAAACTTCCTACAAAAAGTACTTAAGGATTCAAATTAAAAGTTACTTTATAAGTGATAAGGAAACATTCGAAGAGATCAGCAAATCCATAAATTTTGAACTAACATTGAAACTTCATACTGAGATGTTAAACAATACTTTAGTCAAATTTTAGTTTTGCGCGGGGTCTTAAACTGGACTGACCTAATTATATATTTTACTCTATTCTAAATAAAAAAAATAGTATATACCAATGTAGGTATGTATAATACAATCATAAAATTAAGTAAAAAAATACATAAATTTAACATTATAGTACATGTACCAAAAATAAATGCACAATCTTGTGTAATATGCTTCAGTAAATGGATAAAACAATTTGGAGCGAAATATATTGAAATTGAAAAGACAGATATTGATTGTAATTTAAAAGTTAAATCTTGATTAATAATGCATATTTAAAACTTTATTATTAAAAAGGAAATTTTATTTCAATGTTAAAATGCAATACAGTAAACTCCAGAATTTCGGGAAGAAGGTTCTTGAGCTCGAGTCCCACCCCTCTGGCTATGAAAGTAACAAGAAAGACATAAATAAAGAATCCACTATGGTAGAAATCTTACAGTAAGCAAACGGCTGTAATTCAAAACGTTATAAGGTTTAATAAGTTCGATTCATGCATTATTAGATCAGGGGTTCTCAACCTCTACCCGTAGGACCATAGCTCCCGCCAACGGTTTTACAT
Source organism: Pardosa pseudoannulata (assembly GCA_032207245.1). Lineage (NCBI taxonomy): Eukaryota > Metazoa > Arthropoda > Arachnida > Araneae > Lycosidae > Pardosa > Pardosa pseudoannulata. The sequence continues at coordinate 92,035,232 of CM063504.1, read as the reverse complement.
GTGCCTTCTTCCGTTCGAATCATGATAAAAATGTTTTCAATAATATGATTTTTTGAAATTTATTAAGAAACATACATTGTTTAAAAGTAATGATTTGTTTATACGTTTATCATTTTATCTTGGATTGCCAGCCGACCCGCTTTTGTAATGAATTTTTATATCAATGAATTTTAAAGCAAAGAACTTGTACATTTTTTTCTATATTACTTACTATACTTTGTACCGTGTGTTCCTGGCCAAGTCGGTAGGGCAATACACTTACTAATTGTTTATTTTGTATAAGAATACAATCGATAATATTTATACTGTAAAGTTCTGTTTCCTAAAAATTTTCTTATATGCATTATTGCATATTTTACCTATCAATAAATTGATCTAGAATATGAATGGGGTGGCTCGCCACCCCATTCATATTCTAAAATGTGCTCTAAAGTGTAAAAAGGATGAAAATTCCTGCATTAGACAATTATTAGAAAATAAAAATGAATTTACAGACACATCACTACAAATAACATCGTTGGACTTGCCTTTGTAAAGAATACAGATATAACTGCAACAATTACCCCTATTTTAACAACTGAGGGTCTAGTTAGAACGCGAATAACTCAAAGAACAGAAACCCATACGATTTAAGGAGATTTAAGACATCATTAGGATAGTTGTACCCAAATCACAGAGTCACATACTCCAAATCTAAACTTACGTCTAAGATTAACTAATGAATAAAAGTCATTTTCAAACAACCAAGTTCATTTAAATATCTAGTAGGAATTCTGACATCCATTATAATCCAGCTGCGACCTGAAGTGCTTAAATGTTAAAACGGTTAGATAGTTAAACCATTTACAAGAACGACCAGAGCAAGAATAATCTCCCATTTGACGGTTCATTAATAACTGACGAGAAATAGGTATCGCGTATTACTCTTGTCTCTTCTACGGATATCTATTTATAGTATGTCTTTGAGCAATTATGATATAAATATCTATAATTAGATACATCCTCTCTGTCGGAAAATATGCTACGTAAAATAAATGAATAAAATAATGAATAGGTGAATAAATAAAATAAAATAAACAGTTTAATAATCAAGGTATCTAAGGTGTAACTGATACGAACATACGAGCTAGATCTTTGTTTTTGATTGCTAGGAATTTTACAGTAAAAATATTGTATTTTGTGTAGACAAAGTATCTACTTCCGGTTTTTAAGATGTAAGAAAATCTGATGAAAATATCGCTAGATAAAAGAAACGGATCAATTGCTTCATAATTATTTGACTGCAATAAGAGATTCTTCATAATGCAAATAAATCTTCGTTTTGAAAGGCTTTAGTGTGGTACCAACAAGATCTGCATATAGACAGGTCTGACTATATTTTGAATTTTGTAAATGAATACAGTAATGTATTGTAAAGGAGTACTGATTCTACTTAACAGAATTTTTTATCATATATTTTATAAGTGTATAATTCGGACAACAATAATTTTATGGCCGGAGCTACATGTTTGGATACGCAGAATATAATACATTTATGTAAATACAGAACTTGTTTATTATTAAAAACTAGCAGAATCTGATTCAGTAGCACAATAAAGAAAATTAATTTCAATATTTTGATCATTTTTCGCCTTTGTTCCACTTTTATCGCTCTTTCTATATTTCCAAGATTATAACTACAAGATTTTAAGAAATAAAGAGAAGCAACAGCATGATTTTTATCTCCAAAAAATTTTGTCCTTATTTTTGTGTAGAGCAAGTATATAATATGTTATTTTGCAACATTTCTAAAAATTAAATCTTTGGAGACTTTTTCCTCTTTGTGTTCCACTTGGAGGGTTAAGATATCTTCAGTTTAACTTTTATTTCTTTAACTATAACCACAATTATGCATAGAGAATGCTTAAAGAAACATCAGGAGTGTCTACAATGTTTACAATTTATTTATGGTTACCATAGTATATAATTTAGATTTTTGCTATTCATTAAAAACTGTTGAATTTTGTCTGGAAGCAAAACTGGACAGTTTAATGATTACGTTATCTTTTGTTCCACTTTTATTTCTTTAACTATAACTTTAGTTACATGCAAGAATACTTAGGAAGGAAAGAGGAACGCCTGTAATATATATAATGGTTAACGAGTTATATATCTTTCAATTTGTATTTTTTTTAAACAAACTGGTGACTTAATTAGAAATTGTTATGCTAGACTAGAAACGATTTAAGTAATTTAAAAATTTTCCTTCTCTCAGAATCTAATTTAGGACAGTCGTATATTAATTAAGGGAATAATGTAAAACGTACCTCCTTTGCTTTTTGTCTTCCCTTATCTGATATTAACAGCAAAATCAGTATGTATAATCTTTACTTTATAAATGTCAAACGAAAACAATTTATGGAGATTGGGTTAAATTTTATTTTAACTACCCTTTTTATTTTGATTAAAGCATTTCATATCCTAGACTGGATATTTTGTCTCTTTTACTTAATTAAAAATTCTACTGTCATACCTAATTTTAAAAGGTAGCTATGATAGTTGAATACTGTAGAAAGAAGCATAAACGGCAACTCTTAGAGGATACAACTATTATTTGATAGTCTTTTTTCAATATATATATATATATATATATATATATATATATATATATATATATATATATATATATAACAGGAATGATTAATATCTATAGAGTTCTATAAAGTTAAAGAGATGTTAGAAGTTAAAATCAACTAATGATTTTGTAGAAAAAAACAAAGAAATAAAAAATAGAAACATAAATATAATGTATATCATTTAATAAAATACCAGTGAAATCAGTTGTTGTTTTTGCTATAGACAATTGTGCTTTCTTTTAGTTTAATTGAATCTAAGAAACACGGCATTAACACTAAAGGGATTTTAAAAAACAACCCAAGTTTATAGGATAAAATTCACATGACGGCGATAAGAAAAAGTTTACTTGCATAAAAAATCATTCTATATTTATTCAATAATAAATGCTATTAGAAGCAAATCACCGAGGGAAATACTTTTGTGAATAAAGATTAATTATCAAAAGCGTTTCCATAAAGTCTAAACGTTCTACTGTACATACCCAGAAATAAATATACAAAAATTGGATTTAAAATTTCAGTAGAGTAAACTTGAATTCATGGTACAAACTTTGAGGGTTGAACACGTCAGCAAAATTTTGATTTGCGCATGCGTAATAGTAGATTCTTCCAAATACCAATTTTAAACACAGAATCATCGTAGAGAATAACGGCAGTATAGCTAATTATTGAGTAATGAATAATAAACATTATTTTCGCTTTTCATTTTTCATTTTAATTTTTAATATTTCAGAATTTAATCGGATAAATGCAATTAAATTTCACCTATCCATCACTTCGTCATGATTATAATTTTTGTGAAAAGAAAATTCAACGTTATTTCATTGTTGCTAAAATATATTTCGTACATTCTGTTCTAGAATAACAAATGAAAAACTTTTATTTGAAGCAAATTTGAGTGATTGAAATTTTTTGCCTCTGCTGTACACCACATGCATTGCACAGTTAATGCTTTGATACGCTTGTATATCACATGTGATAAACAACGAACCATATTTTACATATAAACTTTTATATATTATTTATTTTACATCTTGTATCACATGTGATTATATAAGCGTATAAATAATTAGATGTATAAATAATATGTGATGTACTGGACAGGCAAAGGGTTAAAAGACAAAAAAGAAATTATTGGATAATAAAATATTTTCATTCGTAGATACGTTCATCCTAATACTAAAAATGTTTCTGTTTACTTATAAATCAAATGCTATAGATTTATTTCTTTCATTGTAATATTAAAATAAATGGAATGCTATACATTGTAATATATTTGACTACATTATATACTAGATGTCATTATAACACATGTTTATTTTCAAGACATATGCGTGTCTCTTAGAGTAAGAAAGAAATAATTTCATGGTAAAATATTTTCATTCGCAGATCTGTTTGACCCTATTTAACAAGCATTACTGTTAGCTCGTAAATCAAATGCTTCAGATTTATTGCTGGTAGTTTTCATTTCCAAATTTTTCTGCCTCTCGCTGTGATACTGAAATGAATGGAATTTCCCGCGATAGATTGTGATATATGTGACCGGTATGAGGAAACGCATAATTTATTATAAAATGCTGACAATCTAAGTATTTTCCTCACTGAAGAGAAGCGGGACAAGGAGTGGGACCATATGATTGATTTTCAAAAAATTTATTTGACGTTGATCCTCAATTTATAAATTTTACTCCTCTAAATCCACCAGTGAAAAATGGAGTCTTTGTTCAAGATATCGAACACAATATGTGTAAGAGATTAGATTTGTAAAGAAAAGATTTTTTTTTCGTATTGTATTGTAGCCCAAGCAATATTTTGAAGTAGCATCATATTGAAAAGAAAAAATAAAAGCTGTAGGGCTAAAAAATATCATTTTGGCAGGTTAAAAATAATTCTTTTGAACATATTCAATTCAGTAAACCTCCCATAACTTTTTAAATAGAAGTAATAACATCGTAGTCTATTAGTGACATCACTCTCAGCCTTCGGTCTAGGTATGTCTAATTAAAGATGTCACGGGGGTCTTTAAAAAAACCCTTTGGTGGGCTTTTAGAATTTCCTATAAACTATGACTTACAAAGCTTCTATATATTGCAATGTTTGGTGATTATCATGTATTCACTATACCATTTTTTGTATATTATAGTCCCATTCAATTCCCTGATATTTTTTATAAATTAAAACTAAAAGTACGATCCAGGTGTCAAGTCGAAGGAAAATGCTAAAACGTGTCCAAAATAAGGCTAGCAGATTTGGTAATAATTGCGAAGAACTTAGCATGCCAAATAAGCTTCTATTTAAGCAGTTGGTTTCCTGTATATTTGTTTTTATACTACGCTTTCGAGTAGGATTATTTTCCTTTAATTTATATTTTAATTCGACCACCATATGAACACACGTTGTTAATAATTTTATCTTGAGATAAATTACTGGTTTCTGAGTTACGAAATTGCTAACCTATTTTTTTCACTTCGAAGAATACGCCAATAAAATTCGTCTCTACTGCTATCCATCGCCGATTGGGCACGTAGATATCCGTCATAATTCTATATCATGTGGCAGGATGGTCGGAAGAGGTTTTAACATCGACAGGAACCGTCTGGTGTTATTAAATAATGCCCAAAACTTGGTGATTCTATTACAGACAGTGTGGATTTGGGAAAAAAGCATACAATCAAACGGACACACTCTTTTATACATGCTACGATACAATATGGGAGCGAAAATAGCTACTAATATTCGAGCTGTTAGCTTTCTCCTGCATGGAGTGCACCGATAGAAATGCCACAGAAATAGAATAGCAAATATTTTGGTAGTGGCCGAGTGAGGATACTTAGGTCCAGTTTCACCAAAGTCGTTTAACAGCTAACCGCGATTAACCGATGCAGCCAACCAATGATGCAACGCAATTCTCCGTTTAAACAGAGATTAATAGTGATTAGCGGTTAAACGATTTTGGTGAGACTGGCCCATAATGCTCCATAATGATTAAATATCCAGAGAAAACTCTTCATAAAAATGAGCTTTATTTCTATTTACAGTATTCACACATTTGTATAGCTAGCAAACACATTCTCACCCTACGGAAAACCAGAATCCTCAGAAACAACCTCTTCTCGCCCTGACGTCAATCGTAACCCTTACCCCTCCCCCCTCTGACTTTTCACAGGAAAACTCCATCGCCACGGAAGAACGGCCAACACCCTCACCCCTGCTACCAAAAGGACAACGGTTAGAGCCAACACCTCTTACAGAGGTAGAACTAGGAGGTGTTGCTAGAGCCCCATAAAAGTAACTCAGGTGCATCCAGCTCTTTCACAGGACTCCTAAGAGAGCAGATAAATGACATTCACCTTCTCCAAAGACCTTAGAGCGAGCAGTAAAATACAAGCATTGGCAAAATAAAAATAGTTTAGACTTGACACTGCAAGCACATATTAATATCAAATACTATTTCAGTAGTAAGATGCTGCATTATCTTACCTTTTCAAAAGTATATTTTCACGATCTAAACTTTACACAAAGTTTTACTCTGTCTAAACTGGTTTCGAAATAATGGTTGCTATTTAGAAACCAGTTACTTCAACGATAACTGCTGTAGTGAAATATCAAACGAGTTTAAACAATTTCTTGACGCCTATAATCCAACACGCCTCTAATTATCTAGTAGTATAACATTATCATATAATATATCAAAACTTGTACATAACTAACTACATTTAAATAACTGTTAAATGAAAAAATTGTTTTCTTCAACATCTACTATAATATTAAAGCACCAAACAGCTAGGATATTCGCACAGCTTGTTAAAATAATATCTCCCTTCTTTTAAAATTTTTATTACGAGTATTTTTTTTTCTTAAATATTTTCTACTACAATTAGAAAGAAATTTCTTCTTGCTATATTTTTATCCTAACTTAAATGACATCCATTTCAAGTAAAAGAAGAGAAAATCTTTAGTAAGATGTTAACTTCTAGCCAAAGTATACTGTCTACCAGAGATGATAGATCTCTTAGATATCCGATGTTTTTCAAGGATTTGTAACGTCCTTCCAATGTAAAATGTATTAATAACATCTGATATCCACGAACTGAAGAAACAAACAAACAAAAGAAACTCAGAGCACTTAAGCACTTAATCGATTAGCCAACTTATATTTTTGAACGATATGATTGAACCAATAAAATGAGCCCTTTATTGAACCGCCAATATTAAGTTCGAGTACTATTGGGGCAACTAGCACACTATTCGAGGGCATCAAAGAAAATACTAAGGAGAATCTACCGTATATTCTGAATTTCATACAGCTAAATTATAAAAAGGATTTTAGAACATCAAAATAAATCGTAAGTATCATTTTATAGACCCAGAAAGTACGTATTCAAATATATACCTAAAAATTCAAGCGGCTGTGTGAAAGTAGCAGACCTTTAAATTGTTTAACCTTAGAAAATCATCGTTACGTACAGATGTTTGTAATTAAAATCATAAACTGTTAAATGCTGACAGTAATTTAAACATGCAACAAAATATTTTTTAAATGAAAGAGTATGTATTGCTTAAATTTCCTTGCTTTGCAATAAATTTTAAGTTATCTTGCAGATGTAACAAAAGTATTAAAGTTCGATAAGAATAGGATCGGGTTTCAGGGTTTAGATAAAAGTTAAAAAACTATTTTAAATTATTTTTCACTACTAAAACTAAGGAGCCTTACAAGTTTTAGGAAGCGAGTTAAAGTTTAAAAAAAATCTCCTTTTTGTGGCATATTTTTGTTGCGGGAAACATTTTCAAATTATTTGATCTTAATCCCTCTTTAAGAGAATGACTGGGTAATTTAGTCTTTAACAGAGCAAACTAACAATAGAAATAGTAATATTGTTTGTCAAAACCAGATAACGTTCTAGGTTCACTAAGGATGGCATAGTAGCACTCATTAAAAGAAAACAAAAATTCTAATTGAGGGATTTTTGCGTGAAATTAAGGAACATGTTATCCTACGTCACCAAAACGAAAAATATCCTTTTAATTTAATTAATTTTTTTGGGGGAAGAGGGGCGATATTTGTGCCCAGTTAAACGACAAATGTGTTGCAGTCTTTCTGTCGTGAACTCCCATATATATAGAGTAACATTTAATATTCGGATCTTTCTTTAAATTCTAGAATAGTTATCTAAATAATTTAGGATATAGTCATGTAATGCTCTTGTTACTTTCCTTGCCAGAATACTTTGCTTAATCTTTAACGTCTCGATATTCTTAACCTTTAACTTTTCGCTTATAAAATACAGTATCTACAATAAACCTAATCTAACTTGGCATTGAAATGTCTCCCATGTCATGCCTGCCGAACGATGGTCGAATAGTTAGAACATTAATCTTCGATACCAGAGTTCGTGGGTTTGAATCCTTCTGGGGTACCGATGGTCGTAGATGTTAGGAATTGGTTTAAAACAGTAGGTCCCGGTCTCATTAGTTCTCGTGTTTCAAAAAAAGTAGATCGTAGAGCTCGAAACCAAATCCAAAAATCCATACAATGCCTCTTGCATTTTTACACTATTACTGAAGTGTCCCTTGTAGTAAAAAAATATGGATTATTAAAATTTATAAACTTTTTTTCTTATCTTATTTCTGTTTACCTTCCTATGGTGCACAAAATACACCATATCATGTGAATACTTGTGTTCGAATATTAAGCGCAAGTAGTTAAAGATTAATGTTCGTTAAAAGCAAGTTTCTGAAATGAGAAGATATTTTTTCTGCTTCCAATATGAGCTTTCAAAAATTTGAACTGATACGGAGTGACATATTAATGAAATACACCAAGTCAATTCCTCAACATAATATATTTTCAAATTTATAAATTTACAGTTAAGTCGAATAATCCCCTATTGAAAATTTGATTGATAATAGTTAATTGTGGTATAAGTTTCTCCAAAACTAATTAAAAATAAAATTAACGAATTATGAAAAAATTCAAACTATTAATTTTTAATAAGATAAGCAAGATAATCTGCAATAAAAATGAATGTCTAACATCAATTTATTTCTTATTATTAGTTAAGAAATTATAAATTATTTTTAATAGTTCGATTTTTTTTTGTTACATCTTTAAGCCATTTCAGTTAGTAATTTAAATGCCGCCCTTGTCTCACTGCCTATTTATAATCTGATATCAGCATAGCCATTAGTATAACATTTAATGTTGAAATTTAGAAGGAAAAAGAAATTTGTAAAAAATAGGTTTGTTCTAAATTTTAAGTGAGGCCTACGATTAATACTTCAGGTAATTATCTAATTGCAATCATTTTCGTCAATTACATGCATGAAAATATGCTGATTAACAACTAAGTCACTATTTCATTACGTGTATGCCCGTAGTAATCCGTTAAAGAGGTTGTAAGCACTTTTATCTGTTAATTTCTTATCAGAAAAATCGATGGTATCATTTTAATGCGTACTTTATCAAGTTAAAAGATGAATATATAGACAAGTCTTTAGAAGATGCATGTGATAGTAGGCTTAATTACAGGAAACTCCATACGTCATCCTGTTTGCTAGATGATTTCTAGTCAAAAAAGAATGTAAAAAGGCGTGGATTGGTATAAATCAAGTGATTCTCCCCATTAATTAAATACTATATTCTCGAAAAAAAGCCAAGCGTAAATAAGATGTATAAATCATACCTATTTTTACATTATTCTAAATGTTACTACAAAAAAAAAATCGGTTTCTAAAACTTTAAGAAATTCACTTTGAACAAAAAGAAAAAATACTCACAAACATGAAAGAATTTTGAATGACGTGGCATTCATAAGATTTAAATTAATAGAGAAAGGGCATGTCTGTAAACAAATGCGAGTGTAGACTACAACTCAACTTTTCGTTGGCAAAACATTGCTTGTTTTCATTGTATCTTATGAGCTTCGATATGGATCACGTATTCAATAAAACTAAATTTTATTTAAGGTGAGGGGGAGGAAACATCAGAAACTGGCCAAGTAATTCAAAATAAATTTTTTAGCACTTACAAAATTATATATATTTAAAAAAAAATAAACACTTTACACAGTAATATTAAATATCATAATCAAAGTATAACTACTTTAATTACGTTATCAGGCACAATAAACTATTACATAAATAAGAATCTAATAAAAATGTGCAAAACCTGATCATTTTAAGGACAAAAATAATTCCATTTATAGGTACAGTATTTCTCACAAAAGAATAGAAAATACATAAGAAATATGAAAAAAAACTTAGTATTAATAAAAAAATTCTTAGAGTATAATAATTTTATATAATCTATTACATTACAGTAAGATTAAAGTTTTATTACCATTCTGAAAATGTTTGTCTAAAATTCTCGAAGAAGGACTTGGAGTCCAATCTTGCCTTTTGAAAGCTTTTACCCAAAGCATCCGCAATATAGGATCTCTAGGAAAACAGTAAAATGCAATATTTTCCCCTTTTTTGAAACGCTTAGTACAGTCATACGTACAACAGCTTGTTACCATTTTCAGATAATTAACAAAATTAAAACCCCAAATAACAAGCCCAATCCGTAGGAAATTCAATATGTTTTGCCAACGAGGAAGTTGAACTACAATTTTTGCTTCACCTGACGTCATGCGCACATTCTCTATAGTAGCTTTCCTTGCACACAAGGTGACTTGCATGACTAAAAATTTTAGAATACATGATGATAAAAAATGAATATAGAATTCACAAGAAACATTATCTTGCTGGCTATTCTGAAGTAATTTAGTTGTAACTTAATAACATACAGCATCCTTGATGGTTTCTTTTATAAATAATTTACTTGAATAGAAATCGTTTGAGAAGTAACATGCACAATTAAACTAAAAGGATTAATGTTTATGGTCTTTTTTAATTACTATCATCTTTAGTTATGATTCAAAAAGATGAAGCTTCACAAAATATGTTTTTCAAATTTTTCCAAATCCATAGATACTTATACTAATTCTTCCCGTGCGGGCAATGTATTTTTATGTTTTTTGAAGTCTGTCACTGGAGCATGGGTCACGTAAAATTACGTATTTAGTAGATTTGTGGTGGATACCCTTTAACCACCACAAATATACTAAATATGTTTAATTATATGTATGTGTGACATTATATACCTGTTGTTTGCGTTGCTATGCAACGCTTTGCATTTTTTCTTTCCACAAGTTATGATTGTCGAGTTACTCGGTCTTTTGTTGCTTTCTTTTGCCTTCAATCGAATTCTTATCTACAGAACGTACAAGTCGTGTTTTGTAAATTTGAAGCTTGGTTTTTTTATAGTCGAATACAAAATTGATAAAATGAGCCGTTGTGACAAAGATAGGGATGAAGAAATATGCGCTGACAGATTATCGGACTTTAATTTTAAAAATCGTTTATTTTTGTGATTTCGTAAAAATATTGTTTTTTTTTTGTTAAATAATCATACAGTATATATTAAAGTGTAAAATAAAAAAAGTTTCATTCATAAAAACAAAGTAGTTTTCGATTTACTGCGATTTTTCTGAATAACTAAACTTTCGCGCGATTCACGAAAAAACGTCCGCTGCACGCTTAAGTTGGCGGTGAAGTATACCCGCATGCCAAGTGTTAATATCAAATTCCGGCCGATTTCGAAGAGTTGATGAGTACAAATAAAAGCGAATAGATTTTAATTGTATTTAGGTAATATCATAGCTTAAATAAAATTGAAGGGTTTGAAAGGAGTTATTACAATGAATAGGAATAACGTAAAAGAAAAAAAAACTGAAGTAAATACACCACAGACGAAAATGAAATAAAAAATAGAAATTAGATATTTTTATGTGGAAACGAATTAAAAATATACATTATACAAATCTATATTTAGGAAATAAAACTATTTTAGAATAAAACCAAAATGCCAAAAAATGAAAAAAATATAAAAAGTTGGATAACTTAACATAATATACAGATATTAAAAATACAGATAAAAATGAAGCAAATTTAAAAGAGAATACAATATTTTATTGATGATATTAAATTACAGGCATTAAATAAATAATAAATAAGAACTTATTCACGTAGTGAGTTTAATGAAATTTCCGGAAGTTTATAAATTTTTATCTCCTTGTTGAATATACTTAAAACTAAGAGCAATTTGTAGAGACATTAAATTTGAAAAAATCTAGAATTCATATTAAAACTTTAGAATAAACAGAATGATCTAATGTAACGTAGTATCAAAATAATCAATATTTAGTATCAAAACATGAGAGTATATTTAAATAAATTTAAACCTAAAGCCATTATCTTTAACTCACTTTACAATGTATTCAAGTTCTTTCCTCTAATCAACATAGCAAAATTGTAAAGGTTGTAAATTTCCAAGGCTAGGAATGGTCTTCTAAGTAGGAATCGAAACAGCAAAATGGAAACACTTAGTTATCATCTTATTCTGAAATTTGGGTAATAATTATAATAGACGAAAAGAATTCAAAAGGTTTCTCGCAACACAATATTCTACTAAAATTGTCATGAACGTTGCTATCTCGTATTTAAATCATCAAATAAGATCAGCACTATTCCTGAATATCAAAGCTTTCACCAGCTTTCAATACATAAAAGATATTTCATTTAATATATTACAATAAATATGATAGCATATATTTATTATGCCACCAACTATTCTAAAGTGCCTATTTTGTCTGACTATATTTCTTATTAAATCCATTTATCTTCTTGCCTTTTTGTGTTGTGTGCAGACAAGAGCACAAACACAATGGCATTATTTCACTATTTTTGAATGAACTTTAAAGGGGCAAAAAGCCTCGAAAATAACAGAATTCGACCAAAAAAGATGTTGACATGCGTTTCATAATGAAATGACATTTATTCTATCGAACAATTATTTTATTTTACCTAATCCTCCTTATAACGTATCAGACGTAATAATAGTGGTCTAGGATCAACCTTACTGCAGGTATACGGTTTTAAATCTTCGACATGTTAAGAAATTTAGTCGTAATAAAGATTATGGCTAATACCATGAAAACGTAGTAATATAAGCGACAGGTCCAATACTAACCTAACAAGTTTTAGGAGTCACTCCACCTAGAACTATAATTCTATATTAAATACATAGTAATGGTGATTTTTGGGGAAGTTTAGTAATCAGTTTGTTAGAAACACTCAATAATTCTTCTAAG
>CM063504.1:91962424-92017424 GCA_032207245.1 Pardosa pseudoannulata | reverse complement strand
ATCCTTAGAAAATTAAATCAATGGTTTTTAAGAAAATAAGATTTTTCACTACACGTTATTTTTCTTCAATAATAAGGTAATATTTTAAGCAAAAAAACTACAGATAAAAAAATATCTTCCCCTTAGAATTTTTTGAAATTGATAAAACAATAAGGTGAAACGTACTTAAAATTTAAAATTAATAATTATCATGTAAATATGCAGAAAGATGTATTTGACTTCGGCTGACCTGGTAACTGTAAGATTATAATGTTATGTTTAAACGCCCTAAGAACTTCATTTGGCTTTTGAAGAACCCATTAGAAACGGTTTTTACCATAATAGTATTTACAGAGTTTGTATAAAAAGTAATGACACCAAATTCAGGAAAAAATATTGAAGATACTGATACAGCAATTAAAATTCTTCAAAATAAGACATTTGTCAGAAGTTGGCAGTAGTAAGTAAAAATTTGACATGCTTCTGCCAACGAGTTTCCCCTCTTGGAAGGCGCTCTGGATGTGCTTATCTAGGATATCCTTCAAAAAAGGCGTCGAAGTTACTTGGATTTGTACTACAACACCCTGGCGGTGTTTTTAGGGGCTATTTTCAATCGGGGAATAGTAAAAAGACTGTCAGTTCCAGATCAAGACTATATTAGAGTTGGGACAATTGTCGCGATACCTTTCGTGGCCAGAAAAATGTTGACCACTAAGCAAGAGGGGCAAGATGCATTGCAATGATAGAGCTTCCAATCGGTACAGATTTTTTCACATCTGCAAATTTTTGATAATGACGGTGTAATCAGTCATTTGATTAGTTTCTGTATGGTTTGTGGCTATTCTAACAATTAACTGCCCGTTTGAGTTCAACTCATCTCGCACACGTTGCACATTGTGCTCGTTTCTGCTAGTGGACAAATATCCTTCAAGAGGTTCGTTTTCCACACTTACACAACCGGCTTTGAAGACCTCGTGCCATATCAAAATAGCAATTTTTGACAGACTTTCACTTCTGACACTTGGTGAACAAGTGTTTAAAATGATATATTGTAACATCTGAATAAATATTTTTTAAATCTGAAATGTTTAGATACGTGGTGAAGTGAGAAGTGTTAAGGGAATATTGCTATGACTTTGCACTTTCAAAATACCCAAAACGAGATTTCAGTTATACAGCATACTCTGTAAAGAATACTAGATAGTGATGCTTTCTGACCAATCTACAAGAGTAAAAATTTCAACAAAATTTAGTGATTAAATATATATATATATATATATATATATATATATATATATATATATATATATATATATAAGCAATTTGTCCATCTATAGAAAGTTTTCTTCTATAGATTAGCATGAAACTAAATATATCTATTACAGAGATACTTAGCAACTGAGAATAAAAATAGAATGAAATAATTAGGAACATTTAAAACAAAAGGTTTTAATTTCACGAGGAACATGTAAAACTTTTTAGGATATTCAAGAAGCATCTTTTTACATAAATCTTTAGCCTTCCAGTGGTCTAGTGGCTAAATATTATCTCATCAAGCATATACAAACTAATGCTAAAATATCTAGAAAATATTTTTCTATAACTCAATCATCTCAGTACTTTCCAGAAAACTGCCGTAAAACTCAGTTACATATTTCAAAAGTTCTTTTTATTTTGATGGCTTGTCTAGTATTTTTTTTTTTGGTGGGGCATATATTACCTAATTACACTAAAAATGTTGCATTGGTCCACTACATCACTGAAAAGGTTAAAATTCAGTTTTTTTTAAATAAACGAAAACGGCTAAAGAATATAAGTAGTAAACTACAACAACTTTTTTTGCTTCAGAAATACACTGTAAAGCGATTTCAAGGATATTTCAATTATTCATTAGATTTATATTAATCTGTCATTACATTAATTCTGGTTTGTAACGATAATTATAACTCAGATAATAAGTATGTTTTTTTTATGTATTTTCATTAGCTGTGACTTTTACAGGTATTAAATTGGACTTTCAGACACTATTTATTACTATAAGAGTTACCAAATGTATTCTTTGATACTACTAATTTGGACAACCTCATTACTTCTATTGCCGAAAGCTTAATTTATGGTTCTTTTTCTATTGCATATGAATTAATATAAATGTGAGTATAGGTAGTAGGTCCAACTATAAAAAAGTAAATAAATTGATAGCCCTCGATGGATTTAGAGAAAACTAACTGAAAATTGCACAGTTCACACTTAAATTTATTTGTATATAATTTCTACATAGATATTTCAGGGTTTGGTAGTTAAATTTGGTAGTTGTATATGAAAAGATGAATTTATGTATGTATTAACCTGTTTTTGGCAAGTATTATTTAAATTTGATTTCATGCACCAAAGGTAACCGTTGATCAACTACAAATAATTATAGTGAGACGAAATATATATGTTTCAGTATTTACGATAACTGAATTTCGATTAAAAAGCTTCATTTTACTTTAAAGAACGATGTTTGATAGATACTTAAAAGTGCTAACTGTGATATATATATGGCATTTTAGCAATTACTTGATCACTCGTTAGTGGTTTAATTTTATTTGGGAGCTCTACGTTAATTTTTTTGCAACACGGGAGCTAATTACATTGGATCTGCTTAACTCCTTAATGCACAGTTTTTTTTTTTTAAAAAAGGCCGACCAAAAAATATTTTTTTTAATGTAAAAACACAATTTAGAACGTTGTCTTGCAAAGAAAATTACAAAAATACAAAAGTAATCAAAATTTTTATCAATTTCGGATTTTGATAACATTGCAGAAAATAGTCGAATATTGTAATATTACACGCACATCGACTTTATTTTTTATCTTTCTCTCCGAATTCCCATTTCATAATCTGTATATGAATACGCTGTCGGAAAGCGGCCCACAAGGAAGAGATAAGTCATAAGTGATAGGTAAAAAATTATATATATTTTATGCTTGAATAAGTAAGTGTTATAGCTTACAATCCCATGCAAATGATTAATATCAATAAAACGATTGTTTTTTTTCTTTCACATTGTTATTTTCAATTCTCGATTGCATTAGAGTGTGAAAAATTACAGCAACATAAAATACAACGCCGCTCGAATTATCTAGAGTGTGCACAGTTTGACCAGTTTAGCGCGCTCGAGTTAACTCGAGCGTGCACGTTAAGGGGTTAAAGGCGATTCCGAACGTCTACACATGTTGATGCCAGCAGCGGAATTCGATTCTGTAGACTCCGTTATCGAAAGGCTCATTAGTTAGGATTATTATATTTGTCAAGTGGTGGTAAAAAGAAATCACAGTTGACGTGATTATAATTCTGTTAAGAATGATAAATAACAGAAAATATCATATCACAAACCTTTGATGGTTAAATTATCATTTTGTTTGTTATAGTTCCAAATAACAGTGCGTTCAGAGACTACGCAGTGAAAAAAACA
This sequence comes from Pardosa pseudoannulata, assembly GCA_032207245.1. Classification (NCBI taxonomy): domain Eukaryota; kingdom Metazoa; phylum Arthropoda; class Arachnida; order Araneae; family Lycosidae; genus Pardosa; species Pardosa pseudoannulata. The sequence continues at coordinate 92,013,987 of CM063504.1, read as the reverse complement.
GAGTTTAAGGACAAATTAGCTTCCAGTATGCGTATTAAAGTCCATTACTTCCTACCTACAACTTTAGAAATTAATGTACTCTTGTAGCGAAATTTTAAATAATTTTTTTTAAGAATTCTAATAGAACAGTATGGATTTTTTTAGTTTAATAAAATTTATATATTACTGAAAATGAATAGGTTGTCGAGATTGTAAAGCCGATGCTTTACTCGTGGAGAACATTTAGATGTTAAAAGAAAAAGACATGCAATCATAATAATTATTTTGGTATCTCATTTTGGCAGAAATATATAATTTATATACTATAGCCTTGCTGGACTAACCGTATGTAACGCGAAACCCCGTTTAAGCACACGGAGTATTTTTATAACATGGTCCCTTTGCATACCTAAGACAGGTGTAGAGGGACATATGCACTCCTACCCCCATAAAAGGTTTTTTTTAATTATTAATTATTATTTTTTAAAATTTAAAATTAAATATTTCAGGGTAATTATGTTATTATACTATTAGGTGTTCTAAACTAAAAAAAATATTATTTTCGTCTCATGCTTACTTCTTCCTTCACAATGGAGATAAAATAAGGATATGATCTAAATTAATTTCTCAGAAATAGTTTTTTGCTCTCTCTGAGAAAGTGCCTGAGTCAGTGTTTATAGACGAAGAGACTGAACTCATCCCAATAGAATGTTTCCCCCATCTCCAACAATTTCTTGGCAAATAATTACAAGAGGCATTCTTTTCTTTCAGACTTTTTTTTTAATTCTTAAATGATTTGAATCCATTTTTCAGTGATATTGGAATCTACTGATTTTGGTATATAATTTCTTTTTGTTTTTGTGATACTTTATCATTTTTCTTAAATTATGTTAACATGTGAAATCTTTATAATTTGATAAAAATTATATATATCTTTGAAAGGTTTCATATAGGAGAAATAAGATTGATATAGCATAATCTTTAGTTTTTGTTAAACAGTAATTCTAGAGAAATTACTTTTTTTCACAGCAGTGACGACATACATAGACAAAAATTAATTTTTGGATACATCACTGATACTCGGATTATTGGTTGTGGATTAAGAACATAACTGGAATATGTATTTGTTTCTTTAAAGCTTAACAGCAAATATTTTACTTTTCATGCAATTTACGCTTGTCAACGAGGAAGTGTTTGAATAGTCACAATTATACCTAGTTTAGTAAAAGAAAGTAGAAAGATTAATTTTTGGGTATATCACTGATACTCGGATTCCTGGTTGTGGATTAAGAACAGCACTGGAATATGTATTTGCTTCTTTAAAGCTTAATAGCAAATATTTTACTTTTCGTGCAATTTACGTTTGTCAACGAGGAAGTGTTTGGGTAATCACAATTATACCTAGTTTAGTAAAAGAAAGTAGATAAATTAATTTTTGGATACATCACTGATACTCGGATTATTGGTTGTGGATTAAGAACATAACTGGAATATGTATTTGTTTCTTTAAAGCTTAATAGCAAATATTTTACTTTTCGTGCAATTTACGTTTGCCAACGAGGAAGTGTTTGGATAGTAACAATTATACCTAGTTTAGTAAAAGAAAGTAGAAAAATTAATTTTTGGGTATATCACTGATACTCGGATTCCTGGTTGTGGATTAAGAACAGCACTGGAATATGTATTTGCTTCTTTAAAGCTTAATAGCAAATATTTTACTTTTAGTTCAATTTATGTTTGTCAACGAGGAAGTGTTTGGGTAATCACAATTATATCTAGTTTAGTAAAAGAAAGTAGAAAAAGTAGAAAACCCAAGCATACCAAACTGATATAGGTAGCGGTCATGTTATAATTTTCCAATTTCAAACATGAATGGTGTCATGAAAATTATAGCTGTATGCTCTTTACTATTAATGGCGCATTATTTATGGTTGTATCTGATTAGTGAAACTCGCGAAGTTCTTTTAGAAAGCTGTATATCCGTGACCTTGAGGGTAACGGTTATTTAATGAGTTCGCAGTTTGTTATTTCAGAGACGACGAAACCTAAGCTTGGGCTAAAAATGGCCTTTTTTTTGTTATTAAAGCTTTGCATGGACGCGGACCCTCATTTCGAGGCATATATTTTCCTAGTCTTAATGACTTTAGCAAACATTTTAAAGGGCTGGTTGCTCATGTATGTTGGTCGATCGGCAGTAAATCTGGTAGTTAATAACAGTGATTACTATTTTCTTAATAAGGAGGTCAATATTCAAAGTGTCGTCAGTGACAAGCTTATTCTGTCAAGCTTTTCCGCAAACTACTTTTTCTTCAAGATAATGATTTGCTCCTCTCTCCCGGCCACTTTCGTATTAGAGCCAGTTAATAAAGTGGCGTCCGTAAGTAGGGGATGAACGAGGTACAGCAATTAAGGGCTCGGACTTAATTCTTCGGTCCAGCATTTAAATCTTATGTCATGCCTACTATTAGGTAAACTGTAATTAATGTCATTAACTACGTTTATAGTAGTCAGTAGGACACTTAAAACATATTAATGACTTTCTAATATTGAAAACACCGTTAAATTGGATTCAAAAATAACAAAATTGGAATAGTGGGCTTTCGTAGTTGAATTTTACTAACATTCTCCTTTTGGTAGCAGCTTTTGATCTGTAATCATCTTCGTCATTAAGTGTGTAGAAAATAAGAGTTCCGGTGGAAACTTTGATTTGTTTTCATTTATGTGTCTCAATCAATTTAATATGTAGTTCGAATGATTGAGAGGAACAAAATTGCTTGCCGAAATGAATGTTAGCAATTGCTTTGGCTGTCTAGAACCCCAACAAAAAAATTGATATGTAATTCTAAATACGTATATTAAATAGTCAATCCCGTTTTATTGATAGAGATCATACATACCTAAATTGGCAATCGTATTTTCATGAAATTATTTTTTGATTAAGACAATCTTAAATCACTTAGGTAGGTGTGAGTAAACACTAGCTGTTTCAAGATGAATATAAAAATGTTAAGAGAACCATTAGGTAGCTGTTTATGAATTCTAAATGTTGAATAAATAAGGAGTGTTTATCATAAAAAAGTAGCAAAAGCCTCCATGGTCAAAATGTTTACACTACTTTTTCAGAAAATCTAAATTTTCTAAATTACAATTTACAGTAGGACTTTATTAGAAATTTGCATAACCTACCTACAAATACTTTCCTAGGTAAATTAAAGAATAAAAATATTATGTTCTAGAGAATATTCTTTTCACAATTAATAAACAAAGCTAGTAAGAGTATAAATTGAAGTAACACTGAAAACAGGTATTAGTAATCCTAGAATGCTATCCTTACTTGTCGGAGACATTTTACAAATATAATAATAAACTGTTAAAAACTGAAAATAATTTTAGAGTTTAATGGTTTTCAAATGAAAGTGCATGTATTACTCGTTTCTCCCTACTTTAATATAAATTTTAAAAGCTTTGTCTTGCAGATGTAACAATAGTAAACAATGTTCGACATAATCAGATTAGCGTTCTAAATTCAATAAAATCTACACGCGCTTAAATATATTCAAGAAATTTTGTTTCAGTAGTACAATTTCTCTAAATTTTATGTATTAAATTTTATGATTTTCAACTATAAAGGTTAATATAGAACATTTAGGGAATATTTTAAAGTTTTTAAGTATTCCATTTTATTTACTGAAAGACACCATCTTACTAACTAAGCCATAGTTCAAACTGCTTATATTAGGGGTTTGTAAGTTTCTAACAGCATTATGTGATCAATTTTATGTTAAACGGGGAGTAATAAGACTCAGTGCAAAATTACTGATTTTTATCATATAACTGAACAATTTAGTAAATAGTTTGCAAACTGTAAAACAGAATTATACATCATATTACATATTTGTTTCTCATACCAGTGTTATATAAAACCACATTCCTTACTAACACATAATATTGGATTGAATAGATGCATTTTGAATACAGTTGGAAGCTAATATTAGGAATTAATACTTTGAATTATAAATAGTGGTACATTTGGAATAGTGTTGCAAGAGTGAAATTATGGAGTGAATATAATCGTTGATCTTTACATCATCATATATTTTTAAAGTATAACAGCTCCTTAAAATGACACTCAGAATGTTTTATGGCAATAAACTAGAATTATCAAATAATGGCTTGAAATAAAGTAACCGGATATATGCTCCTTACAACATTCTACTCTGCAATTTGATCACATTATAGATTAAGGTCACGCCGTTCTGGACAATATAATCCTCCCTCAACTTTAGGATAGACAACACATTTTCATCAAAATTCTTCAACAGGTTTCGTCTTTCAACCCATCCAGTAAATAAGAAAATAAACCAAAGAAAATAAAAACGCATTTTTTGCCACACCCTATTATTTACCACCCGCCAGCCGAGAATACATCTGTCGGAAAAAAACTACAGTAGGCACCTTTTGATACCAATTCGGCACACATTGTTACCAACAGAATATGGTTGCCGAAAATGCTTTCTCCACGCCCTCAAAAGGACACAAACATACATCATTGTTAAATAGGCTGTTGAAGACAAATTATATGCTCATCCGGCCAGATCTTGAAGTTAGATAATTTGTCAGTTTAGACACACGAGTTCTTATAATAGTCTTTCAACGAAACATTTTGTTTCCCGTCATATCTTATAGCCAAGATTTTATAGCGCTATTTTTCCTGTTCCACTGACGTAAGACCCTGTTTTATCACATTTTACCGAAACAGAAACAGGCTTTAAGCATCTTAAGGTAGTATTAAATGAAATGTGGAAATTCTAACCAGAAGAGGCACTCCTAGAAGATATATAAAAAATAATTGCTAGTAATGAAGATAAGGATTTTAATTTCCACACTTCTTTGCATAACATCTATTTAACCTACAAAAATTCTATTAAAACTATTTCTTTTTATATTTTGGAATATTGCTTTCTTATACATTTTAATTATTTAACCCTTTGTCTGTGAAGTACATCTCATGATATACAGATTTGATGCTTTATACGCTTGTAAATCAAATGTGATACCTAATGATAAAAATATATATAAAAGTTTGTATATAAAATGTAGTTGATTGATTATTACATGTGACGTACAAGCATATTCTCGATCGTGTATCATATGTCATGTTCAGGTTTGGCAAATGGTTAATTTTACTTCCTGAATATGTCCTCTTCAGACTACAGCAATCTATTTAGAAACTTTAAATGCATCAACTGATTTATTTTGACAAGTGAAAAAACGACATTGAGTTTAAAAGAAATTACAATCAATACATGAAAGAGAAAATTTAAATAAACATGACTGATGAGACTAAACTCAATCTATAATTTTTACATGTGGTGGTTTGAGAGGTTGAAATTAAATAATGCTTAGATTGTCTAAAAATATAAAAGGACAAGAAGACTTCAAGAATCATTGCCGCATAAAGAAGCTTCGTCAACTAGCTCAGTGGCCGAATGGTCAGAGCACGAGAGCCAGACCCAAAGTTTGTGGATTCGGTGCTCACCATGGTGGTTGATCCAAAGTATGGATTTTTAATTTAAAAATGTTATTTACTGTTGCCTTATGTGCTCTAACATTCTAGATCTTCCTCTATTATGTAAATTAGTTATTTCTCGAATATTCTGTTCGGGTATAAAAGCTGATATCCACTAGTTGTAGGCAACTTCTCGATCTTGTAAAGTTGTGAGTTGCTACTTTGCTTCAATAAATTCGTCTGTTAAGCTAAACGGTGTGTTCATTCAAATGTTCGTGACAATATTTCATTCATTTTACAAAGCAGTTAGAATTAAAAGTGTAGTAAGTATGATTCAGTCAAGTCTCCTGTAATGCGACTAATTCGCCCCGCGTATAAGGAAACCATATTATATAAAATTCAATTCATTCAAATATGGAAACCGCGTTATGAGGAACATAGAAATGGAACAAATCGGATTAACTGCTATCGCACTGCATTGAAACCGCGTTATAAAAAAACTTATAAAAATTTAACTATTATAAAAACTTAAAAACTTAAACACATGAATTCGTACTGCGTTATATAGAATATCAGAAATAAATTGTACATGAATCAGACCTAAATAAAACACCATTCTCAAAGAATGGAATACCTTGTGTCATTTTGTTACATAGACAGGAGATAAAAAACCTGAAAAATCGATAAAATACTAACTATAAAAAAAAACTAATTGCATCTTGATACGCTTTCTGTGCGGATATGGAAAATTATAGTTTTTTATAATGAAGATTAAAAGAGACCAATGATGCATCTTTTTCTAATTTTTAGAGCAATTTCCTAAAACTGGAATTGGAAATACTCTGTAAATTGCAACTACAAGGATTTATCCCACCAAATATCATTGAATAATCTGGGAAAAATTGTTGCCGTAGACAAATATATCAAACCATTTGAGTTGGAATGTTCTTGTAATGAAAACACAAGAGATTACATTATGGAAGAGCTTTCATGATTTTTGTGCTTCATTATATTGAAATTGCTGAATAAAGACACGGTTATAAAAGACTTGACCATATTGAGTTTCTATCAAGCTAAGAAAAAATAGTATTTATTTAATGACATAAACACCTACAAATTCAACGTGTAAACAGTGAGTGTCATCGCATAAATAAGCGTATCGTTCTAAAACAATAGGGCGTGTTATGTATAAAGATGGTGCCGGAAGCGCAGGCCACCTTAAGCAAATAGGACCCCTCCTTTGGTTCGCCCGGACCTCTTATAAATCAGTGGGAGTTTTTTTTTATGTATCGGGATTTCATCACGCCCTGAAACCTGTCCAATATTCTCATTGCTACAGGTGTCAGATAAGCCACACACTTCGAGTGTGAACATGAGGGGAGGTTTCTCTGTCAGTTTTTGTTGATCTAAAGACGCTTGGTGGTACAAGTATCTCATAAAAATAAAAGTCTAACTGTAGAAAAATCGGCTGTATAAATGGTTTATGATATTGGCTAACTATAATATGCAGATTTAAAAAACAAACAAACTTTTCCACGTCAATAAAATAAAACTGACACTTGCAGTACAAGAGACTAATAAGTCATTTTCATGCATAGCAATAAGGAAGAAGTGTTATGGTGTCAATCTGTTTCTTCACTATTACAAAAGACATCCTAGGGCTCTTAAGAAAATTTCAAAGTCATCTACATATAAATTCATCTCAATCAAAGTCACTCTGTAGATGTGTTTAAACCCATGACACACTGTCTTTGAATTTTTTTTATGTTCAAACATGTTCAGAATGTGGTAGTACTATAATTTTATACAATCCTTGAAAAATGTATAAACTATGAAAGTCATTATTTCAGTCATTTATAATATGGTAATTTTACAATATAATATAAAGTATATGCTTATTTGTTGCTTACTGTTGTAAAACTTTTAGATAATGCAACCAAAATTTTGTTATTTTAAATGAATGTTATACATTTAAATGCCTTATAAATTCTACCTCGCAGTACCTTTAAATTTTATCTGCAAAACGGTATATGTAGGTTACCACAAATTTTATAACGTAAGAAAGATTTTTTACCATTATATCGTTGACAAACTGAAGTCTCATAAACTTTACGATTTCGGGCATTTGAAAGTAGCAAACTTAATATATTACCATAAATTATTACAAGCATTCCAACAAAATACAGTGTATTTTCATCAATATCGTTCATACATTTTAAAATTAGAGAAAGTAAAGATATCTCTCCTTTTCATTCTTTTTTAATGTTAACCGAATAAATTCTGATTATCTGTGGGATATTAATACATTGTGTGAGGGTACATTTTGCAGCGGAATTGTACCGGGAGTGGGCGTTTTGATCGTAAATTTAGTTGTTCAATTAAATCTCAAAAGATCGAAAATTATTTAATTTTTAACCCACTTTTCGTATTTTATATTGAAATATATAAACAGACAAATAAACAAATATGTATATATATACATATATATAAATACAAATATATATATATATGTATAAATATATATATATATATATATATATATATATATATATATATATGTAATATCATTTTCGCAAGGATAAATAAAAATTTAATATTAAATTTTTTAATCAACTTTCCAGTTTTTGTAGATCCGCATCAACCGATGTAAAAACTAGCTTCTATTTGTCTAAATTTTTCCTCAATCTATGTAGTAGACAAGAACATTCGGCTTCGTTTTCCTGTATATACCGTTATTTTTGTACCCACAAACAAACCATGTTGTTACACTAACCCGTACTAGTACGTGACCCGCGATCAAGTATCAGTCGTCAGAAAACGTACTAGTACGTGTCCCGCATACAATGTTAATAAAAGTTAAAACTATTTTCTATTTATCCCATTCAAAATTTAAAATATTTTTTTTCTTTAAAGTGAACACACGTAAAAATAAAGATTTCATGATAAAAGTCTCAGATTCTTCTTATTTGGTATTCTAAATATTGTATAATATATAAAATGTATTACACAATATTATTCAATAAGTATATTGTATAAAATAATTCTGTTAAACTGAACTTTAATGTCATCTCTGTGTAAGATTTTGTACACGATGGAGGATTTCACGATACGTTTTACCGTTGTACTCGTGTATAGCCGTGCCCTCGCTGTCTTACTTCATCCTATGTAGATAGTCCTGGATTTCTTACTAGGTTTCTAAGTAATATCTAATGTTTTTCCAGGTAAATTTTTTACTTCATCCTATGTAGATAGTCCTGGTTTTCTTACTAGGTTTTTAATTAGTATCTAATGTTTTTCCAGGTAAATTTTTACTTTTTATATCGTTAGGCTATTACGAAAATTAAACGAAAATTAAATAATTATGTTTATACATGCTAAATAATTATGGTTATAAAATAATTATGATTATATGGTTAATGATTATACGAAAATTAAAATAATCGTGTTACAAGTGTTACTGATATATATTTTTAAATTTAACTTATTTTGTAGATGTATTTTAGTAGTTAGGCATAGTTTTGCTAAGGTTACTAGGCTTTTCTAATTTCGTTATTTTTCATTTTATTTTAGTTTGATTTTGCACTTTTCTTTTCTTTAGACATTTTTAAGTCTTATTTATTCTTTTATACATTACTCATATATATTAATAGACATTTCGAGTTCGAACACAATATTGCGATATGGTTGAAGCGTCGGTATTATACTTACCCTGTACTAAATGTTAGGTATGAAAAACACTGAAATTTTTAATTTTATGCCGTACAGAATTTTTTACATTTATTATTGACTGGGTAGTTTTTTAAATGGATTTATTATGTTAAGTTCAAAAGATAATAATTAACATATTTTAACTTAAACCGACCAAGAGAATTTCATACACAGCCTATTAAAAGAGACCATTACTATTTTAAAGTTTTTCTTACTACATTTACATGTTGAGATGAATATGCTGCCACTAAATGTTTTCGTCATGATGGAATATGAAAAGTAATTCAGTCTTAACTGAAAGATTGTTTAAATATCTTTACGAGTACAATGTATCTACAAAAGCACATATTGGTCCAAGGGTTTAAAATAACCTTTAATGTGGTATCACTGAGCCATATTTGTACTTTAAACCATTTGGCTTAAAATGATTTAATTCCCTCTCTTCTTAAATTTGACTTTTTTTATAGGCCCAATAAGACAGCCAATAGCTTGGAAAACAGTTAATTTTAGAGACTTCAATTTGTCGTATGACTTTATAAAAGAAATGTTCAGCTTTTGAGGCTGAATTTTCTAGTGAAGTGTATCTTAGAAAATATTTACAAAAATTTCACAAAACAGTTGTAATTTTTTAAACACGATTTTTAGAAACTTTAATTCTTCTTTTATTATTTTCTCTAAAAAGTATGTAGTTAACATCTTTAAACGAGAAAAGGAAATGTTTTACGCAGCACAGGAACGTAATTTTTAGATTTTAACTTACTTTCAGAGATTTTAGAATAAAGTTATTATTCGAAATGAGACACGCGTACACACACACACACACCCATATATATTAGCTGTAGTATAACTTCCGGTATTACAATATCATTACACAGCATTAAAGTTTGGTTTGGTTTGGAGCGCTACGGTCTACTTTTTGCAACACGAGGGCTAATGAGACCGGGACCTACTGCTTAAAGCCGATTCCGAACAGCAACGAACATCCATGCCACAGTGGGATTCGAAACCACAAACTCTGGCTCCGAAGGCCAACACCCTAATCATTCGGCCATCGTTCACCCATTAAAGTTTGGAATCACCGGTAGTTAAAATAAATATAATTTTTGATTATTAGTTTTCAACAGATATTTCAGTAACCTTTGTTAACAATTCTAATAATGTCCCTTGTTACTGCAATTTTTAGATATAAATCATCGATGGCCTCTAAATCCAACGAACTTAATTTTCAATGATTAAGCTTCAATAAAAAATCCCTACAGTTTCAAATTGTGTATACAAGTATAGATTAAAATTATACCAGTTCACTTGTGAATAAGATGAACGATTTTGTACTCTTTGACATGAGATTCTATCTCGCATCCCAGCTGTGAAAAGGAATGACGCGTGTTTGTATTCTAAAAAGAAACACTGTCAGGTAATAGCCAGCAGGAATTTAACCGCCTCCGGGCTTTGTGTGTATACTTTTTTAAGACAATTTATTCAGCATCTGCCCCTTTGATTGCTGGGGACAATTCCTCCATCCTCTGCCTCAATTTATCCTTCCCCCAGACAAGCCCTTCGTTATTTTTATCATTTTTTCCCCTCCTCAACGGAGTGACAGGGTTCAAAAATAAGAGAGAAGCCAAACCAAAGCTCAAACCAGAGCACTTAAGGGGGTATTTCTTTCTCCGAGGAAGGGAGGGTAATGAAATATGGGTTTGGCGCGTGAGGTGAATGCGAAAGGTGGCTACTGAACGCTGAAGGGTCGTCACAGGATTTATTCATCCAGTCTAGAGACATCCAAAAAACCGTATTCTCATTCGAGAAGCCGTCTTAATCAGCGTTATAGCTAATTGAACAGTGTCGAGCATTAAGTCGTTGCCGTACAGCTAATTGCACAGTATCAATTATGCTCATTTAACATAGTTATTCGACAACGGAGGATTACAATATATTTCCTAAAGGCTACCCAAATCAGCATAAATGCTCGACGAAGGTGGATGCGGTTTCCGAGGTCAAAAACTTCCCATACTGGAGAATGACGTCAAGAGATGTAAAAGAGATGAAAGGGGAAAAAGTCTCACTGCAGAAAAATTGACTTAGAGCTTTTTTTATTTTTAATAATTTCAAAGTGAAACACTAGAATAAAAAATTCTCCATATAATGGTGTACGATCTCACAAGAAAAATTATTAACATTTTTTACTTACTTAACTGCACATTTTTATACCATTACTTTGAAATATATCAAGTAGAACAACAGTTATAGGGTTTTAAAATGTTTGCATCCTCTGCAACGTCCCTATATAGTTCGCAAATCGAAAACAGCGATATGAATAATGAAAAGTGCCGAGAATTAAGCCTTTTAGGTAATTGCACAGCATCATATATGCTCATTTCGCAGACTTATTTTCTAATAGAGGCAGTAGCTTAGCGTAGGTTTTTGTCGCCAAGGGCAGAAGCTAAACTTGCCGCCTCCTCCTACAAAATATATTATTAGTTTTTTGGAGTGAGAAAATACTAAGATGAGAATTTTTGCTATAAATTTAAAATTCTTACACTTTAGGAAAGAAAAAATAACTGAGAAAATGTTTGGAATTTTAATATGAGTAAATTATCTTAAAACCATATTAATACTTTAAAAAATCTTATTGTCATTACAAATTATGATAGCTATTATTGGAAAAAACTGATTTTTGCAATATAATAAACATTTTTTTTCACTGCAGAAAATTTGTAGCATCAAATTACAAATACAAATATATGAATTTCTGTAATATTATATTCAACACTACGGATTTTGCAAGCCCTAAAAAAGCTCTGGCAGGCTCCACCTTTTCACTTTTTACGCTACTAAATGGGCGAATACGGCATTTTTTCTAAATTTTTTCTAACTCAATATAAATACCCGATACAATAGCGCAAGATTTAAGAGATGAAAATTTTTCCCTCGTGTTGCAAAACGTAGACCGTAGCACTTGAAAACCAAACCAAAACCAAAATTTTCCCATATTTAAATCTTTAGTTGCGAGATTAGACAAAGAAATGTTTAACGAAACGGTAGCGAAAGTGTACATTTACTATTGTCCCAAACTGGATGTGTCTAAAAAGAAAGAACCCAAGTTTTTCGAACTTGGTTTGATTTTTTATAAAAGCTACTTTCCGACGTAGTGTTTAAAATTATTCCAGGAATTGATGATCCATAAAAAGCCTTTAATATGTTGAATACAAAAAGTTTGAAGAGGAATGTTCTGGTCGTCATGTAATCAAATTCTGGAATCCAGAGATAGTTTTACAGAAGTTTTCAGAACTATCATTAAAAGTAGAACAAATACTCTAGGTATTACATAATTCTTTTGACTAAGAATAACTAGTATCATGTAAGGGTCAAATATTTACATTACAAAGACTTTTCGACATTAATATTTACATTAAAAAGAATTTTCGACTACTGGACTAACATCGCTTTTAATAATCGGTAATGTAAAAATTTTTGTAAGAATGATTATGGAAATATTTTACTACTAAAATATCCTTTTGGTAATAAATGATTGTTTGCCATCATAACAAGGAATAGAAATAAAGTTGTAATCAAATTCTGGAATCCAGAGATAGTTTTACAGAAGTTTTCAGAACTATCATTAAAAGTGGAGCAAATACTCTATTACATAATTCTTTTGACTGAGACTGATTAGTAACATGTAAGGGTCAAATATTTACATTACAAAGACTTTAAAAGAATTTTCGACTACTGGACTAACATCGGTTTTAATAACCGGTAATGTAAAAATTTTTGTAAGAATGATTATGGAAATAATTTACTACTAAAACACCCTTTTGGTAATAAATGACTGTTTGCTATCATAACAAGGAATAGAAATAAAGTTTCATTAATATACGAGGTTTCATTCAAAGTTGCTTTTTATATGTATTTATTTTCGCAGTCGTTAGCATATTGCGCGCATACTTTCAACAAATTGCTACATCAAAGCCGAATAAATCCGAAAATATAGCAGCATATTTTATTGGTTCTTAAAAATAAAGAATAAGCAATTTATCGATCGCGTTTACTCTCATATATTCATCGGCATCATGTGTTTCTGTATTTAGATTCGTTCGAACAAGACAAGGATCCTGTTTAGAACGGAACGGACTGCCTGTTTTAATTTGATTTAAAACTTCACCATTACCAGAGATATAAGAATGGTGGTAAATGGTTGTTTTTTTAAGAAAAATTTTTTTAAGGAAAATTATTATCGCCGTTGTGTACCGCACGACGTGCAAATACTGACCATGCGGGGCTACTGATATAGAATCAAGCAACTTATTCCTGTGTTTAGACAAGCAGCGAAACGGACTGCCAGTTTTAATTTGTGTTAAAACTTCACCATTACCACATATATAAGAATGGTTATAAATGGTGGTTTTTTTGAAGGAAAATTCCCGTCACCGTTGTGTACCGCACGACGTGCAAATACTGACCATGCGGGGCTACTGATATAGAATCAAGCAACTTATTACCCGAGACAGAAATGGCGAAGTTATAGAACTTGTGCTATTTGTTTTTACAAGTTTTTTAATAAAGCTTTTAAAAAACATGCTTAATTTCGTCCTTTCAAGTAGAATTTTTTCTTTAAATTTAAGTATTTGCAAAATAATCTTTCAAATATGTGTATTAGATACCAAATTATCATAGCAAATTGAAATAAAATGTTTTTAATTAACTAGAGTAAAGTAAACTTAAATTTCAAAGTATATATATTATAATGTTTAAAAAAATACTGTTAAGAAATTGAAAATTTAAGAAACAGTTGTTATACGCTATAAAATATAATTATCAATATAATTTCACCTCATAGTTTAAAAATGATAGTTATCATATATTTTATACATCTAAAGTTATTTTGTGGATGGGTAATTTCGAATTTTTTATGTGGTATATATCTTTTATTTTTTTTAAATTTATTGCCTTACCCCCAAAAACTGAATAATTTTCATGAAGTTAAACCTTTTTTACGATGCAGGAAAAATTTAATTAAAACAGAACAAAATTTTTTTAAAAAGAACTTTTACTGAATCAAAAATAATATATGATAAAGATACTCTCACAAAGAAAATTTATACATATATATGAGGTGTATAGCTTACAAAACATTCGGTTTTAACCATATTACTAAACAAATTAATCAATTTCTTTAGTTACGATATATTTTATAAAGGTAAATTACAATTATGCTCAAGCTAACTTGTAACCCCAATAATTTTATGATGCAGCTAATTTTTAAAGTAATTCATCTTCTGTTTAAGAGATAATTAATCCTGAGTTAATACATCCATAAAAAACACCCGACAAAGGATTAAATATATGACGTAGTAGCTAACATTTGATTTCGGTAACAAACATGTGTTGAATTTTAATTCAAATCTTCAACGAAAGCAGACAGGGAGGCAACCGAAATTGAATACACTGGCAAAGCTATTACAAAATTATATTTTAATGACTTGGAGAGGTTTAAAGTGCATTACCATCTATATGAACTAAGGATGAGTACTTCAGGGGATATTTTGTTACATTTATTCCTTATTCTGAGTATATTGCCTTTGACAACACCTTACGGAAGGCAACAACGTTTTCTAAAGATAGGAATGTTTTATTCATAAAGCAATTATGTTCATAAATTTCATTTAAAATTGGTAACTGAATTTGACTGCTCTAGGAAACGATATAATTTTTTTAAACATATTCAGGCTTTTAGTACTGAAGCATTATTATGCGAAAAGCAATTTTATAAAATATGCGAGCGAATTTTATCTTTGAGTCTATTAAAAGTTAAAATTACTTTGCATTTTTTAATGAAGCTTTGATTTTGTTAATCTCGCAGTATAATCTTTAACGTTAGTATAAAAGATGCAACCAGTGTTTGTATAAAGGGTTAAAAGCAGAAAAAATTTTAAAAATAACAACTTCCGACAAAAGTTTATTTCTAAAAAAGTTTTAATTATAAAATTTTTTAACGAAATAAGTAACGAGCAAATTTTATAAGTGTAACTGCTACTAGTATTGTTTCTTGCGATTTATTTACAAGTTTCTCTCAATATATTTTGAAAAATTACGTGATCTGCTCTTTAAGTACAGATTTTGTAAAAAAACTAAATTTTACGTGTATGTGCGAGTAAGTGTTTATAACTTATCAAGTTAATACCTACGAAATTTAAGTAGAATATAGAACCATAAGCAAGTTTTATTGTTCTTTTCAGAAATATTTTACTACAGTCTGATATAGATGATTTGCTGTAGTTTTTTTACGCTATTTTATTATTCGTTGAAATTTTATAATCTGTATATTATATCATCCGTTAGACTAGTAATAAATGTTTCTGACATATTTTTCGAAAAAAAAAAGCATATTATTGAGATTCATTATTTACCATTGTTAACAGCATGATAGTATATACCGTTAATACATAATTTCATAATTTTATTTCTATAATCTGTTTATGGATGTTATTTTATACAAAAATGATTGATTAGAGTTAGGGCAGAATTTCATTATAAATTTACTAAAACGACTTATATTTGAAAGTATATTGAATTCAAGTAATGACGCTGTATTTGAATAGTTTGGTTTGGTGTCGTTTGGAGCTGTACGGTCTATTGTTTTGCTCGCGAGAGCTTTAGTTTGGTTTGGTCTTAGAGCGCTACGGTCTACTTTTTGCAACACGAGGGCTAATGAGACCGGGAACTACTGCTTAAAGACGAATCCGAACGGCTATGAACATCCATGCCATAGTGGGATTCGAACCTACGAACTCCGGCTCCGAAGGCCAGCACTCTAACCATTCGGCCATCGTTCGGCACGAGAGCTTTGAATGGAATGTGTTACGAACCAACTTTGGTGAGGATGCCAAGGAAGAGAATATTTGAAGATTTAACTATGAACTATATATAAAATGTACAACACCAGATATAATAAACTACAAAAAAATGTAGAAATTTTCATGAGTTTTATTAAATTAGAAAACTGAAACAGCAAGCAAAATTATTTATTGTTAAAACGAATAAACAGTCGACCCAGAGGACTTCTAAAATAACGATCAATCGACAGGGTCAATATTGTTTCTCAGATTCTCAAAATTGAAAACTGGAAGACCGCAAACAAATAAAAAAAAGAGGAAAAAACTCTTAGTCCCGAGAGTGTTGTCATAAATTGTGTCAAGCTAGTGTTGATTCTAATATTTGAAATCTTCCATGACATCCATCGATCCCTGCAGCTGGCATAGGTGTTCGTAGCATTTAAAATTAGGTTTTGAACCGTAAATCAGGTTTTTATAGCAATCCAATGGTTAAATACGTAAGACAGTCCTATTCAGTGCTAGAGTTCGGGGGTTGATTTCCATCGCTTGCATGGATGTTCGTAACTTTTCGGGATCGGCTTTAAGCAGTAGGTCTCATTAGCTCCCGTTTATCAAAAAATAGACCGTAGCACTCTAAACCAAATACGGTCTAGTAAGTCCTTCAGATACATTGATTATAGTATTTCGAGCCTAATCTACCTATGTAGGTTTGGATTACACTTTTATTTTCAGTTAAGCCTTTAACTTAAGCTATAAGTTAACAAGCTTACGCCACATTGTGCTGGAATAATATAAAATATTTCATCTCTATTTAAATGTTTAAATAAAAGAAACCTTTCTTAATTTTACTTTAAAAACTTCTAGCATAATTGTGAACAACCAAATTGTGAAGCGCAAATAAAACATTTTCATAAAAAATTATTTATGGCTCCAGTTTTCAAATGAATGGATTCTATCTGCGTCCTTAATTTTAATATATATAATTTTTATTGGTTTTGCTTCGAGTCAGCAAGATATATGCTCATGATACTTAATTTTAGAATAATAAATGCGATGAGTAAAAAATTAGAATTATACAATTCATAAATTAAGTATAAAAGCACGATAACATTTTACTCAATTAACAAAGAGGCAGTTGATAAGGGAAAATATCATGTTTTGGCTTGCACCATGCCGTGGTAATAATTAGGTATCTCCTAATAACAGCAGTTATGCGCTCCATTATTTGTTAGAAATAATAACTAGTATATTAATTGAGAGAAGAAATAAAAACATGAAAGTTAATTAGAAACTTTTTTGGAAGTCTTTTGATACACGAATACTTTCTTGTTTTTTGATCTTTTACTATGAATTATGATACTGTATTTCAGTAGCCTCGTGAACGTATTGCCGTTAAGAATTCTCCGCACAATAGAGAAATTCATCATTCCCATAAGCATAAGATTATCGTTGAATCATGTTCGAAAATGAAAGGATGAGCAATAATTAGCTTGTCGCAATGAATAAATTTAATCCATTAATTAAATGAAAACACTTCACAAATGAATGCATATGTTTCCATTTCTTATTAATGAGCAAATGATGTAAATTAGTACGTTAAGATTTACAAATTCATATACTTCTGCAGCCCGTATTTTATCGCCCGCAATGCACTAAGGCTACTTTTTCCCAGCTAATAAATGTGTAATTAAGTTTGGTCTTTTATTTTTTACTTCTTCTAGCGATATTGTTGTTCACAGGTGTACATGATCTAATTTCAGAATTCTGGTTTGTAACAGTTTCCTTCCAGGCAAAATATTATGTAGTAGAACCCCGCTGTAGTGAACCAGAGATATAATAAGCTCTCGGTTATCGTGAACGTTTTTACTGGTCTCAACTGAACTCCAGTTTAGAGTCCAATTAATACTTGAAGTCCGTTTACAGTGAATTAAAATTTTGCTTAATTTTTTTATAATAATTTTTCAATGATAATTTTACTTATACAATTAGAATTTCTGAAGACAGCAGTCTTAAAACACTGTCTCTCAATTTCTGATATGAAAGCGCTGCAGATTTTCTGAATACTTTTTTTCTGCCGAGAATATAGAAAAAAAAAACACTATGGAATCTTTCATAATCAGCAATAAGAAATTTGAACAACTTTACTAAAAATTGAAATGTACTCAATCAAAAATAAAAAAAAAATTCATAACAAAACTCTTTTGATAACGTGATAAATTACCTACTTAAGTAATTAATAATTTATCCGTAAACTGTGTTATCAACAGTTGTTACTAGCAAAACCATTATCAAATGCTAAGAAATTTCAATATTTCAACAAAATGTGATAAAGTGAACATTCGGATATAATGAGCTTTTTATTTAGTCTCCATGTGGTACAGTATAATGAAATTCGACTTTAATAGTGGTCCTAAATTTCAAGTATATACCAGTTAAAGAAACTGAAGTTTTTGGGAGTCAGGATAGTTGATAAATAAAAATTCTAATTTTTTTCGAGTTTAAAATTTTTAAAAAACTTCTTTATGGTTTGGTTTGGAGCGCTACGGTCGACTGTTCTGCACACAAGGGCTAATGAGACCGGGATCTACTGCTTAGAGCCGATTCCGAAAGGCTACGAACATCCATGCCACAGCGGGATTCGAACCCACGAACTCTGGCATCGACGATTAACGCCCTAACCAATCGGCCATCGTTCAGCCAACTTCTTTATGACTGGTGTTTTACGGATTTTTTAAAAATGATTTCAATTAGTTTCACTTATTTGTCTGTTAATATTTTTAATCAATTTTGGTCTACCTTCCTCATTAGCATGAGATATGAAAGTTTGCATTTAGGTTCATTTGCGGTTACAATGCAATATTCAATAAAAAAAATCAGAATGGAAAAAAATCAGTTTAGAAAATGGAAAAAAGTCTTCAGCTTACTCAATCCTAATTTCAGATTTTAAACGAGAATCACCATCTATTTGCAAGCAGCATAACTAAAAACACAAACAAAATGTTTACTTTTTAGTGCATTTTTTATCACTTTTCTTGTGAAAGAAAAGTAGGTTTTTTTAATAGTTTCAATATTTATATAACTTATACATCTTTAGAACATTCCATTTCATATGATACATTAAAGCGTCAAAATTGACTATCAATGAGCTACAAAATGAACACTTTTTCAGCAGTGTTTAAAAAAATCTCTATGAATTCTTTTTAACTATTATTTTTGTCACTTTTATAGGATTGAGATATATAATTTTCATTAAAAACATAATGTTCATTATTTGAAAAATTATTCTATCGTTAGATCATTACTGTGATTTTTAAATGAAATAATTTGCTCCGAAGTAAGATGATATATATTTTACCTCAGTTTGAGTTTAAAATGTTTCTTTGATTTTAAACATTATTGGTGTTTAGATATTAATAATGTTTCAAAAAGCCAAGGTTACTATTTTTCCTTTATCAATAAATAATATTTTGCACCTAAAATTTGAATACTAAAGTTAACCATTGAGCCCAGTTAGATTTGTTTAAGATAAAAACATATCCAGTCTGTGTTAAGGTAATTACAGTAATATGTAATATGAACTATTTTTTTAATTAAAACTTTGATAAAAGAAACATGCATTGTTACAAATGAGTTCATATTTCTGTAATTGCCTTAACACAGCCTGGCCGAAATTTGAGAAATTTAATAGTAAATTAAAAATTTTTAACCTGTAAAAAGTTCTTTTTTGTCAAGGAACTCTTATGATGTTTAAAACTACAGCTCAAATTAATGAGGTGGGCTGTAATATTCAAAGTTGTTTAAGTGTCATATTTATTTTACTCTCGGGTAGTTATAATAACTTAGACATATGATATTTACTATATATTCAGCAGAAACCATGCGGGCGATAAGTATGCTAAAATGATATACAAGTAAGGAAGATACTTAGTTTTTATGTAATTTACTATAAGGTAATGTTTAGTTTGGAGAACTACTGGGAACGTTTTGCGACAAATTCTACCTTGAACTGTTGCTTGAAGAAATGATAAGGTGCTTTTCTTCGGTATTGTAGTTCACGGGTTCGAATCCCACTGCTGGCATAGGTGTTCGTAGCCATCCGGAATCGGATTTAAGCAGTAAGACTCAATATCAGCAGCCCTCGAGTAGCAAAATAGTAGACAGTAGAGATCCAAACCAAGCGAAACATGCGGTTTAAAGCCGAATCTGAATAACTGAATTGCAATGGCATACAATTCTCAAACAACGATACAGAAAGGCAGCTCCCTACCTATTTTTATTAGAAGCTACACTTTATTATCAAAGAATCGAGTTCGTTCCCCATAAGGAACTTTGTCGTAGTATATAAGAATTCTGGTGTCTGTTTTAAGCTGCTTGTACTTTTCATGCAGAGAAATGTCGTATGTCAGTTCTAAAAAGTTCAGTAAACTTATTATTATCCTTTGTTCAAGTTCTCCTCACAGACAGTTTACAGATATTGCATTTTTGAACAGAAATGTTTTGTTTTCTTTTCAGCAACTGTTGTATCAAATTAAAATGTTCATATCGTTAACTATAGTAAACCATCTGTTGATGCTTTTTTATTTGAGAAATAATCATGCTTGAATTTAATCACTTTATAATAGGCATGTTCATTGGTTAAATTGTGATTTTACGAATTCCTGTATTAACATTGACAAATAGAGCTTTATCAGCGTATTTCGTTTGTTTGTTTGGTCCAATGGAGATAGAATATGGAGCTTACTTTATTAGAAACTAAACGTTATTTGTAATACAGATTAATCACAGATGTATCAAAACAGAGTTGTCTTATAAAATATTCATAAACATTATTTGATAAAAGGACAGCCAGAAAATATTTGCATAAGAAAACTCAGAAATTTAGAAATTTTAATTATTTAAAATTTTCAAGTGGAAGATTTTTTTAAATATTAAATGTAAATATAAGAAAGAAAGAAAGAAAAAATTGCTATTTTTTTCTTCCTATTTAAATATCTTAGAGATAAAACATCCTCTTATAAAAAGTATGGAATTTTCTATACAAATGATTGATATGATAAATGTTTGAAATTCCAATTTCGAAACAATGTACTCTTAATACATTATCTCAAGATATTGCATGCTAATGCTTAACCATTCAATGAATATGATTTTTTCATTTTTGCTTATCATCTAAAAACAAATCTGAGAATAATTTTAAGTGTATCAATTTTTCAATTATTTGTTACGCATGTGTTTTAAAAAGATGCCACACATTTTCTTTAGAATTTCCTTGTTGGATGACTTTTACAATTGGCTCTTTTTTTAAACTAGAAATTTGCATAAAAGAAAATAAGAATAAGAAAGTATCCTTTAAGTTGGATAATCACACCTCTGGCTGTCTGTTACCATTCATTTATTTGATTTTTCTCAAGTTTAGAGGTTTCCCTCAGGGTTTCTTTATTAGCAGTGTCTTCTCTAATTGCACCTAAAAGGTTCTGATTAAGAGCTACTGAAGTCGCTTCCGAATTCTCACAGTGGATATATTTGTTGGTTTACAACGAATGCTGTAAGGATATTTTTTTTTGTTAATTATATAGCTGAGGGTAGTCCTTTTATTCCTCATTCGGAGTTTGCGAACATCATCAGATTTCTCAAGCAGTTAACTTGCCACGAGCGACAAGGTTTAAGTATATAATAGTATGCTTATTACAACCAGAGATAGCAAATGCACTGCGATCAGCGGTAATGAGTTCTTAATACAGCAATTTTGAGTTATTTCCGCCACAGATTATTGGGCAGGAAAACCTACACCGCTGCTGTAGAGGGCCACGCACTGTGTTTGATAATTGGATTCATGAAATGGTTGGCATATTTGCATTTGATGAAAGAATAAACAAGATCCACTTTTTTTTCGTACCCAGAGAATTTCAGCAAGGTGCATTATACAATTAGCTGATTGTAGTTCTCATTTTTCAACAACACTTATGCGAAAAACTAGTCATCAGTGAATAATATGTCAAAATAATTAAAATATTTTAATCAGTGTTATTCACGGGATAGCGTATAATATGGGCTTTAAAATGATTTAAATTTTACTGTATTTTTTATAACAGAACTATTTATTTGAAATTTTTTTTTTGTATTTATTTGGCACTTTTCTTTCCTTTCCAGCTTTCATTACGCCATTTTTCCACATTGTAACCTATTTCATATAACTTATCATTTGTAAAATTAAAAATATTTAACTTTTTATTTATGCCACATGATTAAAATTTTTATGATAGGCATTGCAATTTTTTTAAATAATTTTCCCGACAACATAATTTTTTGGTAGTTGGTGGAGAGCAAGGTTAGGTATGATTTGGAGCACTATGGTCTACTGTTTTGCTCACGACGGCTAATGAGACCGGGACCTACTGCTTAAAGCAGATTTCGAACGGCTACGAACATCCATGCCAGTAGCGGTATTCGAACCCACGAACTCCGGTACCGAAGGGAGAGCAAATTATTATCGCCAAATATTAACACTTTCTTTAGTTCATAAGTTTCTGATGAACATTTGCATAAAATCTGCTATTTGTGTTACGGAAATGAGTTGTTTCATTTTCGAATTGCTTTATATTACTGATATTAGGAATTTAAAAAAAAATTAAACTGTGAAATAAATATGACCTTTTATTTGGGAAACTCAAGTACCGAGAGCGAAAACTCAAAATGACTAGATACTGCATTTTTTTCATAAATGTTGTCAATAACATTTATGAAAAATGTCTTGTTTTATAATTTAGCAGTAATAAACGAAGAACATTGAATTATTTTATGAATTTTGAAAAATAATTAACAGGTATTTCACTTTCCTTACTCGGTTTGTATGCTTTCTATTAACAGAGAAATTTGGAATTTTTAAAAATTTTTCTACTAAATCTACACGTAATATGTTAATGTAATATATTTCCATCTTGATCCAACATGAAAAATAATTATCAGATGAATAACGATTTGTTTAAAAGTTTGAGAAGTGCAATATAACTACAAATGACATGTACATACGAGCGCAAATATGTAAATCCAATAGACAACTGCTTATGAGGAATTTTTATTGTCTATCCTTATAGGGACTAGCATGTATCCCGTCATATGACGGAATCAGTAAAATTTTCTAATTTTCCAGAATTGTAAAGTACCCTATGCTATAATATACCCTATGCCATAATACTCTATGCTATATATATCCCTGATGAAAAATCGAACATCAAGTTTACGGTTTGAAGCTCATCCCAACTTCGCGTTAATAAATGATTTGTTTTTTGGCTGAGATTTATCTTGCACAAGCTCAATAATTTGTTTATCTTCATACTCCTCTAAAGTCTTCCGATGTTTTGAAGGAGTTTAGAATCACGTTGAATTCATTTAGAAAGATAATTCAAAGTTTTCTTAGCTACGTCGAAATTATTGTTAAGTTTTTCCCAAATTTTGCCTCAGTAATTAATGGAAGTAAAGGAATAAAACTATCATTTCCACTATAACTTTGAAGTAGATAGAATTTATTGTTAATAACGGTGATAAAATTTTATTGCAACAAAATGTAATCGATGATTCAATTTAAAATTATCACATATGTACCTAATCTATTATTTAAGCCACATATAAAATTATTTACGTCATATCTAAGTGCAGTGATAAAACGTATGAAAATAACGCAGATTATATTTAAATAATTTAAAATACGAAATGATCAAATGAGATGGTTAAAGGAATGACGTCATAATCCTAGAAAAAAAATGTTATTTTTACTTATTTATTATGTGACAAACTGATAAATTTAATCATCTGCTCTTAACCAGAAAAAGTAGAGCTTGAAACAATGGCATTAATTGCTAGAAAAGGGGGAAGGGGGTAGATTTCGAACATTGCTAACCCTAACTCATCAAGAATCCAATATGGATGCCTCTATCCATTTCATGTCCAACCGCTTCATAAATTCGAGGACAGAAAACTTAGGCTATTATTATATAGGGGATTAAAACTTATTTTAATACTAAATTAAATTTTAAATAAGCAGAACATATATTTTTCAATAACTTTATAGATTGAGGTAACGTTCATAACTATCTGATTAAAACTTTCTTGTAAAACAATTATCAAATTGGAATCATTTAGATATATTTAACCTTAAATATATAGAAACAACAATTTAGTACATTTCAGTGGAATCTATGGTTATGTATTTAAAAACATATCAAAAGTAAGTATTAAAAATCAAATCCTTATTTAGCTTTTCCTTTACACGAGCTATAAGTAGATTAGAGAGACTCTAGACATTTGTTCACTGTTTAGTCCTTCTTTAATTTTTTTCTAAATGCCCAATCAGTTTCTTGTAATACTATCAGTGACCAGTTTTATTTGCTATATATATTCCTGATGAAAAATCGAACATCCAGTTTACGGTTTGAAGCTCATCCCACTGCTATTTATCTCTTCGCGCTATGTTGTTCTTAGATAATCGAATTTTCCGATCTGACATTCCTTGTCCGTA
Source organism: Pardosa pseudoannulata (assembly GCA_032207245.1). Taxonomy (NCBI): domain Eukaryota; kingdom Metazoa; phylum Arthropoda; class Arachnida; order Araneae; family Lycosidae; genus Pardosa; species Pardosa pseudoannulata. The sequence continues at coordinate 91,989,443 of CM063504.1, read as the reverse complement.
ATATGTAAATTAATCACCTCGTGCGTGAGCCCGCAAGAAAAGCCTCAAAGATTCTCACGTAAGTGGGGCTGACCAAAGAGACCCGCAGGCGCTTGAATAATGTTGTACTGACTAACTTTTATTTTTATTATTCTGTTGGTAACATGAATGCACTAATTAAACTGCAATCGATATTTATTATTAAGTAGAGAAATTTGACACATCAAAATTAGTATGCAGGGAATTAGTTCAGGATAGCAGTTTAAAAATAGAAACACAAGCTTTTGAAAATAGGCTCAAAATTTAATTTTAGTAACACAGTGTAAGCAATTTCACTGATATTAATATGAGTCTACTGACATGTGTAATTATCATCATCATGATTTTTGAAAAGAGCATTTGGTTACAAATAACATTTAATAGCTACTACTGAGTATATTATTATTGTAATTTTTAAACTTTTTCAAAACTTTTATACTCAAGGTTTTTTCTTTTAGGTTTGGAGCGCTACGGTCTACTTCTTGCAACACGAGGGCTAATGAGACTGGGATCTACTGTTTAAAGCCGATTCCGAACGGCTACGAACAACCAGGCCATAGTGGGATTCGAACCCACGAACTCCGGTTCCGAAGGCCAGCCCCCTAACTAATCGGCCAACCATCGTTCGGCTTTATACTCAAGGAAACATATTTTATGAGTAAATAAAAGGAAATATATTTTGCCAGTACCTCACAAATTTAACGAGGGAAATAAGATAATTTCTGGAAAGGTCAAATTTAACTGCACAACAGAAACTGAAAAAGTAGAATTAACTCTTTCTTTTTAAGCTCTTAATGCACTATAAGGTCATTTATATTTTAGTAAATATTAACTTCCTAATTTCTTAAACTTTATAGACATATATGTTTGAAATTTGGGATATTATACATACAAAATTTTTATTTTATGGACTGCTGTGAAAATAGTCCACTAAAGTAGTTTACAGGCAGTTTATTATTGAGCTATTTTTGAGCATATTATTATTGGAATTTTTAAACTTTTATACTCTAAGGAAACATAATTTTCGAGTAAATGAAGGAAATATATTTTGTCAGTACCTCACAAATTTAACTTGGGAAATAAGACAATTTTTGGAAAGCTCGAATTTAACTGCTCAACAAAAATTGAAAAAAAATAGAATTAACCTCTTTCGTTTTAAGCACTTAATGGACTATAAGGTCATTATATTTTAGTAAATATTAACTTCATAATTTCTTAAAGTTTATAGACATGTATGTTTTGAATGTTCGTATGTTATACATACAAAAATATTATTTTATGTTTTGCTGTGAAAATAATATACTAAAGGAGTTTACATGCAGTTTACTTGCAGATGATAACAGAGTGAATTTGGAAATTACTGAGGAGAAACAGGACATTCTTCAAATACCTGCCAATGAAATATTTTCACTGATATTAATATAAGAGGCTACTGACATGTCTAATTATCATTATCACGATTTTTAGAAGCAATATTTGGTTACAAATAACATTTAATAGCTATTATTGAGCATATTATTATTGGAATTTTTAAACTTTTATACTCCAAGGAAACTCAATTATCAAGTAAATGAAAAGAAATATATTTTGTCAGTACCTCACAAATTTAACTTGAGAATTAAGACAATTTTTGGAAAGCTCGAATCTAACTGCTCAACAAAAATTGAAAAAAAAAATAGAATTAATTTCTTTCATTTTAAGCACTTAATGGACTATAAGGTCATTTATATTTTAGTAAATATTAACTTCATAATTTCTTAAAGTTTATAGACATGTATGTTTTGAATGTTGGTATGTTATACATACAAAAATATTATTTTGTGTTCTGCTGTGAAAATAGTCCACTAAAGGAGTTTACAGGCTGTTTACTTGCAGATGATAACAGAGTGAATTTGGAAATTACTGAGGAGAAACAGGACATTCTTCAAATACCTGCCAATGAAATATTTTCACTGATATTAATATAAGAGGCTACTGTCATGTCTAATTATCATCATCACGATTTTTGAAAGCAATATTTATTTACAAATAACATTTAATAGCTATTATTGAGCATATTATTATTGGAATTTTTAAACTTTTACACTCCAAGGAAACATAATTTTCGAGTAAATGAAGGAAATATATTTTGTCAGTACCTCACAAATTTAACTTGGGAAATAAGACAATTTTTGGAAAGCTCTAATTTAAATGCTCAACAAAAATTGAAAAAAAAATAGAATTAACCTCTTTCGTTTTAAGCACTTAATGGACTATAAGGTCATTTATATTTTAGTAAATATTAACGTCATAATTTCTTAAAGTTTATAGATATATATGTTTGAAAGTTGGGATGTTATACATACAAAAGTTTTATTTTATGTTCTGCTGGGAAAATAGTCCACTAAAGGAGTTTACAGGCAGTTTACTTGCAGATGATAAGAGAGTTAATTTGGAAATTACTCAGGAGAAACAGGGCATTCTTCAAACACCTGCCAATGACTGCCAGTTTGTCCTATGTAGTAGTGAATAAGAAACTTGTTTACAGGGTTGAAAGTGTCTGCTCTGATCACCTCTTTCCATTTTTGCATAATTGACGTTGGTTCTGATTTATAAGCTATTAATTTCCCATTAGAAGCCAATATTTCCCCGTGAAGTATACAGTAATTATAGTACTTCTAATGTAGGTAACAGAATGCTTAACTAAATTCGCAACGTAAAATCCAGTCGAATAATGTTGTTTTGTAGATGAACGCCATATTTTTTAAAAGAGATCTCAGATTTCTATTTGTATCAAATAAGAAAAAGTAAAAAAAAAAAAAAGAAAAAGAAAAAGAAAAAAAGAAGAAGTAAAAAAGAAGAAAAAATTTAAAAGAAGAAAAAATTTTTTAAGAAAAAAATTATGTATTCTACTTTTTATAAAAATACCCCATCTCATAATATCTGCTGCCTAATGCTGTTTTAAATACACAGGGAATCTTTAAAAAGGTAATTTAATTGGAAAAAACAGTATGAAGTAATTATTATTAAAATTGGACTCTTTAAATGTTGCTGAAAGAAATAACATGTAATTCGTGTGAAGGTTAAATAAAAATTAAAATTTTATTGGCAATTCAGAATAAAATAACTCGAGAAATTTGCATGTGTATAAAATTGTGAATGTATTAATAATTTATTATATTTAGACCGAAAAAAAGAGGTTATAATCTCAACCAATAGAATCACAACTATACATATTTAATATTACTAATTCACTAAAACAAAACCAATTTAAATATATTCCTAACAAAACAAAAAACAGAGGTTTCAATTAGATGTCGGGTTATTATCTTGATTTTATTATTTACTGTGAGTAAGAAGAGGCATTCAACATTTGTCCGATTATACACTAACAATCCAAAAGTTGGATTAATTCCTTTTATTAAAACTCCAATTGAGCCCGCTGAATTCGTATGCTTTTATAAAAGAGTAAAAAAAATACATGATGGATTAGAACAACTTTAACAGAAAAACTATCTCAAGCTCTATTGAAAATTGTACATGTAAAGGATCTAAAGATCACATGCCTCTGGTTGAAAATAATTGACAGAAATAGAGTTACACGCTTGAATCTCATTTTGTTGGTTGTTTTTGTCTGCGTACCACATATCAGCTAGCAGCCGTGAGTCGAGATGATATGATTTATTCAATGACTAACTCCGGTTTTACTGACATGTCCAGTTCTTAAAAAGAATAATAAATGAATCAAGAATGGATAGCTTATCTTTTGTTATTGCAAGACACTTGTAATTGTTCGAGAGGTAAATTTGCTCGAGGTGTTAGAACAATCTCTTTCTTTCCTTGAAGTGACTTCAGAAGTATTGAAGCTATAATTATCATTTTTTATAAAATACCACTATAGCACTAATTTGGCCATAGTGCTAATATTTTAAAAATATTTATATACACAGTCATACTTTATATACTCGGTCATAGTAGCATTGGAAACAAATATAATTTCTTTATTCTCGAATTAAAATACTCTAATACGCCAATATACACATAGCTCTACATGTGAACTTTTTGAGGTACGATTTTTACTTCTCTGCTTTGACTTGCAGATATGAATCATAAAATATGTTCTTTAAAATAATATTGAAGCGCATGGAAGAAGTTAGATGTGACTAAAAAGTATCTAAACCTGGCAGTAATTTATGAAATCATCGATATCTTTAATAGTAGTTCCATTAAACCATTTAGAAAGTATTAAAGAAAAAAAAATTGAATAACTATAAATTTGGTCGAACGAACATAACTCACTTGTCACTTTAGAGAGACGCAGTTCCTGGTGACTGAAAGTGATCTTCTGTTCAGTCGGAGTATGTTCTTGGAAAAAGCAGACTTTGGAAGCGAGAGTTTACAGTCAGTTCCCAGAAACAGAAGCCACCGAAACAGAAAGTTCACAGTGAAATACTATTATATTTAAAATATTAGTGCGTTTTCAATAAAACAGATTATTCATATATAATTCTATATTCTAGATATAGGTTGGGTTTGGTTTGGAGCGCTACGGTCTACTGTTTTGCACACGAGGGATGATGAGAACGGGACCTACTGCTTAGAACCGATTCCGAACGGCTACGAACATCCATGCTATAGTGGGATTCGAACCCACGAACTCCGGTTCTGAAGGTTAGAACCCTACCCATTTGGCCATCTTTCGGCTCTTTACAGATGTGTCCACAATAGAAATTCATTAATAATAAAAGTATGAATATGGTTTACTTTTTAAATTAGTTGGACAACTTAACGTTGTTTTATTGTTTATTTCTTTACTTATGATCCCACAATAGAAGTCCATTAATTTAAAAAATGAATATGGTTTACTTTTTAAATTAGCTAGACAACTTAACGTTGTTTTATTGTTTATTTCTTTACAGATGAATCCACAATAGAAGTCCATTAATAATAACAATATGAATATGGTTTACTTTTTAAATTAGTTGGACAACTTAACGTTCTTTTATTGTTTATTTCTTTACAGATGAGTCTTTTAAATTTTAGAATGCCCTTTTGTTTTCCAAGTTTCTGGAAATCCTAGTTTTCTTAGCATTTTGGAACATTTGGGAATTTTCCCCTCTAAGTCAAAAAGTTTAAAAGAAGTCTAGAAATTGGATTCCGTAGATCAAGAACTAACGAATATATATATATAATTTTTTATATTCTAAAGGCTTTGTAATGCTTTGATGCAATATAAATTGATATATTTCCCCCTCTCCATATCCTTTCTTTACCACAACAATTCTACCAAGTTGGCGTTGACAGTAATTACGTACGGACGAAGCCCTCCCCAAACATTGCATAATTCAATATACTACGTGCTGTGTTATTGAAAATATTTGCTATGCAGCCGACGGCAAAAAGTCTTGAAGGACACTGCCGAACCAAATTGTTCTGATTTAAGGCCGCGACAGCGATCCACAAATGACACCTTTTTAGAGTGCACGCGTTAATCAACTCATTTCCTTCAGCCCGCCCTTTTACCCGAGAACCTGCAATCTGTGGGATTGCCGTGATTTGCTCTGAGACAGTGATTGAGAACCAGGCGGCTGATAATTTCCAAAGAACATTAGGGAAATGTCGTTTAAGACTGCCAATTATGTTGAGAGCCAAGGAGGGGGGTACACCGACCAACCAGGAATGTATCCAAATAACTGTCAAAAAAGACCTATTGTTTTTAATTAATAGTTATTATTATAGTTTTGTCACTGAGAGCTGTTACTTTTTGTGTTACATTCTATAATCTTGTTGTTAAACGACACTTGAGTACTTTGACAAATTTACGGTACTCTTAATCGAAATCGTTCTTATCTACCAACCTGAAAGAACATTTGTCAAAATCTTGAACGTAATGGAAATGAAATCAGATTTCGGTCCAAACAAAGGAAAGTTCTTTTAAGTAGAAAACGACTTTGCAGTTTAAAAAGGATATGTAAGTTTTTGGGTTTAAAATTCAAAATCTCATCTATAGGAAAATAAAAAGGAAAGGTAATACTGATGTCAGAAAAATGTGCAAAATCTTGATTACATTACTGAATATAATACTTCAACTGGAAGTGTTCTGTTATTAAAAGAACACATAAAGGGAGCTGAAGATTAAATGAATTTAACCGGTTTACAAGATTTGTGAAATATTACTGCGTGTGGACGCATTAAACACTTTTATAAAAATATGCGATATCTATTTAAGAAATTTTTTGGACCGTAGAAATTGAAAGTATAATTATAGAGCAGTAAATGCTCTTGTACTGATACTTATTGCCATGTCATAATATATAAAGCTACTGAAAATGAAAAAAAAATTAGATATGTCTGTGAAAACAAAAAAGCTATTGCAAATAATGAGCTATACTTAGTGAGAATAAAAGGGGTACATCAATTTTTATTAGCAATATTTAATGCGTGAACATAAGTGCAAATATCTCATTAAGCTAAATTTTTCACTACATTTTAAAATTCTATTATGTATTGTTATGTTAGTTTTTATGACCTGATATTATTTTTTATATTGTATTTTTTACAGTATAATTTGTTTGTCTAAAAATACTTTATTATTTTTGTTCCGAGTTTATCAAATACATAGTTGTTTATTTAAGATTCTTATAACAAATCATCGCCCTTATTTGAATACGAAACTGTTTTATAATGTAACATTTTATGTTAAGTAGTAAATATATGACTTTATATTTTATTGTACTTTTTTATAATTTAATAAATTGATTAAACTACACAAAAACTATAATAATTTCACAAACGTCACATTTATATCAACTTATGAAGCCCTTCATTCCTTGCTAATTTAGATATGATTTCTAATAGTTATAAATTTCCCCGATCTTTGTCATATGCTATCAGCATTTTTCAATGTGATCATTTGTGACTTGGAACAAATTTCATTTCCTCGATTGTAAATCTGGTGTGACAAGGAGAGGTGGTATTATTTACAACATCACACCAGCAATGACCTCAAAGTAAAGCAACCCGTTAGATAAGTTAATCACAAAACGCCTTCTCGAATAGCAGAATATATGAATAATGTTTTTAAAAAGTCATACGAACGTCTACTTTATGAATATCAATGTTATAAAGACAATTGCGTTTATGTTTTCTTCCGCAGTCCTAAAACTAATGTATTCGTGGTTGATATTACGTGTTCGGGGGGTGCACATTAGTCAAATGATGTGACTCATGTTTGCTAATTGCGTTATTAGACAGGTCAAAAGTGACTTTCCCCGGAAGCATTATACCAGTGAATGCTTACATCCCACGGAATCTTCAGAAATTATTTGTTCTGCATAATCATTAATATTTTTTTTCAAGGTCAAGTTCATTTAGTTACATGAAATCTTTTTTTACAACAGCATCAAAGCTGTCAAAATTACACGCGTAATAGGTTTTGTAGAGATGGTTGTCACAATGAAGTGCAAACGTAATACCCACAACAAGTGCAGTCATTGACATTCAGCTAATGAGAAACAAGAGAAGAGTATCATCTTTCTCTGTTTTGAAGAGCATTAAATGATATTGGAAAAAGTTTAACTTGTCAATACAGTTTCTCCGTTTGTGTAAAATGCATAAGCTATTGAACTCTGCAAGGTAGAGTAAATTATAGATCATATGTTTATCAGTTTTATTTTCTTACTTTAAATAAATTATATTCCGATGTTAAAATTCGCATAATAGTATTTATTTCTGCGAAATCATAGCGTTTGATATGATATATATGATATATAAAAAAGGAGCACGATACAATAGTTTACAATGATATCTAAACATTCGATTGCACAGATTTCCACAGTAAATGATACTAACCCACTCTGACTGTAAATCATGTATTTTTCAAGCTTTTCTATACTTATAAATAACTAACAGTTATTTATATAAGTAGAATAAGGTAGCTTTACTATTTAAATTCTAAAGTCATGATTAAAAAGTATAGTTTGGTTACTATAATAAAAACTTTTCCAGGACATAATATGGGTAAAAAAATGTCCCTTCTTTCGGACGAAAAATCAAAACAGAAACTTTTCCTAACAGATTTACATCTGTCAGTCTTTACTGGAAACATCTAAATTCGAGTTTCCCTCTTTGCGGTTTGGGTGACACATGCATTCAGAGTATATGTCGGGTTGTTATCCAGACTTTTTGTCTCCCATAACAAAGTGGAATTATCGACAACTCTGCAACCGAGAAGGTTTTTTTTGGGGGGGATTCAATTGCCAACAAAAAATGTTATAATTTGTAAGCTTTGAAACTCTTGACGGTTACCAAACTGTCTTGTCAGATCAAAGTAAAATAAATTGGTTAACACCAGGGTAAATTTTCCGACTTTATTTATCGGTAATTTGGCAAATAGTAATTCAAATACCAACTTTTCCGGTAATTTTATTTCCAAAAATAAAGTGGAGGTATTAGGTAACAAATAAAAATACTTTTTGGTAAGCGTGTCTATATTTTAAATGCGAGGTACTGAATAGTTATTTATTTAGAATCCAAATATCAATACATATTCGATATTAAATTTAATTTACTTACGTAAACAGCATGTAATGAGGAATGAAAAATATGAAATTGCTAAAATTGAAACTGGAGCATACAAAAAATAGTACAGATGTAATAGTTAAGAAAATATAAATGGATGTTTTCTTAAAATTATTTTAGGAAAATGATTAATTTATCACAAGTTTTATCACATAATGCGAATCTAATTTTCATGCACTCTGTAGCGAGAGGCTTTATCTGAGAATGCAATTTGTCAAACAGGACCGTTTCGGGCGGGTATGCAGAAAATGCTCGACAGGGAGGTGGCAAAATTCGGTTGATATCCTGTAAACCGAACATTACCTGTGCAAGGACAAACAATTATCCAGCGATATTTTGTCCGATATAAGAAACTCAGTATCATATTATTACATATTATTAATATTATTATTATAAAAACATTCCCAAGTATTTCTAGGTAAGGAATGTTATTAAATTATCTACGTGATACCGGTGTCTAGGTGTTCTGGGATATAAAGAGGTACTCTCACCTACACACATTAATCAGGCACGCAGCACCGAGAACATACATGTATATACACTTGCTTTTCTTAGAAAATACAGGACAAAATAGCTGTCAGTGTTCAGATTTTGATGTAGTTGATCCTTCTATTTAAATCTCTATAGACTTTAAAAAATGCTGTTTTACAAACAGTTTTATGTTTGCAATACAGTATTTACAATATTTTGAGGTTTTTGAGGTCACATGCAAGATATTTTAAAGGAATGTTTTAGAGATTATTAGTCATAACCTAAAGCGAACCAAGAAAATATTTCAGCACTTTTAATAAATGAATAATTTTGTTTAAACTAAGTAATTATTGCTATAGTTTAAATTGTATTAACGGGAAGTAAGCTATTATAAAACATTCTCTTAAAAATATACTTGTACTTATGTACTTTCCCACGATGGTCAGCACGTGCACACACAGCTGTGGACTAAATTTTTAAGAAGAATTTAGACGCAGTTGTTGACTTGGACGTTTTAGTGGGGACCCCTGCGGAGGAGTTATAGCTGATGAAGTGGCAAAAGTGTAACGGTCAAGCCCCGGCAGGGAGGCAGCCTTGAGATATGGGGGCAGGAGCTAGGCAATAATGGCAATAATAATTTTCAACAAAGGGGCCATTTTAATGAGCACACCCGAAGGGGTTGTAGATGTGAGAAAATGTCACCAACAAGAGATTAGAAAAGAGAAAAAAACGAGGAGGTGATAAAACGATGCGTAAAGCTTGTGGAAAAAAAGTGGTAAAATGACTTGATGTCGAGATTCAAGAGTTGTTGGGCATATCGAGATCCCGTGAGCAAGCCAGAGAGCCCAGGCCAGCAATATTTTCCCGATCCTGCATTCATACAACCGTCACGTCAGCACTGACGTCCAGCAAAGTAACGACCTTTAAGACAGCACCGACGTGCAGCCTTCCTGGCGCCCCACATTGATTTCCTGTAAATACTGGAGGTAAACCGATTTAAAATTCAAGATTATTACCCGGGTCTCATAACATTTTGATAAGGAATTCCATTTCAAGAATATTGAAGAATATAAAAACCAAATAATTGTAGGTAATATGATATATTAATCAAGTCATGTATTAATCTGTAAATACTGTAAATAATAATTGTTTTAGTTTAAATATAAGGCATTTACCTTTAATTCCATAGCGTGTATTTTACTGTATTTCCTTTTTGAGAACGAACACTGGTGTTTGTATTGTAAGTACATTACAACAACACCGATTATCTTTAACTTACTGTCTAAAAGGATTCTATAAAATTTTTGGATGTATAGAAATTGTTATAGGAATGACTTTGAAACTGAAAGATTAAATTCGCTCACAATCTGAAGATGCTTTACTTTTATAGTTATGTTATACACATAGACATATATAATACGTACCATAGAATTAAACGCATATAATTTTGAGCAAATTGATTTTAACATTCGATAGTTAATGTCTTTCCCTCTTTAGAATTTTCTATATTATATTGTAAGTAATTGTATTTATTCATTACAAGATTTATTTAATAATTCTTTCGGCATTCATTGAAGTTAATGAGAATTTCAAATAAAAGGAATGAAAGTAAAAATAACACATTAATCATGGTCATAATACTGATACTAAATATTTTATTAATAAAATATATGATAACGGAATTATTATAAATTTAATAACGGCATAAAAATTACGTTATTTCTATCATAAATCTAAATATATTAGATCAATAAAGGGATTAAAACAAAGTTAACATAGCTAATTGATTTAAAGTTTTAATTAAATCAGTTGCTTTCTTTATTATTTTAACTACATTAATCAATTACCTAATTAATTCAATATCCCCTAATTACTATATTATCCTCACAGACTTTCATGGTTATTTTTCTTTTTTATTTAAGTACTTGGTTGAATGATTTTGTTTTTTTGGTATAAATTAATGAATTAGTAATTTAGTAACAACTAGATACATACATAAAAAATTTTTAATTTTAATCTAAATAAACAAACAAAAAAATTTATTTATATTTAATTTTTTAAATTCAGGGTTATCATATTATATTTTATTTTAAAGCCAGTTTTCTCTTTTTCTCTTTTTTATTTTCCTGGCATAAGCGTAATTAAAATCTGCAAGAATTTATATTGATTAATAACTGTTTTGTGCCAAGCATTTGTTAAATATTTAAGGCTCCCAAATAAAAGGTTATGTTTATTTCAAAACTTTAGTTAATTTTTAGAAAATATTACACCGGCAATTTTAATTATTTCCGAAATAAAACAGCCCAGTTTCATAAAACGGGTAACACATTTTATTTTAATTTCTACTAAAATTATAAAATTATATTTAGAGTTTGCATTTCGCACAGGCTAAATGAAAACCAACATTTTTGCACCATTGTTCAAAGACAATCAAGGTACATATGAAAATAAAAATATCAAGGCCCAATCTCACCTGAATGGATCAAAGGAAATCAGAAATTTGTTAGAATTTTATAATAAATGATTAGTTCTAATAGACATTGTTAAGACCTTTTCTACGTATGTGGCATACATATAATGTAAAATATTTTTAAGCTTGGAAACAAACACTGTTACCTTAGAAACAAAATATAATTTTATTAAAAATGGTGAAAATAAAGTTAAAAAAATAAATATTCCAAATAAAAGAGTTATACCAATAATGCGCTCATCATTTCTATTGTATCCTCGAGGAGTTTGCCGCTAAAGTGGATCAAGTTCTTTTGGAAAAGTGTACAGAAATTATGTTTGAAAGTTTCTAAATCCTAATTTCTGACAACATAAATTTAGAAGAAGCATAATAACTAAGGTATTTTCTCCCAGATGTACATCTTTATATATAATATTCTTACAGTGTGTTTAAAAAATGACCGGTATATTTGTAAAATCAATAAAAACTAAACGGGCAGTGATAGAAATACACAGTTTATTGCAATATGTTTGGGACAATATTAAATTTTTAGGCAGACAAACTTTCAAAATTAGTTACAATGTTCCACAACAGATGACGCTACAGTCTGAAAAAATCTAAACTATATTTTCCAGATATCCACCATGCGCTGCAATAATATGACTTATTCCCCGAACGAAATTTTCAGAAACCCGTGTAAACTTCTCAGGCGGGATGGCTTCACATGCAGATGTACTATTCCAGTTATTCAATTGTTTCTGGTTAGTGGCGGTATACCTGGTGTTTTAAGAGTCCTCACAGACAAATATCGTAGTTTAGATTTTTCCAAACTGCAGTGCCATCTGTTGTGGAATATTGTAACTAATGTTAAAGTTTGTATGCCTTAAAATTTACTATTTTATCAAGCATATTGTAATAAATTGTGAATTTCTATCACTGTCCGTTAAGTTTTTTATTGATTTTTCAAATATACTAGTCATTTGTGAAACACCCTGTATGTCCGTGTGTTTGTAGTAGAACTCCTCCTAAACGGCTGGACTGATTTTGATGAAATTTAGTGTATGTAATTAAGTTGATTCGAGAATGGTTTAGATTCACAATTTGACCCAGATAAATTTTTTTTATTAAAAATCCATAATTGTGTACTTGTCGAGATTATTACAATGCCGCTCGAAACGCTTCACTGCAAATGTATCTGTCTTGCAGTGGTCAGCGCAACGGGCTTCAGTACGAGAAGTTTCAGGATCAAATAATCCCCGTACAGGCGGTGGGGGAATTTTAATCTAATTGCGTTTGGGAAGACTGTATGCGTGGTCTAATCAAGTATTTTTAAAATAATTTTTTTCCTTACGTTTCATCAAAATGGTCCAATTTATAATTTATTTAAAAACATTTTGCAACTTTTGGATTTATATCTTTAAAACAGGACAACGTCTATCGGGTCTACTATATATATATATATATATATATATATATATATATATATATATATATATATATATATATATATATGACGAGTTGTGATCCAGAGTTAAGGCTAACAGTCTTCTTGATAATAAGAAGTTTTATTAACTCATCATTCTTAAAGCAACATGCGCCATTTTCATTGTTCGTGGAGAAGCTGTGAGCGAAGGTGTTGACCGTTCCATGTCCAAGCTCCAATTCAAACGTATCTGTTTTGAAGCTCATCAAATAGCTCAAAAATGCTTCCGCCTGACCGGATGATCCTAAAAACTTACGCGAGCGTGGGTCTTTTTCATTTATTTATTATTATAAAAGAGTTCCCTTTTTAAAATCGCTTTTATCTCACGTAATTTCCAACTACTCCCTTTTTAGACCTGACATATTGATACATATATATATATATATGTAAGGTGGTGAAAATTGATCGCCTGTTACACATAAAAATAGTCCCTATTTTTTTTCTTACCTGGGCTTACTGGGAAAGGAGAAGTCTTATTTATAATCATAATATTGAGGATGCAATCGGGTCATTCCATGAAAAGAAAAGACGCAACAACTTAACTTTTAACTAAGAAAACGAAAGGTTACTCTGGCAAGAACAGAGGAGGAAATGATACATGAAAACATACAGAGAGATGACGAGGAAAAAAAATAACATTACTAGAAAACCAGTACTCATATTTTCAGTTTAAAAATGCCAATTTTGCAGGTAGTTTTCAAATGAAAATTAGAATATAGTCGTAATTTGAATATTCGAATATTTAATATGAATACTCGTATGACGACTAAAAGCACATAATAGCTTGTAAACTGACATGCTTTTAGGTCTCAAACGCACGAGTTTGAACCATTTCGGTGCATATTCATCTTACAGAATAATACAAAAAAGCAAACTCGGTGATGAAAGCAGCGATGAATCACTCTGGGCCTTCGTAATGCCATTCCGACCACCAGCTTATTGAGGCAGGGGTCTTCTAATCCATTAATGCGATGTGGGTGGAATATCATATTTGCTTCGATCTCCTTTTACATTTATCCCCTGCTTTTTGACGCGAGACAACTCATTTTATTTCTTTGCCATCTATGCGACTGACGTTCGTCTGGATATGTTTTTTTTTTCAGAATAAACTCGAATTTCGTAATGCATTTTCTTTCCCTTTAAATAGATCCTGTTCCAGGATTTCGCTGTTCTGTCGGGAAAATTTTGAAATATATTCGTTAAAATAAGTATATATTATATAATTTCGCATTAGCCTACTCTTAACGACGTAAATTTATTAAATAATCCTCAGTATAAATATAACGACTTTTAGCGATAATATTTCTCTAAAAAATCTGTAGTAGGATTTATTCGTATTTTTTGAAAAATTTCGAAGACTAGTTCATTGCTAGAAGTATATACTTTATATTTATTCGCATTAGCTTAATCTTTTGAAAAAGGATTGACGATATTGATTAAATAATCGTTCAGAATGAACTTAATTTAGGACATTTAGGGATATTTTTCCCTTTTAACAGATACTGTTCAGGAATTTTATAATAATTCAGGAAACATTTTGAAAACGCTTTCATTATAATACGTATTTATTCTTTTTTTTACATTAGCCTATTGTCTGAGAAATATTCGACATTATTGACGAAATAATCTCTCAGAATAAATGTGATTAATGACTTTCAGCGATATTTACTTTAATAGATCCTGTACTGAGATTTCACTGTACCGAAGGTATAATTTAGAAAAGTATATTTTGCAATATGCATATGCTATAATTTTATTCATAGGTCTATTTTTCTTAAAAGACTCTCGATGTTATTGATTAAATAGTACTCAGTGTAGATTTAATTAATGATCTTAATAATGATTTTCACAAATATTTAAGCTGTTTTTACTTAATGTTAAAAACATACAAGTTTAAAGGGATAAAGGGTTTTAAAAGTTAAAAGAAATTACAATTTTACTCCATTAATCTGCAATTACTCCTCAATATATAGGAAAAACTGCATTAAAACATTTTTGCAGAATGCGAATTATAAACCGAGGTATAGAGTTCATTATGTTTGTAACTTACAGTTATCTCAGTTTACTCGCTTTTTTCTCAAAACTGTAATTTTTAAACTATCTTTAAGAATAAGAGTAAATTTAATGAATAATTTCATTTAAAATTTCTATAGTTGCAAGCATTTTTTTAGAGAATGAATCAGTTTAATGAGGTCATTCTAACATTTTCAATATTTTTTTTAACTTAAATTAATTGTTTTCAATTCTGAATATTTTAAATATAATTTCTGTTACATCTATTATACAGTTAATTAACTGTATAGATTACCTATTTCTTATACCTTTAACACAAAATTAAAGTTTATATGTTAATGACAATTTGAGTTAATATGGGTAATACACGATCTTGCAATAAATAAATAAAGAAAAAATTCTGAAAGCTTTGTTGTATTAACTGCATTACATATATTTTTTACTTTAATACGAAAAGTATTTGATTTATAAGTATTTTTATTTTTGAAAACTTGTTAAAAATTGCAAACGTTCTGTAAAAATATTATATTTAGTGTTTGGAAGTCAAAACCGGAACATATTTACTTAGTAATACAGCAGTTTTAAATAAAAAAAACACCTTTAGAAGAAGATAATTTAATTATACAAGGAAAAAGCTATAAAATAATACAGCTCAATTGAGTTACATTTATAATAATTAAAATAAATGATCTTATAGTATTTAATTAAAATAATCTTTATTAATTTATTAATTCCTACTATGTTAGACACTAAATACACTTTCAAGATCATTTATCTGGAATTCTGCTTACAACATTTACATACCTCATGCACAAGTGAAAAGTAGAACAGTTCTTCAGAATTAAAAACATCACGAAGATGAAACTGTAAATGTAGATTTTTCTTATCGTAATAAGAATAAGAACTTGTTCAGACGTCACTTTTCAATTGAATTCTTTCCCCTTCAAATCTGCTATTATCTCCCAGTACATCTATTAAACCAAATGTATGGAAACCACCATATCACTTCAGCTGTTATGATCATATCTGTCATCTGTAGCTTTGTCTTATGCCACCCCGAACATAACATGCGAACACACCCAAAGAGTGGAAACACCCCATAGTACTCGCTCAAATTTTTGATTGCTACCTGCATCACCTCAAATTTTCACCTTTGAAGAACCTACTGAAATGAATATGTCTCTCCTAACCTTTACTTACCACGTATCATCAGTCCTGCTGCTGATTTGTAATTTTATTATGATTCAGTGGTAATCCAGACTACAGGACTTGTTGAGAGTTGATAAGCGAAGTTTTCTCCCAACTTAGTGAGAAGATTATAGGTTTTGTATGTCTAAAACGTTTTTTTCGAAGGTGATTTGATTGATTTCTTTCTTCAAGACTAGAGAAAGTTTCATTATTTTTTTCTGGCAAATATATTTTTAACCCTTCAGTGCAGTAGAAGAATGATGCAAGAAAACTACGATTAGATCAATGTGGACTACAAATATCAAGGATGTGAAAAAGGGGATAAACACTATTTTAAAAGATGATATAATTTATGGTATTGAAAATCAGTAGAAATTTTTAAAAAACATTCTGACGCCATTAGTATTTTAGACATTAAAAATTATTTAGGGTCATTTTCAGTTTATAAATATAAATATATTCTAGATTATTAACAAATAGAATCAGCTGCATTCAGACAGTTGAAACATTTAACCAGTAAATTTAAGAATAATTTTTAATATTTTTTTTAGTGCGAAAACAAAAACTATCTGAAAATTCGACATGCTTAACGTTTTTGTATACTGCTAGAATTCAAATATTTCTGATAGGTGTTTGTAAAGTAATCATTAAAGTAATTGATTAAATTTTAGCTAGAGTTTCTAATTATAGAAAAATGTAAATAAACATTTATATATGTGGCCTACTATAGTAAAAAATGCATTTTGTTCTATCTCAAATTTAATTATCAAGAGGTTGTGTATTAGAGAAAGCATACGTGTTAGTAGTAAAAAATGGACTTTGTTCTATCTCAAATTTAATAGTCAAGAGGTTGTGTGTTAGAGAAAGCATACGTGTTAGTAGTAAAAAATGCACTTTGTTCTATCTCAAATTCAATAGTCAAGAGGTTGTGTATTAGAGAAAGCATACGTGTTAGTAGTAAAAAATGCACTTTGTTCTATCTCAAATTTAATAGTCAAGAGGTTGTGTGTTCAAGAAAGCATACGAGTTTTAATAATTTTCTTGCATTTTAAAAAATAATTATTTATAAGGATAAGTTTCTGTGTCTTGTTAATTTATGTGAAATAGAATTATGTGGTTGTTCATCAACTAATAATATTCTGTAATAATTTTTCTTGTTCATATAGTTTGATTCATATAGTTCACATAGTTTCGTACACATTACTTTTTTCGCATAGAAAGAAAAAAAAAATAACAGGTGAGTAAGGTATTTTTTTACCATTATTTATGCCTAATAACTTCGATTAATTTTAGGTTATTGCTAGAATATTTACTTATTTATACTTACACTGATTGGAATAGGAGAAAAAATAAACCCTACCTTAATTTATCAGCTTTCCTCTTGTTCAGAAAGTATACGAACACCACCTGCAGCTTTTTACTACATGTAGGCCTACTTGACGTTGACCTATTGATTTAAAAAAATCAGAAAGGACCACTTTCTCTGACTATTGTAATTCGCTTTTAAAGCTACGTCGAGGAATCCGTTAAACTTTCATCATTATGATAGGAATTTTTCTCTACATTCCATATCACATTCAAAATCTCCCAGAAAAGACATCAATATCAGCAAATTTATCTTTTACGTTTTTTCCCCCAAGCTTACGTCAGGGTTGAAACTGGCAATCTATGTTGCTGAAACTGCACGCTATTTCATCATTCATTCACTAACCGTTTCGCACACTTAAACCTGATTTGACACTCTTAATTTAAGTAATAAAACTAGTTTAAAATAATTCTTCAACGATTTTTATCCTCGTGACCATTTTTATACATCTAGGTCTTATGCGTGACATCAAATTTGATTGAGTTTTTGACAAGAGATTTAAAAGTAAAAATCTCGTATCGCATTTGTTGGAGAAATTAATATGCAAACAAACCATTTCTTTTGTGTTTGATTTTTGTCTCTTTGGTAATAATAACTTTTTAAAATACCATTCCTAACAATAAAAAATGCTATATAACTATAAAATTTATCATCTAAATGAACTGTCTGTTTTGTTTAATGTCATCCACTCCAGTTATTCAAGTATCTTGTCAGGCTGTAACCCGATGCTGGGTGATTACAATTAACACTGGAATTTCTGTACTAAAAGGCTGTTCTCTACCATTTCGACCATCATTAGGCAGAGTTAATAGAAATAATTATTGAAAGAGAACTTTTCCATCAAAATCTTTTTCTGAGCTCCATCATTTACGAGATAAAGTGTGTCCTTTTATCAAAATTCACATAGTTTTTGATTGGAGCATTATGGTCAATTTTAATTTTTTTACACAAAAGCTAAGGACCTACTACATAAAGTTTTTTATAAACTGCTTCGAACATCCATGTGGACAGCGAGGCACTAATGCACGTTCAAAATGTGTGTCAGTATGAATGTACCAATTTATAAAGAATGCTTGAAGAAAACGGGGCAGTGGCATGTGGTACGATTTATGTATGGTCTGGCGAGTTTGAAACCACTTGCGAATGACAAGTGGAGACTAAGCAGCTTCAACAAACGTGGCTCTACAACAACAGTAGTTTGGTTTGGTTTGGAGTGCGACGGTCTACTTTGTACAACACGAGGGCTAATGAGACCGGGATCTACAGCTTAAAGCCGATTCCGAACTACGAACCGGCTACGAACATCCATGCCTCTGTGGGATTCGAACCCACGAATTCCGGTACCGAAGGCCAGCACCCTAACGAATCGGCCATCGTTCGGCACAACAACAGTAGTTGCTACAGTAATCAACATCTAAGAGTCCAAGTCCAAGAGTCCAAGTGCCAACCAAGATATTTTTTCCGTCTGTTGTAGATTGGTGCTCTAATAAATGTGGAGTCATTTAAACTAGCATAAGTCAATTTTTTCCTCTCCCGAAAATTCCCTCCCCCCAATTTTTTCTCACCATTATTCCTACCTTCTAGTCCCCTCCGTGGACTTAAGAAAATAGAAAATGTATTTGGAGTGTAGGGCATTTCGCATCTGAACTCCTTCCTAACAACAATTGGAGCATAAAATAAAAAAAATGGAAACCCCTAATTCACGTCTTCAACATTATACTTATAAAGGGGCAATATGATGTATCTAAGGTTTACTTTGGAAAAGAACCCATGTTCGCCGGAAGTAATTAACTCTAACCACTATAGAATACGGATGGCTCAGTTATTTGACGCCGACTCTTACTTTACATCCACAATAATTTAATCAGATTAGCATTTTAATGTCTTTTTCCCTAAGAAAATTCTAGTTATTTTTTTTAGAATTATTCCTCCCGCTGTTATATCCAATCTTACTTATTGACCGAAAGTAGGAAAAAATATCAATCATTACAAAGAAATGATGAGACATTTTGTGTTTAGTTCATCTCATAGCTCAAAATACAAAGCATATGAGAAAATCAGTAGCTTTTGTTTTTAAATTCCTAACAGCCTGTGTACCTATTTCTTGGAATTGAATACCCGAATTCTTTATTTATTTGTTGACAAAAAAATTTAAATGATACAAGATGTGGTAATATTTTAAGCACTGATATTCAGGTAGTTGACCATTTTTTCATTATTTTAACTTCTACTTTCCCCCTTAAGATTACAGTTCGTTCTCGTCTTTTCCTACTCTGAAGCGTTAATGGCATAGTTGAGTTATTAATGGTTAGAAGAAGCATTTATGTATCATCTACATGCATTACATTTACAAACCATTTCCATTTACACTTACACGTACAGATGGTTTCTCATTTGTTTCTGTGCATTAAAGCTCAATAATTTAAAAATCCCATAAAAAGCTGGGGGAAGTTAAATTAAGCAGTGAGACATAAAAGCGTTTATATTTTCCAGACGGTGATACTTTCATAAGTGAATTTAATGGAGACTAAGATCAAAATGATACATTGTTTTTGCCGTCTTCCTTTCAAACTTAAATAGGTCTATTGCGTTATAGCAAATACTTTAGAATAAATAAAATGATCTATTACTTCAAACTATAAACATTTGAAACATCGTTCCAGTTTAAGGGTTTGAATATATATTTACTTCTTGCAGTTTTCTATTTTTGTCTACAAAAAAACTATATTTTAATTAGGATATTTTAATGATTATATTTTCTTTATTTTAAACATTTATTATCATGCTTTTTAGAGATGATTTATGACAATTAATAATTTTAAAAATTCAATTAAACCATTATATTTTATTTTGATAACGTAACTGGTGCAAACTGAGAAAATTAAACATGATAATTACAAATTAAATAATGATAATAATAAGCAAGATATATATTAATAATAAAAATTAATAAGATAATTATTGGTACGTATAAAATAAATAAAAATAATTAGAAAATAATTAATAGTATACATATAAATTGCAATAATTAGAATAGGATAAAGTGTTCAAGGAAAATAATAAAGAAAAAGTAATTAAATTTAATATATAAACATTCTTACTAACTACTTCTAATAAATATAGGATTCAAAGCAATTTTTTCCATACGTGATTTTAAACACCATTTTAAGTTATAACAGCATAGAGAAAACTAATAACAAGATATGTAAATTATTGAAATTTTCTACAAAATCAAGCAAATATATAAAGAGTTCTAAATTAATCAATTGTATCTGCATTTTAAATTAATTTACTCATTTCATAATTTTTTTTTACATTAATTATACCAGTAAAGTATTTTATACATAGATTTAATCAAGTTGTTAATAAGGAATATCGGGATCAATACAAAAATATATTTGCTCATAATCACGATTAGCCGAACTATGGCCGGTTGGTTAGGGCACTGGCCTTCGGTACCGGAGTTCATGTGTTCGAATTCCTTAGTGGCATGGATGTTCATAGCGTTTCGGAATCGGCTTTAAATTGTAGGTCTCGGTCTCAGTAGCCCTCGTGTTTCAAAAAGTAGAAAGTAGCACTCCAAACCCAACCAAACCATATTCACGTTTATATTTGTTTTCTTTTTTTTAATCTAAAATTAAAAATTAATATGTCTTCGTGAACAATCAATAAAATATTTACAGTTCTTACACCCAATAAAGCTTATGGAAACTGTCTGTACCTAGCTTTCAAAGGTTACTAGTTAATAATATCTAACTCAACACGGTTATCTTCATGCTCTAGAATATAAGATTTACAATAATGTTTATCATTTCATATTCGTTGAAAAACACCCTTTTAAGTTTGTACAGTGATAAATATTATTCCAGAGCATAAATATAACCATTTCGATTTAGATATTGTTAACTATTTGCCACTTAGAAGCTAGTAACAGGCCGTATCCATTTTACTGGCTGGAAAATTATAATTGTTTTATTAAATGTCCACGAATGCTTATTTTTTAGATTTATTTTAATTCCCTAATTAAAATAAATAGTAAAACTTTAATTGATAATATCCAAATCACTGCAATTATCTTTATACTCTTGAATAACATTCACAATAATGTTTATTTTATTCGCGATAAAGTATATTATTGAGAACATGTTACCTTAGTTCTTTTATATTCAAGGGAAAAAAAAACAAAAACATTTAAAATATTTTCACATGTAACGTTATGGGGCCTGCCTGTAACTAGTTTTTCAAAGATTCTCCGTTTACCATGCCTATTTGAATACTGTTATCTTTATGCGATAGAATAACATATTTACTGTTGCTTATTCATTTAATTCTTTCATTTTAATCTTAAAAATACTGAGTAATTAACATTTCATTGGTGACATCCTCAAAGATTATTCAAGAAATTTCTGTGCTCACCCAACATACCTTAAGATTCATTAGTTGTTGACTATAAGATCTACTCTAAGCGCGAGACACGTATTGCATTACAATAAAGTGTTTTCCCTGAAGATGAAGATAAATATTTGTATCAATCAATTAGAAGTGAACCGAAGAGAGCTCTGTTAAACGAAAAGTTGTCATTTAGGAGATAGCTAAATGTGGTACAGACAAGACAAATGGATGATCCGATTTAAAGGTTTTTAAAGGTCCAAACAATTTATGAGCCTTTGTGTCCATTAAAACTAATCTGATTTATGTGGCGAAAGCAGGAATTCTTTCTCTTTTCTTTGAAATAGATTCCGGAAAACTCTGTTTTTTTTCTTGTATCTTCTCTTTAACATTAATTTGTCAACTGCCTCCTATACTTAAAGCAACATGAAAAAAGCATTTAACTGTTTTAAAATTTTAAGCACATTATCAGGGGTAATTAACGAGTTTTTTTAAATGCGTCCTTGTAGTGAATTTATAATCATTCTATTTAACACCAATAATTTATTTTATTATCTCTCTTGTCTCTGAAAAGGTTGCTGTGCTTTTAATATTAAACAGATATCGCGAAGTTTCTATATTCCCCTGTGCAAACAATACTGATTAAAAATAGTACAGAAATTAATTTAAGGTATCTGCACGCATTCGAATCTGATTTTTAAAGTTTTACTTCTAATATAAATTTTATAAATAAAGAGAACTTAAAACTATAAGTAAAACTTAAGTATATAATATATAATTTAAATGAATGTTTCAAATTTTATGGAGAAAAATAATGTAAAATAGCCTTAAAATTAGTTAATATAGGAAACATGATAACTCGAATATAAATAATCGTATCACTGTTTTGTAAATTTAACGATATTTCTAATTATATATTTCAAATAATAGAATATTATCATGGTAATCACAAATAAATCTGTAAAGTTAAAGGAATTCAAGTTCAACAACAGTAGAAATTTCCTTTTATAAAATTCATGAACTGTAAATCCCAAAATAATTAATTTGTAGCTATAATTGTATTCTATTCCCTGCATCTATATTTATATAACATACATTTTAAATCTCTAAGCATTTGAGCTTGAAGTTTTGGAGTTATCATCTTTTACGATCAAATCACGCAGCAATCCATTTTCAGGAAAATGATCTTAGTGTACTGGAGTAGAAATTAACTAGCAAGCAGTTTTTCAGACGACTTCTGCAGTTGCATCAATAATATTGATTTTTATATATTTATTATTGTATATAAATTTATATTGTCTTTCTTACTGTAAGGAAACATAAATACTTAATATTATGGCAAATAAAGGCTTTGAATCTACAATTTAAGTGCAAAAAACTATGATTTACACATTCAACTGTATTAACTTATAAAAAATTAATATATTTTTAGTAACAATTAGTAAGAGATCATGTGGTAATAGCTTATTGCTGAAATTTTGAGAAAATCCATGAAAAAGTGTTTTAATTACAATATAACCAATTTAAAAATACTAAATTTATTAGTATTTTTCTTGTTCTTAAAGAATTATTATTTAAACCTCGCATTTATAAAGTAGGAATGTGAATTAAATGCATTGGAAAGATACCTGCAGATAAGATGACTTTCTTCAGTAAACAGATATTTCTTCCAAATTAACTTCACATTTCTCATTAAAAAATAAACTTACCTAAAAAGAAAAAAAGAAAAATTTATTATTATTGACACATTAGTTGTCAAAATTGCAGAAGAAAATTATTAAATACTGAATAGCGTGCAAACCTGAACTTTCTATACGAAAGCCGCCGAAGCGGTTGTTTATCTCAACACCAGAAAGTTTTAAAAGATTAGCCTTACGTTAACTATCCAATTAAAAAAACTTTTAAAATGAAAGACAAATGCAAATCAATTTATTACTTGACCAATGTAGATGACTGATTTCAGTTTTCTAATATATATTTTACCGACACACGTGCATACAGATTCATGCACTTTAACGCAATTGGCCACTTAGAATGCTAACGACTCATAGTTCATCTCTGTTTTGATTCTCATAACGAGTTCTCTGTCCAATTAAGTTAAAAGTTATAACAGCGCTTGGATTATTAGGCATTTTCGTTTTATGCCATGCAAGCTTTTAGAAAATGGCTACATGTTTTTCTTACTTGGAACAATTTGTGTAATAAATCAATTTAAACATTTAATTTGCAAAACTATAGAGTCTAATGCTATTTGAGAATATATATATATACATATATATATATATATACATATATATATACATATATATACATATACATATATATATGTATATGTATATATATGTATATATATGCATATATATATGTATATATATATATGTATATATTTATATGTATGTATGTATATATATATGCATATATATGTGTATACAGTATGTATATGTACATATATTGTATATGTATATATATATATATATATGTATATATATGTATATATATATATACGTATATATATATATATATCTATACATATATATATATATATATATATATATATATATATATATATACATATGTATATATATACATATATATATACATATATATATATACATATATATATATAAATATACATATATATATATATATATATATATATATATATACATATATATATATATACATATATATATATATATATATATATATATATATATACATATATATATATATATATATATATATATATATATATATATATATATATATATATATATATATATATATATATATATATATATATATATATATATATATATATATATATATATATAAATATGAACTGAAGTTTAGCTATTAACGGAAGGGTGGTCATTGTAAAACGTTTTAATAAATTATTAACTTAGAATTATGAAATTTTATAAGTAAAATTGAAGTAGGAGTAAATCAATGATTTTTACACATAATTTAAAAATTCAATTAATATTTTTTAATAATTAATTTTATGAAATTTTAAGTTTTAAAAATATTTCTTGTTGGTTAATTTGTCATAGATTCCTACATAAACTTTACCAAACACTCCTAACATATATTGAAATAAATTTGTTTAGAAATTTTAAGTTTCGACTTTATTTAGATTATTTAAAATCTGTTTCGTTTAAAAAAGTACGACTTGTTTATGAAAATGTTACTTAAAGATATAAAAATATTAAGTTTTCTATGATTTAAAGATTCAATCTACCGCTATATATGTATGGTCAACATTTACTTTTAGTTATTAATCACGGCTGAGGCTAGACGTGTGTGTATGGAGAAGTCGCACGGGTGATGATTATCACCGGAATTATAGTAATTAAACAGAAATATTTATATGTTGATTAGGTATGTTTATATAATTTGTTATACTCTATAACAATTATTATACATAATTGTTCTGTAATGTATAAAAATGCACTGCAGAACATTATTATGTATTTAATGCGTCCTTAGAAGGTAACAAAACTTTAAATTTATTTTCATATTGAATAATTCTGACTCACTCCGAGATTATTTTCTAAGCACGGTCTTGGCAACAATAAGGCAAAATACAATTATAATGTAAAATTTTAAGCAATGATAATGCAAAGATTCAAAATCAGTTCACAAGAAACATTTAACCTTTTGAAGACGGTTGTATCATATGTGCAACATCATTTATATTGAAGGGATAATTTTCTAGTAAACATATACCTCTAGTAGATAACTCCCCATATAACAGACATAGGGCTAACTTTAGTGGAAATAAAAAATGCTAATTAAATATTTTATTTAAATTATCATTAATGATATACTCATTTTGAGTCAACATGAAAGACGTTCAATATATGATACACCCGTCCTCATAGGTTTAAAAAATCAACGTTATTAAAGAAATAAAGATAATTTCAATCTATTAGGATCAGAACTTTTTATTTTATGATAAACAAGAATAAATCTGTTTAATAGTATCGAAAGTTATTATGTCTCTTTAATGTATGCATGTACAAAGTTTTATTACATTAAATTAATAATTTATGTCTTCGTGTATCTTTAAATGCTGAATAACTGGAAGGTTTGTACCATTTATAAAAACGGCACTGATCCATTTTCTAATCCTAACACTCTAAAGTTTGAAAAAGAAAGCAATAAACTAGTCTATTCAATTGTCAAAACCAAATTTATGTCTTTAAAATGAAACAGGTATAAACGCAAATTAATTTGACATTATTAATGTGAGAGTGTGCCAATACTTATTTTTCAAACTCCTTAATATAAGTAGCCACCTAGCATGCTAACTACCCGTTTATCTTTATTTCGTTTCGCATAACGAGTTCTCTGCTCATTTAAAGTTACAATGTAAATGATATTGACAATTGTAGGTATTTTTATTTTACAGGATACATGTTATGACAAATGTATATGTAATTTATTTTAAAAATCTTGTTTAATATGTATACTAACTTGAAATGTGTAACACAAAATATTGAACTCGTAAATTTATTTTTTTAATACTTCAAGTTTATAGTCTTTTAAGCTTTTTCTTATTTAGAGCTTGTAGAAACTATAAAAAAAACTTTCATAAATCCATACTACATTTTTACAACTTTGTACAGTACATATGTTAGTGAACAGGGACTATTTACTACAAATTAATTAGTAAAACTTATAAGAAAAATAAACAATTTTATGAGATATTTTTATTTGATATGATACACGTTTTTAACAATTGTATTTATATTTATTTTATTTTGAAACCTTTTTCTAATATATCAACTTGAAGCATTTGAACACAAAATACTGAACTCGTAAAATTGCTTATAATACGCTTATATTAGAATTTTGTATTTTACAAACCTTTAATCTATGCAAAAACTGTCAAAATATTTTATAAATTCTGGATACTTTTTAAACTAGTAGATAAGAATTATTAACCCTATATCTGGTAATAAGAATAATTATAATAATTTTATGCTCCAATATAAAATTAAACATGATCGCCAGAAGCCGTACCTGTGTGCCTAGCAAAACGCGAAGAAGGTTATTAAGAAATAAATTTTTCTCAAAG
>CM063504.1:91752424-91957424 GCA_032207245.1 Pardosa pseudoannulata | reverse complement strand
GTTAAATGTGGAAAATAAGATAAAGCTTTTATCACTGATTCATGACTGTGGATCCATCTAACCTGGAGTAGAGTCATAGTGTCCCTCAGGTGAAAGAATAAAATGCAAACACCGAGCGTCGGAATTCTCTTCCATCCTCCAGATAAAGGTGACCAAGAAGATAAAATAGCGTGCGGAAGACTCATAAAACTGGTGGGATTGTTCACTTAGGCAGCTTTCTTTCAAAGATGGGGGTTCCCTTTTTAGCGTTATCGCTGGTAAAAGAGAAGCAATATCTAAATTACATTTTACGCAAGGCGAGGTCGACCTCTCTCGGAGATAACGTTTTTCTTGCTTCACTGGTAAAAGAAAATCAACCATGAAAAAGGATGAATGGTATTTGAAATTGCAGGTTTTGCATACTGTAATTGTTCGTGGAAGAATTGGGCATGATATAAATTGAAAAGATTCATGTAAAGTACATTTTGCTAGTTACTGCTTTGTATAATAACGATAATTATTTTGTTTAGTGAGCTTTCTCGATAATAACTTGAAGCTACAATATCATATTCGCTATAATTTCAGTTAGAAAAATGTACCTGCTATTCGCTTCGTGCTTAAAGATGTACAAATGGTATTTAACATCACAAGATTAAAAAAATGGCATTCCAGCATGTATAATGAGTTACAAAATGGCCTCTCAATTGTGATATTATACGTTTTGTCTAATTTCATTTGCATACAGGCATGCAATTCCGTCGAAGATTGAAAATGCTCTTTATTTTGAAAATATAGTTTATAATTAATTCCTTATAATATGCGAAGACAGTTAAAACTATTTTATCTGCTGTAGTTAAACAGAATGTAAAGATTTTGTTGATTGGTAGATTGATTTGGAGCACTACTGTTTTGCTACACGAGGTGCTAATGAGACTAGAGCTAACTGTTTAAAGCCGATTTCGAACGACTGCGAACATTGAAGTTAGTAGTGGCATTCGAACCGATGAACTGCGGTACTGAATAGTTGTGCCCTACCCATTTGGCCATCGTTAGGCAACATTTAAAGGGGATTAAGGTGCTGTAGGTAGGATAATTTTTTAAATCTTTGATTATGGGTTTATTATAGCTTAATTATAATTTCGGACGTAAAAATTTGGATTTCTGTATCAATACTTAATATACACTTCTTTCATAGTTTATAAAACTCCATGTAATTACTCCATTAAATAGGCTTATATACATATATATATATATATATATTATTATTATTAGTTTGTTTGAAGTTTATAGATTGTATATGACAATATTCAGTAATCAAAAGATTTTAATATAACAGTTGTAAAGCTGTATGACTAAATAAAATTATTTATAAACTGAAACTAGATCCAGTGTGTGTTGCTTTTTCTATTTAATGTTCATGGCTGGCAATAATCTATATTCAAATGAGTGTCTATTTTCTTAAGCGTTCTTCATAGAAATCTACACGATTTTTGTAAACTCTCCAAATTTTGCACTTATATTATTTAATACCGTCAAAACAAAATTTCCAAAATTAAAACCTGTCACGTAACAAAACCTCTAAATGGATATTTGCTCTACTTATAGCTGAACGGAAGCCCAATGGCTTTGGGATAGAGCTTGTTTCTAACACGAAACAGTTCCGAGGTTCGATCCCAGGGCTGGGCAAGGTTGACTCAGCCTTTCATCCCTTCAGTGGGGAGACAAACTGAGAATCTAGCATGCTTGAGAACTAAACACTGGGGGTTCCGCGTAAGATGACCACCTAACCGGAACATATGCTTCACACCCCAGGGCCCTTGGTCTCGGAAACAGAGATTGGCACCGTAGGCCTTGGCCCCATAGGAGAAGTTGCGCCGAGGAGTATAGATAAAGGAGAACAGGACAGGAATGTTAAGTTTTATATTTTACTAGCAAAAAAATATACCTTGACGCTTTCATAACTGAATAAACAGTGTTTTATACCAGACCAAATTGTTTTCTAATTTTTTGAATTAAGATATAAATTAATCGAAAAAAAAACTGAAAGATTAATACTTTGATGCAATAAAATCTTTTCAAACCAACTGTCGCAATGAAAGTTTATTTATACTTTCAATTTCTTGTTTGATATCATCAAATGTTGGTATGTAATTCTATAAACGCTATTACACTTTCTCCAGATTTAGTACTGGTCTGCCTCGTAGTTTTATAAGGATTTCAATATATAATAGTGAATGTCCTAACTAATAATAATACCTAACGAGGAATACTGAAAGATCAATGAATTGCATTTTCTAATAATATGGACAAAAACTTTCTTTTGACATAAGTTTTACCGCAGTGAGTAGTATCTGAATTTATACTATTCTTCAAGTAAAGAAGAGGTGTACTACATGAGATCGGTAAAGTTTATTTACATGGAATGTTATCATAAATTAGAAACTACTGTTCGTGGGTTAGAAATATTTTCAAACTATAAAACATTACGATAAATTTTTAACACACACATATAATAAAGTTTTATCTCTGAAGGTGTTAATTGTTAGTCGCTGAGCATTTATATATAAATCTGATTGTCACGCAAAGAAATTTTCTAGCAAAAAGTTTCCATAAAAAATCTTTTCTTCTCAATGATATACTCTCAGATGATGAATAATTATCAGTAAATTACAGCTTTTCTTCGCAATAATTGTGCACGTGCGTCTGCGGAATGCATTAAATTGAATGGGCTTGTTTGTGACTCGCCATGATTAGCTGCCGAACCCTTAAATCTTTATGAAAAAGTGCCATTAAAGAGACGTAAAACGAAGAGAAATTTATGCACTGTGTAACCCGTCTATTAAGGTTATCAGTTATTAATCACCTGAAGGACTGTCGGCTTATTTGCTTTTTATAGTTTGAGCTTATTACCTATATTCAGATTTATATTAATTCATATGCAGTATGAAAAGATCCTTAAATTAAGCTTGTGACAGTGGAAATAATTATACTATCTAATTTAGAAATATAGACGAGTACTTTCAGAACTATTATAAATAATAATAAATAGTGTCTGAAAGATGAGTCCATAAAAGTTACAGCTAGGTGCTTTAAAATATATACTAATATTAGGTGAGATAATAGATATAAATATTAGATGTGTTAATAACTATAAAAATGCATCAATATAACCAGTAACTGCTATTAACAAAAACAAATGTTAGTTAATATGATAAAGCTTTTAATAAAAAGATAATTACAATAAAAATTTAAAGCAAAATTGAGTAAATTAAAACAGATGACTTGTTTTTCTCGTTTTTATTTGTAAGGATAATCAGATGTATGTATTGCCCTAAATCTTTGAGCGAAAGTTCCGCATTTCTCTAGTTAAGTAAAGTTTTAGTATTCTTTACTTCACTAAGGGTTGAATAAGCATTTAATTTTTCCGTTTTCTGTTTCTGTATAATTCTGTTATATTCAGAAATAATTGCTTTTTATTCTGAACAAAATTTTGAATTTCTCTTAATTATTTAATTGCAATGCTAAGACATCTAGTTGAGATTTAAAAATAATTTTGATATATTTTTTTAACAACTTCATATTTTTAAAACTTTGGTTAGGTTTATATGTAAATAAAATTCATAGAAATGTTACATGGAATATGCATTCAAGAAATGCAAGCATGTCTGAATAACATACTTTCCGTATTACTCCAATAGGAAATAGTTCAGTGTTGTTGTCACACTATTTAGATAGTTATGCTAAACCAAATCTACACATAGTATTCAATTTTTGGCCTACCTTGGAGGTTCTGTATTCCACGGTTTAATAGTAATATTGCACTTCAATCTCCTGTAAGAACATGTTTTGTTTTGAAATTGAAGAGAAATATTTTATTAGTTTGTTTAATTAATATTAGGTTAACAATACTAACATATAAATTTAGAAGACTTTCCACTTTATCTATGGAATATTACAAAGAATTTGGAAAAAGAAGAATTTTATGGATTTCCAAAAAGAATTTGCCGAATATATATATATAGAGAGGTAGACATAGGAATTTATGTTGAAAAATTGGACTGAATCAAATATTGGATAAGACATGTAATAAAGTTGTCACTGTTTAATTACTGTTTCGTTCACATTTCTAACTGTATTATGCAGCGTCATTAATATTGAGATATCTCTTAAGTAAACTTGTCACCAAGCGTACCTCCCAAAAAGTTTGACCTCATGATCAGTAAAGTAGCGTTTATGACCATGTTAATTTTCTCATGTTTCAGATGGAGTCTTAATAAGTATCAATGTATAATTATCTTTAAAAGGGTGTAGAAAAGCAGTCATAAACACATGTTCGTGATCATCTCATCAATAAAAGATGAGAATTCCACCAATGAATTTTAAACACCTATTTTAGTTCACACTTGCCTCAGCAGCTAGAAAAAAATGTATCAAGTATTAGGAAGGTGTAATCCGTCTATTGACAACTGTGTTAAAAAAAGGGCAGTTTTACTTAATGCGAATGAGTAGCGCATTTTAAGAGCTTATTTGCCTGTTTATGGGCTTAGCAATGCGCCATTAAAATCCTCGAAAGGTATAATGGATGGACTTGTTACGCGAATGAATAAAAATCCAAACCTACCAAAAACGAAGACTCTGTAGAATACAAAGATCTGGAACTAAATATAAGATGATATATTTACTGTCAAATCTAAAAGTAATTTCTTATTAATGTGATATCTTATTTGGGAATTGTGGCAGTATAATTATCGGTTTGTAGCTCAGGATGTTTTAGATCGCAGCTGATATATGTGACCTTTGCAAAAGACCAATCACTCGTTCATGTATATGGAATTGATTAGAATATTGCTTAGAGCTTTAATAACAATGCTAAGATGAATCGATTTTTAATATAACTTAAAGGAGCCAAAATGTTCAAGTAAACCGAGGGGAGAACCGTGAAGCACCTTTTGTTTCAAAAATATATATGATAATTATATTGTAATATATGTAAATAGATAACAGCATTATTGATCGTAATAGAGTTGCTAGACGTTATTCTTGTTGTAGAACAGATCCTACTTATCTCAAACGAATGCAGCGCATTGCTCCTTAAAAAGTGATATAACATCATGAATTCTTAGTTCGACAATAATTGCACCTCATACATATAAAATTACTTAAAACCGAAAAGGGAATAGTTAGGTACTTCATTACTGCAGCAAATAATTAAGTGTTAATGGTTCATCTCTATGAAAAAATATGTTACATGGTGAGGACAAACATCTGTTGCATAATGTTATAGAATATGTAATCTGAAATCGGTTATCAAAAGAGAAAGTTTTGATTATTGAACACCAAATTTCAAAATCGCAGGACTAAATGTTTTCATAAGCATAAAATTATTTTACAATTTTTGATTGATTTTAGCATTTTAAAATTCATATATATAGCCAATGTCTAATCTAAATTAATGCCTCAATAGGATCTTTGGGAGCTTTGTACTGCGTTCGTAAGAAACTCACTTTCATATGTTCAGGGAATATGAACCTGTTATACAAAAGATAAAAAAATCTTATTCATTCTTTGAACACGTATACTTGGTTAATAAGAACTGATTAGTTTCATTTGTAAATTAAATTTATTAGCAGATAAGGTTCTAAAAAGTGAGAGCAGCATTCATATACGACAACTTGCATATACAATTAACTGCGTAGCTGTACCTCTTTAAGAAATAAATTGTCTATGGTATTTTACTCTTTCCTCTTAAAATGATAGAAACCTGTGCTATCATTTATATGGTGAATTTATATTTTGCATATTAATACCTAAAAGTCTTTGTTAAAGTACCAATTATACACAGCTAATTAAAAAAATAACACAAACGCATATATACAAAATTTATAGTGAGAAATAAATCCAACTAAGAGCAAAAAATACATATGATAGAGAAACCAATCAACGGAACAAATATAAGTATGATCAACCATATAGAAACCAATATTCTCTGAACATTAAATAAATATGTGCTCTGAAAACTGTACTTTAAGTATGAATTTGGGATCTTAATACATTGTGTGCGAGTACATTTTGCAGCGGAATTAATTGTACCGGGAGTTTTGCGGCGGAATTGTAACCGTAAATTTTGTTATTCAGTTAAATCTTAATAGATCGAAAATTATTTAATCTTTTAACCAACTTTTCGTATTTTATATTCCAATATATAAAAAATATACAAATAGAAATATATAAATAACAACCATAAGATTTTTGTAAACAAAAAATATATTTTTTAGTAGATAAATTTATAATAGTATCGTAAATATGAAAAATCAAATTGAAATAGTAGTATATAGTTTTAATTTTTTCCCGTTCTGTGGTTCCCCATCGACTGATGTAAAAACTAGTTTTCATTTGTCTAAATTTTTCCAGAATCTATGTAGTAGACGAGAACATTCGGCTTCGTTTTCCTGTATATACCGTTATTTTTGTACCCACAAACAAACCATGTTGCTACACTATTCAGTACTAGTACGCGTCGGATGCTCAAGTATTAATCGTAAGAAAACATACTTGTACGTGTCCCGCATACAATGTGTTAAAAGTATTATTGTAAAATGGGAGTAATTATATTGATATTTTGTATTTTCAAGAACTTTTTTTTAAATTTTATAAGCATTAAAGACCAAGGCAAACAAATTACATAATGTTTAACAAATTACATGTTAATCTCCGAAATTAAACAAAAGTTTAATTTCTGAATTACACTTTGATTGATTTTGCTATCAGCTGATAGTTTCGTTTATTATAATTTATCATGATTTAGTAAGAAAATTACCAACATAGCTGTGGTAGGACTTAAGAGGATGCCAAAAGTCATCTTCCTTTTACATAATAAGAAGAATGCAACAGCACATCTATGATTCCTAGTTTACAGGCATGTGTAAGGACCATTTACAGGTTTTTACAGCCTCATGTTAGTAAGATTAGGGATAATTGAGAGGTTCACAACCAAAGTGAACAAAGTCCATTTAGGTAAGAGGAAGAAGTTGAGTCTTAAAGATTCTGAATCTTAATTAATTCATGGGAATTTAAATTGTATTTAGAAGATAATTAATACCTAGTGTACTTCCCAATATAAGAACATTTTCAATCATGTGAAATAACACTTTATTAACCCCGAAAAAACATTTTTTTTTCTATTTGCAAAAATTGGTTTGAGTGAGAGCAGCATTCATATACGACAACTTGCATATACAATTAACTGCGTAGCTGTACCTCTTTAAGAAATAAATTGTCTATGGTATTTTACTCTTTCCTCTTAAAATGATAGAAACCTGTGCTATCATTTATATGATGAATTTATATTTTGCATATTAATACCTAAAAGTCTTTGTTAAAGTACCAATTATACACAGCTAATTAAAAAAATAACACAAACGCATATATACAAAATTTATAGTGAGAAATAAATCCAACTAAGAGCAAAAAATACATATGATAGAGAAACCAATCAACGGAACAAATATAAGTATGATCAACCATATAGAAACCAATATTCTCTGAACATTAAATAAATATGTGCTCTGAAAACTGTACTTTAAGTATGAATTTGGGATCTTAATACATTGTGTGCGAGTACATTTTGCAGCGGAATTAATTGTACCGGGAGTTTTGCGGCGGAATTGTAACCGTAAATTTTGTTATTCAGTTAAATCTTAATAGATCGAAAATTATTTAATCTTTTAACCAACTTTTCGTATTTTATATTCCAATATATAAAAAATATACAAATAGAAATATATAAATAACAACCATAAGATTTTTGTAAACAAAAAATATATTTTTTAGTAGATAAATTTATAATAGTATCGTAAATATGAAAAATCAAATAGAAATAGTAGTATATAGTTTTAATTTTTTTCCCGTTCTGTGGTTCCGCATCGACTGATGTAAAAACTAGTTTTTATTTGTCTAAATTTTTCCAGAATCTATGTAGTAGACGAGAACATTCGGCTTCGTTTTCCTGTATATACCGTTATTTTTGTACCCACAAACAAACCATGTTGCTACACTATTCAGTACTAGTACGCGTCGGATGCTCAAGTATTAATCGTAAGAAAACATACTTGTACGTGTCCCGCATACAATGTGTTAAAAGTATTATTGTAAAATGGGAGTAATTATATTGATATTTTGTATTTTCAAGAACTTTTTTTTTAAATTTTATAAGCATTAAAGACCAAGGCAAACAAATTACATAATGTTTAACAAATTACATGTTAATCTCCGAAATTAAACAAAAGTTTAATTTCTGAATTACACTTTGATTGATTTTGCTATCAGCTGATAGTTTCGTTTATTATAATTTATCATGATTTAGTAAGAAAATTACCAACATAGCTGTGGTAGGACTTAAGAGGATGCCAAAAGTCATCTTCCTTTTACATAATAAGAAGAATGCAACAGCACAT
Organism: Pardosa pseudoannulata; assembly: GCA_032207245.1. Taxonomy (NCBI): domain Eukaryota; kingdom Metazoa; phylum Arthropoda; class Arachnida; order Araneae; family Lycosidae; genus Pardosa; species Pardosa pseudoannulata. The sequence continues at coordinate 91,948,992 of CM063504.1, read as the reverse complement.
CTATGATTCCTAGTTTACAGGCATGTGTAAGGACCATTTACAGGTTTTTACAGCCTCATGTTAGTAAGATTAGGGATAATTGAGAGGTTCACAACCAAAGTGAACAAAGTCCATTTAGGTAAGAGGAAGAAGTTGAGTCTTAAAGATTCTGAATCTTAATTAATTCATGGGAATTTAAATTGTATTTAGAAGATAATTAATACCTAGTGTACTTCCCAATATAAGAACATTTTCAATCATGTGAAATAACACTTTATTAACCCCGAAAAAACATTTTTTTTTCTATTTGCAAAAATTGGTTTGATTCATTTTGGTTGTGAAAACCATTTAGAGGACAATATGAACACGAACCGGTTTTAAGTGCCCCAGCATTCTTTAACGAACATGGCGAATCTTTGGACAGCTTCAGCCTCGATAGTAGGATTTATAATCTATAGGCACCATCCTTTAGTTTAAAGGTCGAAGCCTTTGTTTTCTGAGCTACTGAAGCTAAAAAACCCAGTAATATATAGTGGGAATATTGAACAATATAAGATAAAATTAATTAATATGTACTAATTTTCACAAGAAAAAAAACCAATATTGCTCTTTCGTTATTCACTTTTTACAATTACGATATACATCTACCACTTTAATGTTCATTAATTAAAGGAAAATGCTTTGTCTGTAAATATTTATTCTTATTTTTTGACAGTTTTGACCAACAACTCTATTTTATCCTTGAAGGTAGACTCCAAGTGTTAACTGCGCAATCAAACTATATATAAAAGAGTTACCAAAATGACACCGAGTTCCACCTTTGCGAATCACTTTCTCTTATTTCTACTCCTTACAGCTAATAATTAAATAATACCTATGAAATTGTTAATGCAAAAGAAGAAATCATTGTAATACAACGGTTCTTTGAAGAAAAAAAATCGATAGACTATGTCATTACTATGACAGTCAGGATAATTTGATCTCTAAATTACGATCTTATTAGAGAAGAATGATGATCTTTGCTCTTGCATAAAACAGTGATATCAGCGTTGTTTTGTGATATTATCGGGAATAAAAGTCACTATTAGGTGGTCTCATTTTAATACCTACAGACCTGGTATAATAGGGATGGATAGCGCAAAGGTTATCACAGCTTTCACTACGGATATAAACCTTTAGATTCGGAGGGAAGTGATCATGTGTTTTCGACTTTTTTTTATTTGTAACAAACCGGTTAGGTCTGTGGGTTTTGTATTTTTTTCTCTAAACTAGCGGCATATATTTTTTTTTGTAATAATTGTTTGATAGAAAAATACCTCGAATTCTTTTATACTTATTATTTCAATTTATTGGGGAAAATAACTATGGTAACAAAATAGAAAAATCTGATAAGGAAAGAAATGGAATAATGATATATGTGAAAGATAAGAGCAAACAAATGTCTACACAAATGTCTACAAATGCTATTTTCATTTTCTTTTCAGATTTTATATGAACTGTATTTATACTTTTCTTCTCTTTTTTATACACTAACGTGTTTGTCGAGTTTGGGGGATAGTGAGACAAGTGAAAGTTGAAGAAATATAGATCATAATTCGATACTAGTGTTTAGAGGAATTTGTCATGGATGATAATAATCATTCAGAATTGACGTTTAGCAGTTGGCCTCAGACTAATTAGTTACAGAGTAAGCTGGAGTAACTTCATCCAGGCTCTTAGGCCATGTTTTTATTCTTCCTGGATTTGGGTACATAAATGTATGGTCGCAGTGCCCTGCTTTTGGGGAATCCCCCAAGAGCTGACCTAAAGGCGAGTTCATTCATTCATTCAACTTAATGCAGAGTTTGCAATATAACAGCTGATTAACTTATTGTCAGTCTCATACGACATTTAAACCAGAGTGGCAAGTATGGTGAGTGAAGAGAGAAACTATTAAAAAAAAACATGCCGTTTATTTAACATGCATTAAAAAATAATAACATCATACATTGCTCCACGAGTAATAAAATAAGACTAGCGTGAAACCCACACAGGGAATCAAAATCAACCGTCAGAGTCAGCCCACAGAAACTACAATTATTGTTTAAATACGACTGGGCTACAAGTGTAAATTTGCATACAGTTGAAAATCAAAAACATACAAAAGAAAATACACACACAGTAACTAAATAAAAGATGATTACAAATGATGAATAGTACAGTTAAAAACCGTTTACAATTTCAAAGCGTCGAAAATTGGATATAATTAACAGACCAATACTTAACCAGCTGTTAAGTCAAAGTAATCCTAACACTTATTTTTCAAGAAATTAATAAAATTAAAATCCAACGTATTAATTATTAAACATTGTTTAAAACAACACAACTTTTTAACATTTGTTTTAACCTCATGGGGCAATATTTTTCATACATAAATATATGTCACATGTGCGGATGTAAAGATACTACATAAAATTTTTCATCAGCATAAGAAATAAGCTTTCCCGCGCAGTTCATCTCTTTGGAACCTTTTCGAGCTTAGCTTGGGAAAAATGTATTCTTTTTAAAAGAATCAATACGATTACGATTAATTTATGTCATATCGGTTTGTTTTGTACTGAGAGAATAATTTTATTCAATCAAAAAATCTCAAAATAATAGTCTATTAATTTAATCATATTATAAGCCAAGAAACTACTGTAAAAAGTTTGGAAAATAGAGGACAACTGAATTTTATCTTTTCCATTGTGTCTACTACACCTTTACCAAACTGTAAACGTTTGAGAATTTTACCAAATAAAAATAGACTTCATTTGGTTTATACTTTATCTACCATTCCAGAAGTTAAAAGGTAAAACGTATTACTTACTCATAAAGCATTATATTTTAGTATTTTATAAAAGAGTATAGTTTTAATTACGATTTTCCCATCTTATTTACATCAAAAATTAATATGTAAACTATTTACTCCTAAAACAAAGTTATATAGTTCATCTTTTTCATTATTACTTATTATGGTGTTATTTGAAAATAAATGCCTATTATTTCTACTCACTAGTATATAGCATTTACGAATTTATAAAAAACATTGAAATTCATTCTATACCTGTCTGGTATACTTAAATTTCTTGTAGGAATGTACAAATAGGGAACTAAAATCAAAATAAATATAAACATCTTAAAAACCAGGTAAACGATGTTTATAGAACTTAGCGGGTGGTCTAAAAATAGAGAAATATTCGGCAGCGTTGTGCTATTAAAAAGATATACGTCAATATAACACCCGCGTTTCCGGTCTTCATTGTTTCACTTGTATCTGTCACTTCGACTTATCATTTTCTATAAGTAGATGATTGGTTCTTGTGAATAGAAGCCAATTTGTGGCCAATTATCACGCGTGTCTTGTGTGATAACATGTAATGAGTCGAACATTCGCCTACAGTTGGGTTCAGTTTTCGAAGTAGACAGGTCTCTTAAATACCAAAAGATTTGAGTACGCAACAACGCTAATTTACCAGGATAAGACGGTTACAATAGGTAATTTTGAATTTTACCTCATTTATTTTCATTTGGGAGATTTATGATTGTCGATAAAAGCATTAGTTGGTTTCTTTTTGTAGATAACTGTTTTAGATTCCCAAATCTTGAGAACTTTCAAATCTGTCATTCAAATGTGTAATCTTGATATTTTTATTTTGAATATGAGCTTGTTTTAATATATTAATCAATGCTTCCTGAAGGACAACGAAGAATGCAACCTAACTGCTTTAACATCATTTTTACAAAATGATGACATCATTTGTGATAACAGGCACAATATCAGTGCATCTTGAAGAAAGGTACAAGAAAATGCAGGCTTCAATGATAAAAGGTCAAGATTTAATCATTGCTGACATACAGCTATCTATACACTTCTTATTTGAATAACAAACATACACATTTCTTCAATAGAAATACACAATTAACATTTAATTAAAATCATATAGTTAAAAGGATTTGGTAGTCAATTAATAAAAATAAAAAAAATCAGCTTACATCTACAGAGAAATATATATATAATATATATATATAATGTAAAATAATGTTTTTAATCAATTAATTTTTTTAAATTAAATAATGTTTTAAATTTATCTGTCAATAAAAACAAAAGAAGGATATTATAAACTTTATAAAGTTCGAATCTGTTTACAGAAATTATCCAGACTGATGCTGCCATTAAAAAATATTATTTTTCATGTGTAAGCACTTGAGAAATTACCCATGAGCCATTTGTTACATTTTCTTCTAATTTTAAACTCGAATTCTTTTCTCACTTTTATGCCTAGTTGTATGCACAGTTGTACGCTTAAAAGATTCTTCCTTGTGATCAGAGGCTAATGGTAATCTGCCATCACCACCCTCTACATATCACTGGATATAATATTCTTTTGTATAATACCACAAATATTCATTAAATAAATTCAGATCTATAGATCTATATACGTAATGATATTTTTATCCTAAAAACGTAATTATGTCTAGCTTGAAGTAATTTTCGAACTATCCTTTTCTGGCATCCTTTTCTAGCAACCTTAGTGAATGTTTTTTCTTCCCCTGTTGATTCCTTCCGGTTTCATAAGTAACTTAAAATAGATCCTCACTCTTGAAATACGTAATTGTCGTCACCCACGTGACTTGTGTAAGTAAACTCTGGTTGGCACAGACAACTATTTAATCACGATATACAGGTTTTACGGAGAGTACTTCTTGAGAGTTCTTGTCTTAAAAAACTATGACAGTTTGATCTAAAATTTCCACGGTATTTATTTACGCGATGTTTATTATCTACGATTTCAAGACTGCATGCTGATTCTAGTGCTGTACACTTCTCTTCATGGTGAGAAAAAAATCTCATTATATATATATATATATATATATATATATATATATATATATATATATATATATATATATATATATATATATATATATATATATATATATATATATATATATATATATATATATATATATATATATATATATATATATATATATATATATATATATATATATATATATATATATATATATATATATATATATATATATATATATATATATATATATATATATATATATGAGAAATAGTTGATCTTGAATATTGATATCATTGGGGTTTATATCATTTACTTAAATAAAACTGAATGATTGACTTTGAAAGCTATGGTGCGCTACTTGAGTATATAAGAACTTAAAGTGATGGTACTTAAAGCGATACCGAAGGTTTACAAACATGTATGTTTACAATGAAATCCATGCTAGGGAGATTATGAATGTGAGGGCATTAACTATAAAGTAGTAGCTACCTATTTCATATCTTTTTAACGTAGGAGAAGTTTACTGTATGAACTACTGATATTCATAACATTTTGCGTTTTCCTATAAAATGCAATGATTTCTTCAAATTATTCATTTGAGACTCCAAAGAGTTAGTTGTAAGTGACAAAAGTGATAATTTGGCAATAACTACTGCAAAGGATAGTACAAGCGTATTTCATACATATTTAAATTAACGCATACGTGTAGGTCTCTAGCATAAAAAATATGTTTATGAAGCACTTCTAAAAATTTTTATATCTTAAATTTCAATATTTTTTATTCAAATTATACCTGTGTCTCTTACACTCCTTTGCTTCTGTTTCAATTTAGACATTTAGTAAAGATTAATTACAGATTTTATTGTAATTGGTTTAGTTATAAAAGCTATATTTGGAATAATAAATAGTTAATTTAAAATGAAATTAAGTATTTAGCTAAGTTATCGTTATTTAAGTAGAGTACATTTTTACCTTAAGAAACAAACTATACTAAAACGATTTTTCCACTATAGGCACCAATTTAGCCACCACTATAGCCACCAGTAGAGTTTATAGAAACTATAAACATGATTCTCAAATCTTTTGACTTAGCTAATAATTAAAAAAGAGGAAAGGAAAGTATATTTTGTGGGAAAGGCCAATGCAATAATAATTATTATTCCTTTCCGTTAATTACTTTATAATGATTACTATAAGCGTTTTAAGTTAGTCAATATCCCATATATATGCTGTGAAAAAATACGCTGATATTGACTATTATCAGTTAAAGTTTTATCTAATATTAATCATCTTAACAACTATTACTAAAGATATAATTGCATGCCACCAACATTAATGACAATTTAATGGTTATTTAATATGTTACTTTTCTTGGTTATTTTTACACCAAATATTTTTTTTTATTAAAATACTAGTAAAAGCTAAGCCTTTGATGCTTTGAGCAAGATCTTGTAATTAGCCAGTTAGAATAACATTAAAAATATTAAATTAGTAACAGATTATTATTATAGAACTAGAACAGTCAGTAACATTTTAATGTTCAATTAGCCAGGGTTTATAGTCTAAACATTCTCCCACGGTCAGTAACAGGCAATTTGCTTTATAATCTGAACTTTCTGTTAGATTTTCTGGACGATTCTCCCTTTTAAAATTATATTTTAAATTTCTTGATAGTTGTAAGCCATCAAACGAAATATGGCGTCTTTTCACATACTGCAACTAAGGTAGATATTGGTAGTGTAATATGTAAGGAGCTAAATTTCAAGGAAATTATCACATTGTATGCGAGACGCGTACTAGTACGTTTTCTGACGATTGATACACGTACTAATACGGGTTAGTGTAACAATATGGTTTGTTTGTGGGTAAAAAAAATAACGGTATATACAGAAAAACGAAGCCGAATGTTCTTGTCTACTACAATTCTGGAAAAATTTAGACAAATAAAAACTAGTTTTTACATCAGTTAATACGGAACAACCGAACAGGAAAAATTAAAACTATATACTACTCTTTCAATTTGATTTTTCATATTTACGATGCTATTATAAATTTATCTACAAAAAAATACATTTTTTGTTTGCAAAATTCTTATGGTTGTTATTTATATATTTCTATTTATATACTTGTTTATATATTTCAATATAAAATATGAAAAGTTGGTTAAAAAATTAAATAATTTTTGATCTATTGAGATTTAACACAATAACCAAATTTACTTGCAAAACTACCGCTCCCGGTACAATTCTGCTGCAAAATGTACCCGCACCCAATGTGTTAAGAAACAAGAATTAATCTATGGAGCTATTACAATTATATTCAGCTAACAATCATTATCTTGTTTATAGAAAAACACTCAATATATTTGTTTAAACTTGAAAAAAAATATTTTTTGTGATCTTTACACTAGCGATTTTGAATGAGACTAGAATACTCCTCTTTGTTCCAGTAAGAACTAGATAATTTGCTTTGCTTTCCATTGCAGGTTGTAGACACACGGTAACTACATATTACGATTTATCAATTTTGTAAAATCTGTTTCAATAGATTAAAAAAAAAATTCAATTACGGGTTTTAGATTTAGGAAGTATAATTATCTAATAGTGATGACATGTAAGAATTAATTTTTATTAATTTCAAATTTGCTTCAAAATTACTTCTAGCAACAGCATTATGTAAGAAGTATTAAATTAATAGTAAAACAAGTATCCTATCACTCTTAAACGTGCTGCTAGAGATTGAAGTGAGTCGTGAAGTGCATATAAATTGACTGAATACTTATAGGAGCTCATTTAATCACTTCTCACAGACTAGACGAATACTGTTCTTCATATTTAAATTTCTCTTTGGGAGATTTCCCCTACAAATTTATATTATTCCGTATTTACTTTATTTAAGTCATACTGTTTGTCTAAGCCTGTGCTTCTATAAATTTTTCACTAAATATCAGTTCTTTAATTAAGCTTAAATTTTGTATACTAATGTATATTCGGGTATAAGGTATCAGTTAATAAATTAACTTATGTTAATTATTATTGTTGCTCTCTTTCTTTACCTTTTTAAGTTGATGAATTGTTGGTAAAATGTTCAGCTGTCACGCTATAAGTCCGAGTTCTGTTTCAAGTCTGAAAATTTTCTTTTTTGATTATAGATATGAGGAACTCCGATTTGTGACAAATGGTGTAAGAAAATTATTTTAATTTTATAAATTCTCCATTTTATATTAGTTTAATAAATACAAAATTAATTTCTTTTAAACTTTGATGTTTAAAAAAAAAGCTATTCCTTAACTAATAACTATTATGTCTATTATAAAACTATATGCAAAAATTTACTTCATTTTTAGGCTTATGTGAATGTTTATAAGGCAGTGGTTTGGTCACAAATAAGAGACATTGAAATTGACAAGATGTACTTTCGTTAATGTAATGTAATGAAATGTGGGTAAAAATTGGAAATTCACATTATTTAGTTTACATCTCGGGAAGAAATTTAGCACGGTCAAAAAATCTGTCATATCTTAATAACTTGTCTGAAAAAGCAAATCTGAAATTATTAAGCGTTTCTATTAATGTATAAATATGATTAATGACCACCATTTTCTGAGCAACCATGGTGTTCCATACACGATTCATCGACGCTTATTTTTGTTGAGCGCTGTTACAACTATTACATGTACAAAATAACTGTCTTAAAATTAATTTTAAATTTAGGAAAGGCATGCAATGCTTACGCTTTCATTGAAAAAAAAAAGATTTATGGAACATTAAAGCTATAACCAGATTTTAACAGCTTATTATTTTAATTTCAAAAGGTCTTCAAATCGTAAGCGTTCTAGGGTTAAAGAAGCTCTTTGTGTAAATTAATTTACAGCTTTATTTGTTATTTAAGTAAGAAATGTGTCAAAGTTGTCACTTTTAATATCTTAAACTGAACAGAAATAGTTTAGTGTACGAGTATTACTTTGACTGAATTTATTAAATATTTTTATTTTTCCAGTGAAGTTTAAAATTTAAGCATTTAAAAGCTTCTTTTTTCCTTGAATAATATATGAGGTAGATGATTTGTTTTATTAGATTATATTGGTCATCTACTTTTGTTTGCAAATTTTACTGCACTGCATTTGTCATCCACTACTGCAGAGTACAGTTCTTTTAATTTGATGCAAATATAGAATATATTTAATATATTAAATACCTATATACACAAAGTTGAAGGACAATAATTTTTTACTTGTTATATATCACAGAACTGCATCGATCGGATACATTTTTTGTGTTGAATATAAAAGTTTTTGAAAAAGTTCTTAAACTCGTAGCAAATTAATAAGAATTTAATGAAAATTAATGAATTTCTAATCAAATATTGTGTGATTACCTCAGAGAAGTAGTATTTAACAAGAAACATTTATATATTGATAAAAATTTATAGCTTTATTACCTTAATTTTAAGTTGTTAACTTTATCTTAAATCTTTTTGTAAATACAGGGTTACCACGGTCCTTAAAAGTCCTTACGAATTCCTTAATTTTAGCTTTCATTTTTAAGAACCTTTAAAACTACTTAATTTTTGTCAAAGGTCCTTAAAAACTCCTTAGTTTTTAAATTGGAACTTGATTAATTTATCCGTTGTCTTGTGATTTCCTATCAGTTTTCGCCATACTCTTCAAACTTTCTGGTTTTGTAAGTTCAGAGTTAAACTTGCCTTACACTGGTTCTAAGAACGCCAGTACAGGTGATAAGTACTGGTCAAAGAATATATAAAATATTTGTTAATGATCATAACATTCTTTCACATTTTCTAGCCAAAAGTGCAGTATTAAAAATAAAGAAAATCCACAAATACATATGTTTTCCGTGTATTTCTGTGTGTGTTTCAGTGTGTTTCTGTAGTAATCCAAAATTCCTGTTCTTGATATCCTTAAAATATTATGAAAATACTTTTATAAAGTCAGCTGCCCTTTCCTAATAGCTAACAGTCATGCAGATTATAAATAAAAGAAGCATGGAGGTTAGGGGGGTTGTAGATATTCCAGTTACTTATGGAAGGTTAATTTTTTTTTGCATTGAATGTAATAGAAAAGTCTAAAACTTTCTTCTTTCCCAGGCAACGTCGGGTATAATCAGCTAGTATATGCACACACACACACACACACACACACACACACATATATATATATATATATATATATATATATATATATATATATATATATATATATATATGAGTCATTTTTAAACCCTAAGAAAGTAGTGTTTATAATATATTTTATTCACAATTTATTTTTAATTTGATCACTCAAAAAAGTTTAGATGTACATTTTTCAAAATGTTTTTGTCAAATAGGTTTATCTGATTTTAATTTTTAGGTATTTTTAAAAACTTAATTTTGAAATATTGGCATTTATTGAACATGCCCTGTCTGGTTCATAATTATTAAAATATGTTCCTTAGGAAATAGGGTTTATGTCGTTAAGCCGTGTGTTTCAAGTAGGTCCTTATAAAAAGTTACTTTGGTCCTTAGAAAGTGCTTAAAAAGTCCTTAATTTTCGTTCTGGAAAAAGAACGAACCCTAAAATAGATTAATATTCACCTTAAAATAATAATTCTTAGAACAGAATAAATTTTTAGTTTATTTTTGAGGCGTTGTCTAAGGTATAATTTCTGATATAATATGCTGATATAGACGTAGTACAATATCAATTAAAACACATTTAGCATAAATACTAAATGAAAAAAGAATTAACGGGAGCTCTTATCTGTTTGGAGGCTCAGCAGCAACGTTCTTTAATCTCCACGAATCAAATTTGGAATTGTTTCGTTAATAAACCCATCCCGTTAATATTCAGACGTCGAACTTGCACTCCTGTCACGAATTGCAACAAAGTTAAAGAAAAAGCCGACTCCGCTCTATGATTAAATGCTGCTATTGAATATAAAATTGAATAAGGGAGAGGGATCGCCCTGAAATATCAACAGTTCTTAACAAAGGAGATCAATCGGTGTGTTCAAAAAAGGCGAGATCTTTTATTATATAATACCTGAAAATAACTATCGTATCAAAATGGGGGTTCTACAGTTTTGTATGAGACGGGTGGATCATAATATTGTCAAATAATCGTGAATGTTAATGCATGCTGATTACGTAGGTTTTCAAGGACTGGGATCAAAAAGCAAAGGTTGTTATTATAAAGCATGAAAACCACATTACGGATCACGATTTGGTGCATGATTGTTAGTTGCGTACATTTCAATTTCGATGAAAACATAAGGAAGCTTTGTCTAGACAATGCAAAACAAGCAAGTAGAAAAATGCAACTTCAAAGTTTAAAAAGCGTGTTCTTCGTTCTCAGTTATTTGAAAGAGAACTTGCAAATAAGATAAAACAGAAATAAAATGACTCTGTGATTTCAGCAAAAAATTATTTTTGATAGACCAGGAGAGCAGATATTCTCTCTCTAAATTATGGTGTATAGCAAATTATGTCATGTTTATTTTTTGATTCTAACGACAGTGGTAATTGGCAAATAATTTCTTTTTCAGTCTCACGCTCATAGTCTTTAATTTTGAGATCCGAAAAATTTTATTTTAACGGGAGAAAAAAATCTAAATTTTAGAACTGTAGACATGCATAATGTGATCTTACACATTTTGAACTTATGGATAATTTAAAGCAAAACTTCTTATAGAATTTTATACCGTTAACGTTAAATATTAATTCTCACTAGGAGGATAAATAGACAGGAAAAGAGATTGTACAATTGTTGTACAATTCATATGTGTTAAAAACAATAAAACCGTATCTATAACGATACTGTATGGCCACGCTTCTGAAACTGGGTATCACACTACCATGGGTTTTTGCGGCAATGATGTGATCATGTGATTTGATGGTTAAAACTAATTGAATTACTTGTCCTTCGTATTCAATCCGTTTTAAGGTTAACGGTGTGACTGGAATATTTAGTTTGACATAAGTGCAGAAGAGAAAAGAGTTTGAGTTTCGCTTTTGTATGGATGTAGAAAAATACTGTTACAGACAGTTTAACCATTTGCACATCCAACGTTCGTTTATATTGTGTACATAAAGTATATTAGATTGTAATCAGAGAACTAAGTGTAAACAAATTAAAAGGTGTTAAATTAAGAGGTGAACTTTGTTTTAAAAAATTAAAAGGTAAATATTCGTAACACAATTATTGACATCTTAATTATTTATAATATAGTATTTAATAAATTCTACAAGACCAAATAAAGCATTGTTATAGAAGTTTATCTTACAGACAGTATTACAGACAATATCTTACAGATAGATTTACACAAACCTCAGTGTAATTCAAAGTCACGTATAGAATGAGACATTATAAAGTTTTGAGTGACGATGATGTAACTGTGTTCATTGCATGAGAAATGGGTGTCACTTTTTATTATTTTTTATATCACCCACGGATTTTCAGCCTTAGGTGATATAAAAAATAATAAAAATCATAGTAAAATAGTATATATAGTTACATATTATGCATCACCCAAATACAGAAATGAAATCATTTTTGGGGAAATCTCGAGATTTTCTTGTTGTTCCATTGATTGCATGTTCTCAAATTATTTAAGAAACTCCCAAAGAACTTGCAATTGTGATAAAACAGTCATTCTTACTGAAATTTGCAATAATGCATACATTTTAATCCCCCAAACTACATCCCTACTGGAGTTTCTCAGTGAATTCAGATTTCACAGCCTTAGCGATAGGAATGGTAAAGAAATCAAAGGGAATCGAATGGTATTGCGAATGGAGAGGCAATTAACAAGGAAGCTTTATAAAGAAAAATCAAAACATTTTATATATGGTTTTAGTTCGCACAATTCTATTGTAGATTTCAGCATTTCTTTGACTACAGCTGACAATATATAGTATAATATGAATAAAAGAGACATAACTGCAAATTAAATGTTGAGCATTTTGTATGCATTTACAAATGTGTTTTAATCACCACTTTCCACCGATTTGTATATCACTTTTATGGAATTATTTGAACATCTTGTAGTCAACACCTAAGTGTCATTCAAGATGCCGTTTTCATTAAAGCGAACTAAGCTCTATATATCTTGATCAACTTTTGAATTTCTGAACTATAAAATTACCGCCTATATGCGTTCGTGGTTTGCTAAAATAATATGTTTTAGCTTCCTATTTTCAAAGTATCCCCTTAAGTGTAAGATTTATAACAGGAAAGATAGTGGAAAAAGAGTGACTTTCCAAACTTATTGTGAATCGGAAGAGTGGGGTAACATTTCTTTGCTAATCCCTTCTTTGAAATGCAGTATTCCAATGCATATTTTACTAAACAGTGTTATTTAAAAATGAAAGCTAATTTTAGACTTTGTAAACCATTTTCTATTTATACAGACTTTACATAAATTTCAAAACTTGCATTTTTTAAAAAATAATTTTTCCTTAATTCATAGTGAATATAAATAATTCATTAAATATGCATGAAATTTCAAGTAAAAATATTTGTTAAGATATATATTTTCAGAGTATTTTTTAAATAACGAAAGATACCTAAAACTCTCTGTTCAGAGGAGGGCATAAGTCGAAATCGCTCCAATCCGAGCTGATTAAACGACTGCCAGAAAAGATAGTTTTCTCGCAGTTACTATAAATGTTTCACTTTTTCTTCCAACCATCCCGCATTATTTCCTAAAAATGCATTTCCTTTTGTAAATCTGATGAAAGTACATTTTTCACTATTTAAAAGAAAATATATAACTAGCATTTGACATTTGGAAGGTGTAATTAAAAAAAGTATAAACTCACTAATAAAACTATCCTCTTTATATTTGTGATTATATATTTACTAGCACATAGTCCGTCATATCACGAAATTAGTAAAATTTTTTAATTTTCCAGAATTGTTAAGTACCCTAGAAGGCAGATAAAAAATGGTTTGTTTTTTAGTTGAGAAATATCTGGTACACGCTAAATAATTTGTTCATCCTCATGCTCCTCTAAAGTCTCCCGATACTGTGAATGCGGTTTAGAATCCGGTTGAAGTCATTTAGAAAGATAATTCAAAGTTTTTTAACTACGTTGAAATTACAGTTAAGTTCTTCCTAATCTTTTTGCCACTATAATTAATGGAAGTAAAGAAATGAAAGAATTTTCACTACACCCTAGAGGCCGATAGAATTTGCTGTTAATACCTGTGACAAAAGTTTCATTGCAACAAAAAATAATAGGTGATTAAATTTAAAATTATCACATATGTACCTAATCTATTATTCACGCCAAATATAAAAGGAAATTATTTACGTAATATCTAAGTTCAGCTATAAAACGTATTAAAACAATACAGACGATATTTATATAATTTAAAATAAGAAATGATTAAATGAGATGGTTAAAGGAATAACGTCATAATGCTAGAAAAAAATGTTTTTTCACCTACTATTATGTGATAAATTGATAAATTTAATCACCTGCTCGTAACCGGAAAATGTAGGGCTTGAAATAAGGGTATTAAAGGCTAGAAAAGGGGGGAAGGGGTAGATTTCGAACGTTGCTAACCCTAACTAACCAAAAATCAAATATGGATGCATCTAACCATTCAAGTACAACCGCTTCATAAATTCGAGGATAGACGGACAGATAACTTAAGCTATTAATACATAGGGGATAACGTAAAGAATCAAAAACGAATTCTGGTATACCACAGAGAAACTAAAAATTTCTTCATTGACATATGCATTAAATAGAACAGGATGGTATATTTTATATTTTGTTCTATTTCTTGAAAGATAAATATGTATAGCATATTTCTACTGGGAATTCTACTGCTTATTATCCACGTTTCCGATGGATTTTGCTAGTCACCAATACTTTCATTTAATGTGTTTTTAATTCTTAAACTTTAGTTGAATGGGGGCTGAATGAGTAGAGTTCCTCAGTACCGGAGTTTATATGTATGTGTTCCACTGTTGAAATGAATATTTGTAGTTCTTTTGAATAGGCTTTAAACAGAAGGTCTCGGTCTCGTTAATCGTGTGTAAAAAAGAAGAATATATCGAAACACTTCAAACCAAACGAAACCTAACTGCTGAGCAATTGTGTACGTACTCACACATATATGTGTGTATCTGTGTATATACGTGTAATAACACGGACTTCGCTATAGGTGGTTGCAGTCATGGCCATAAAAATGACACCTTTTTAGCTAAGGACCTTTATTAAGATAACGTTGGAGGACGGGTTCCCGTTTAAGCATAGGGACAGAACAAAACTGAAGGGTCAGTTAGCATGAAGTTATATGTACAAGACCCTTAACACCTGGGTGAACATCTGTGGGAAAAACTCTAGGAAAATCTGCCTCTGATAGCGTGCATCTCCTTTTTGCTTGGAAATTTCCGAAATTGTCCGCTAGGACAATGTAGAGTTATAATTGGACAGATACCTTCTCTGAAGACGTAAACTGTAGACCTAGTGGTCAATTTAGGTTATGGGTTAAAAAGGGAATGCAAAAGGACGCGGGAATGTTTAGTCCTTTTGACTTCAGATTTGAAAACCCCTGAGAATTTTCCTTACACACACACGCACACACACACATACACACGCATATATATATATATATATATATATATATATATATATATATATATATATATATATATATATATATATATATATATATATATATATATATATATATATATATATATATATATATATATATATATAAATATATATACATTATTTAAACGTTACTTGAATTAAACAAGCTTTTTACTTAACTATTCGTTTGAAACGTTCACGACGATTTTGTTCCCTATGACGATTGTGTCGGATAAAGACATCGATAATACAAGCATTATTATTTTGTCCGCCTTAAATCAGACTGGTACAAAAACAAATTTCTCCCCGAATAACAGGTTCCGATCCATTACACCTTACACAGATTGAAGAACAAAAGGATAATTGAAATCCAAGCTGATTTTCTTATAATTTTTTTAAGTCGTAATTCGTACAAAATTAGCATATCATATCACAGATAAAGACTGCGGTCATTGGAAACCCAGTTGACTGCTTTATCTGGACTGAAACAATTCTTATGAAGTATAATTTGAGTCCGTGTATCTACCACCAACTCTTATGGTAATGAAGGGGAAAACTCAGATACGTTGGTTTAATGAAGGCTCTCGCACCCAATAAAAGATTACGATTCATAGTCGAAACCTTCCGACTGCCCATCCTGTAATTAGGTCTCTGAGCGACAATTGATGATCTTCCCTTCAGCCTGACAAGTGGCAAAAGTGCGAATTACAGAATTTCAAGGACGTCACTTGGGTTGTTGCCTTGTCTGAGGACACACAAGAGGAACGTTTCTGGTCGATGCGACGGACTCCCTCGAGAATCGTATTTATTCTATTTTAATGCCTCGCTGAGTATACACAGCGACTTACAACAGACAATTTGCCTCCGGAGGTCTGTTGGACAAATGATGGATGGTTAAACAGACGTAAATGTATCAAATTGCTTCAGAGTGTTAGTATATATCAGAAAAATAATTTCACAGGTGTCGAGACAAAGAAAACATTTTCAAACAGCAAAATGTTTGATATTTATCGAGGAGAAAATGAGCTGCCCTAAGTTAGTTTCATGTTTTTGAATCATATGACATGCAAATTAAGGGTTCCATGTTTAGTAAAATAAATTAAATACAAGAAAGATTCCAGCTTCATTAACTATATGATAAGAACAAAATAAAATAATTTCACTCTATGTAATATAAGGAAATAAATCAGAGCACCTAATCATGCTTAATGATTGTAAATTATCTTTTCCTACTACATTTAGTTTTTGATACCCCCTGGTGGAATTTCTTATTAGCAATAAGAACCTCTCTAAAACAATATTAAAATCGCTTAGAAGTGAAGATAAGTGAAAAATTAAAACGTGACAATTACAATTTTTTAGATTTTTTCAGGTCAATAAAAATTAAATTTTGTCCTAGACATTTTTCCAATACCTATCATCAAAATAATACCTATCTCAGTATAATATTATATTGAAAAATTATAATATTTCCTATTTAAGAGCTTTGGTACATTTAATTACTAAATATCAAAATCATTTAGAATATTCTATAAATTAACCACGTAAATATTAAAAAAATTACTGACTTCATTCGGTAGTTTTCTTCTTGTATTATGGAATATGAAAACTTAACAGAAGCTTTTTATAGATTCAGTTATTGTTCTATTTTTCAGTTAACCCCTTACTCTCAACATAAAAAGTTGTTATCATGATTTAATAAAATTATTTTAGTTAAAATTAAAGCAAGTTTCAATAAACGTATAGAATGTTCGTGCTATTTTAATTGTACAGATTTTAATTACAGCCAAATTTATGTGATAAATTATTGATATTTTTAAAATCCGTTATAATTTTTTTATATCCAAAAAAAAAAAAATCTGGTAAGAAATTCACAGAAGTTTATTATAATATTGTACATAATTTAACAATGAAACAATTTCTTCCTCAAAAGACAATATAATAATTCAATATAAACCCAAAATATTGGGATTATCTCTTAAAATAAATGCACTGTGGTATACTCAACCAAATAAAAGTAAATAAAACAACTATTAAAATTTGAATATTTTAAAATAAAAAAAATTTAGAAAAATCTAAAAGTTTTTATATTATATAACCAAAAAAGAAAATAGCTTTACATTCAATAAAAATTATTTGAAACAAATAGTTCATTAAGATAGAAAAGCTTGTATGCGGTTAGATTTTATAGCAGTTAATAGGTACTACGCTAGGGTTAAATATCTTTCAAAATTTTGTATAATTAATTAAGCATTTAAAAAACATTGACCAGCCGAAACAGACATTTTTCAGTATATATTCCAGCTTCTTTGAAAGATAAGAGAGCTCTTCGGTAAATTTTAATTCTAAACTTTGTTCTACAGTTAAAATATAAACATATACAGAGATCTCAAGTATCTGAGATCAAGTCGGAATTCATTTACTGACAATATTCCCCTGAATACAATCTGTATGTTAATTTATCGAGACCATGTAGGTGAAGTAATTGCATATTTTACTTCAATAGGTACCGCGCAGTAGGCATATGTGATACCAGTAGATGGCAACTTCCATTTTCACCATGAAAGGTAGTATTGGGTATCATAAATTTATGGTGGGCCGCCGCTCTCAAATATTCTTTTTTTATCAGCTGTATCGAACATTCAGCTATTATTAAAAAAGAAGAAATATAATTAACACACACACACGTACCCACACACTATAAAAAAGTATATAAAACGTTAAGTAAAACAAGTAAATATTTATGTAAATTAAATTTTAGCACATATTTTACTGTCTGATTTCGATTTTCAGTATGGTGATATATAAAAAAATTAAGACTATAAAATAATTTTTAATTAAAAAATAACATATAGTGGGAGATTATAAAAATGCAAGAGTAGACCACTAAAAATTATTTTTTAATTACTAGTAGGTATGCAGTTTGAGGATATAAAAAAAAAGTTAACAAAATGTTATAAATTATGAAGTGAATCTGTTTAATACAACAAATAATAAAATTTACAGCACAAAGAATGTTTCCATACACTTTAAATAGATAATTTGAAATAAAAGTATTTGTCATTTATATTTTATTTTTCCTTATAAAATCTGTCCATACTTATTTTTGTACTAATAAATAATGAAGCGGTAAAAAAACTTTTTTTTTTCTTTTTAAACTTTTTGTTAAACGGGGTCTCATATGGGCAGAAAGTTCAAACAAATCTTGTTGAACCTACATTTCTCATGGGCTACGCGTTTGAATTAAAAACGCTTTTGCAGAGCCTTGAATAGAGCCTTGAAAACTCCTATTTTAATCTGTCTTGTATGATTTTAATTAGACGAAAGATGGCTTATTTTTATCATTGAAATATAGGAGTATGTATGCCACGTTCCAAACCTTATCATATGCAGCAAAATTATTGTTAGTATTGTTTGAAAAATATACCTATTAGTGATGTTGAACAGCATTATAGTTTCCTGATAAGTGGGTAAAATAATTTGCAGAATACATACATTTTATCTACTAAATATTAGATATATTTCTTAAAAGCCTGATTCAAAACGTTTCTGCCTATCTTTGATTTACGAGGAAAGCGAAATTAAACGTAGAATAACGTAAATTATTAAACACATTTCAGCTTTTAAAAACAATTAAATTTAAGAAAAAATATGAATTTTATATTAACTATACTAAGCAAAATTATGCTGTACTTGGATATTTCATTTCCCCCCCATTTTATGCTCTTTTAAAATGCACATTTTGGAACAAATTTTATTATTAATCTTACATCTGATACTTGGATTTTTAAAAAAGTTTCCAAAACAAGAAACCAATTGTTAGGAAAGTTGTAATTCTAATAGTATTTCAAAAATGGCAAGGAAAAGCAAAAACATTACGCCAAAAAGCATTATATTTTAAATAGAAAGAAAAAATTATTTCAATGCGTATGATAGCAAAAAATTAAAAGCATAAGGAATCATTGGTGAAACGGATTTTAGCAAGGTGTAAAGGTTTTAACCTTTTAACTTGAAAATTAGGCTGTAGGCGACTCCTTTGCACATATGAGCCAGATGACCGTATGTTAACGTTTATTAACGTGAGAACTTTTCCCTTTTGGCAGATAAGCAAGTTGGGAAGTTTCTTGATGTATTTCTTATCACTAATATAAAACGATTAGACAGATAAATAAATGTATAAAACTTTTATATTTTCACATTCTATCTATCTTTACATGCATAAGAACATCTTAAATATTAATCTATGTATTGGTGGTCAGTGTAATGTTTTACAAAAGCTTCCAGAATTCATTCCTGATTTGTGGAAACAAATATCGCAATAATACATTGACTGATGTCATGTTTTGGGATTATTTCATCGAACTCAAACTTTTCAAACCTTCCTGAATTCAAATAACATGCAACTATGTAGATTTCAATTTAGTCTAATGATTTTAAATTTGGATATTGCTTTAATTATTTCGCTTCCTGCTTATATGACTCTAAAAGTTAAGTTGCATTAATATTTTTCCCACGATTGTCATGATCGAATTATCCTTGGGAGTTTTAAATGTTGAGAGCTGGGTCTCTGCAGATCCGAATATGATCTGATATCTCCTGCGCAATGCACAAACACTGATGTCCTCAACAGCGGAGAAACAGTGTGAGAACTGTTCAAACGCCTTGTCACAAAAAACACAGGTTTGTCTGGTGAATGGCAAACGCCAAAAACGCAGTCCATTCCATGATCGATGATTAATTTGATATAAATCTTAACGTCATTTGAAGAGGTTTCATTCTGTACTTCATAGTCGTTATTATTACCCATTTCTAACAGAACCATGTGGTGAGCGATTGTCACCTTCCGAGTTTCGCATCTAGCCTTATAGTGTGTAGGAGTCACCCCTCGAGAGTAAAGGGTTAAAAAGACTATGTTGGAAAAATTTATCAGGCACATGTTTAGAATTTGAAGAGATTTAAAAAAGTGTGTGGCAAAGGAATTATTTCAGAAACAGTACAGCGAAGATTGAATGAAATAGGTTTATAAAATAGAAAAGAGAAAAATAGAGTAATAATAATTTACGAAATACCTAGAAAAAAACTTGAAATGATTAGAATCCTTAAAAAAAGGGTCAGTTAATGATTGGACTATAAGCTTTTCTCTGATGAGTCGAAATTTAACCTATATGAAACTAACTGTGATAAACGAGTCTGATAACGAAAGGTGAACGAATTAACGAAGACTGCACTCTTAAAACACTGAATACCTCTTCTTAAATTTTGGTATAGGGTTTCATAACGTTTCTAAGATTTGGGCAAATTTTAATTCTTAAGGATCAAATTAACTCTAAAATATAGACAAGTATTATGATGAGGGTACTTATCCTGCTATTTTGGTGGTTTCTCATTTTCCATAATCTTTCCATATGTTATAGTTAAATGTAAGTACCCAAGAGTAAAAGTACTTAATCTCTAAGCAATCATTATTTTTTTTTCACTTTAGCTTAAATCTTATTAAGAATATGTTTGGATTTCTTCATTATCATGGCCTAGAAATAGCCCAAAATTAATTCCCTAGATATGATATAGTCTTGAGGAAAAATTTAAAATTCAAAGCCTAAAACTTTACCAGAACTAGAAAAAAAATATTATAATGAAAATTATGTTGAAACTTTATATTATTAATCGTTTGCGCATTAAATTTGTAGTTAAATAAAAAGTGGAATAAGTCTATTATTGAATGCTTTTTTAACGAAATAAAAAAAATTAATCCATGCATTAAATCATAAAAGAACACTAAGTTATATATATATATATATATATATATATATATAATATATATATATATATATATATATATATATATAATGTTATTAAAAATTATTTTATTTAGTTTATTACTAAGTATTTAATATAATGAAGAATATTATAAAACTGCAATTATACATAAATATTTATTTCTTATTTGTAATCATGTAAATTAACTAAAAGCTATAAATTATTCTTATGATCTCAGTCTTCCGTTATGTGATTTTTCTCCACTGTTTCTTTTTTATTGTCTCTTATTGTATTTAGAATTTTATAAATAATGGGAGGAGTTAGGGGTTTGAATTATATCTTTTTGCGCTCTTTTATACAAGTCTGGTTAAATATGCAGCTGCTGAAAGCTCTCCTGACGCAATCAAAATGCATTGCTTTCATTCGTCCTTAAGGTACAGAATTTAAAACACTGCCAAATTCTTAATTTAATTTAACCTCCCTATACTTCTATCTGAAAGCTTTTACATAAATACAAAATTATTTTTTTTTAAATCTCAAGTGCCGTACTATGTTATTTTCAACAAAATTTATTTCCATTATTATAAAAATACTACAAAGCACAAAATTCAACCTGTTTAAAAATATAAAGAATGAAAAAGTAGAAATATATATATATATATATATATATATATATATATATATATATATATATATATATATATATATATATATATATATATATATATACTATATTTCTAATAGACATAGAAGGAATACGATTCTAAATTTGTTAAAATTGGAGGCAAAGTCAAGTCAAAAGGTCGAATAGTTCTTAATTTCCATCAAATTATCTTCACAAATGTAATAAATGAGAAATTTTATGAAATTTTGAAAACAAATATGTAAAATGTCCTAGTTATAAATATCTCATAAAATATATACACTGTATATATTTCATGCAAATAATCCATCAAGGTCATGTATTGCGTGTATTGGCGAAGTTCTACATTCTCAGCCTTGGAAATTAGATGCTCCGTTTTAATTGGTTAGAAGGATTCTCCATCATTGCTCTTTTATCCATAGATCTTTCATACATATTCAAAAACAAGCCGCGTGGGCTGCATGTAACCCGCAAGACCTTAAGCGTTAAGCCGTACATATATTGATGATCTTCTGGATAGCTGTGGAAGTGAATACAAATGTTTATACTTCTTGGATGTGTCTTCTCCAAATATAGTTAAATCGTTACCAATGTGACTTTTTCCTCCTTTCTTCAACACCTTTAAAAACATTCTTTCCCTGTTAGCAGTTACATAACTATGAAATATCATCACTTCTGTAACTGTATTAATTCATATTTTTCTATCATCTCTAGAGTTACACGACACACCTACTTCTAAGAGGACGTTATCTCACCAGAAAGAAATACGAAACTGTCGGGTTTTTTTTAAATCTGAACAACACCATTTTTTATAATGAAGTAATTAATTAGAGGAAAGCGAAAACCGTGAATAATGCATATGAAAAGAAAACTTGTCAATATGTAGTTCATTTCCTAATATATTGCAAAAGAATATGGAATTATTTTAAGGTTTTGAAACACATATATCGATTTTATTTTACTTTTAAAAAAAGGAGTATTTGGCTTGGTTTGGGAAAGTATAGTTAGTATATTTAATTTTTTTGCTACTTGAATCACGACTTATTGTTTAAAGCCAATTCCAAACGACTACGAACATCACAATAATACACTACGTATATATATATATATATATATATATATATATATATATGTATATTTATATATATATATATATATATATATATATATATATGTATATTTATATGTATATAAATATATATATATATATACATATAAATGTATATATATGTATATGTATATATGTATATATATATATATATATATATATATATATATATATATATATATATATATATATATATATATATATATATATATATATATATATATATATATATATATATATTACAATTATGACTTTAGCTTTAAAAGGCAGTCACTCAGTCATCATATAGCCAAATAAAGGAGTGAGTTATGGTTTTAAAAATATGCTAAATATTTAAAGAGGCCTTAAATTATGCAGTGATAGAGTAGGAATAAATTTATATTTTGAAATTACTAGAAATTACTTTCTCAGAAGTTTATTTCAGATCTACCAAATAAAAATTTCCTTATCATAAGGGGATTACACAGAAAAGTGTATTAAGTATATTACCGTTATAATAGATCTGATTTTGCTGGGATCATGAAATAAAAATTTTATTTAAACGTAAGACATGCTTAAGGTTTTTTTAAAGTAAATATAATAATTAATTTTTTAAATAATTAAATTTCTTTGCGTACTAAAAGAACCGATTGGTTTTTGGAGTTCTTATTTTATTTGTTAGTTGTTTTTATAAGTTAACAGAATTATCAAATTAGGCATTGTAAGGCTACAGTGAGCGTTACAAAGCATCTTTTTTAATTATTGATTTAAATTTATAAAAATTTGTTAAGTAAAAGTAAACAAATCACATTTATAAAATTTTAAAAATTATAGCATTTAATGTAAGTCATTCTTCAGAAATATTTTGTTATTTTTTAAGGCGTTCCTTCAACACTACTTTTCATTTATTTTTTTTATCTTTCTATTAATTTTAAGTACTTTTTGGAGGTTTTGAGGTATTATTTTGTTAATAAATTAAATAGTTCATTTAAAGGCAGTATTTTTATGTCTTTAAATGTTATTTTTTTGGTAAATATTTCTTGAGAATTTATAAAAAATTTAATCACGCAAAGAATTTTAAAAGTTTTAAAAATATTACAAAAAGTTAAATTTTTACAAATATTACATTATTTTAAGAAAAATTTTTAATCTGATGAATTTGCTGAAATTTCATTTTATAACGTTAACAAAGTTTCACAACTGTAAGTAAATAATTTATAAAAATGCTTTGTTCCATTCACCGTCCCTTTAAAATAAAATTAAAGAAATGCAATAAGCCCCATTGTAGCTAGCTCTCATATTGCAAAAAATTGACGTAATACTTTGAACCAAACCAGATCCAACCAACAACTGGCGATTATATTTTACTCTATATTAAGAGATATAACTCTATCTTAAGAGAAAATAATGATTACTGCATGTTAAATCATTCAGAACTACTTTTCCAAGAATATATTTAATCGTTTTAAACATCCAGTGTTAATTTATAGGTAATCTTTCTTCAAATGATGCGCATGTTTTCTCCAAGTGTTATGATTATTACTTACCACTTAATAAAAAATAATTGTTTAACCCTTAACTATTCTAGCGAAATACACTCATAGTAATTTTTAAAAATTTTATTTTTTATTGTGCTTTTATTAATCATTCATGTAAATATTTTTACACAATGATTACAATACGACAGTAAAACGACACATTTTTAGATGTTGGATCAGTTTATTTTTAAAAACAAAAAACAAGCAAGTACAAAGTAACTCAATATCATCAAATATTTGAGAAAAACAACTAATTAACTCTCCATTTTGTACAGAAGCATTAATAAATATGATTATAAATCTCAAGTTATCAAAAATGCAGACCAACTTCAATCAATCATTCCAAAACAATTCCAAAATAAGCTATTTTTTTCAGCACAGTTGGAAGTATCTTTCCTAGCTAGCTGACCAAATTAGTAAACAATGATTCTGACTTAAACATCAAATGTTTAAGTCAGAATCATTGTTTCTGATTTTTGGAACTTTTTGTGTAGTTCCAACTGATTATTTTGTTAAAAGCCAGTTACTATTTGAAAAACTGATGATAATTATTACAACATTTTAATAAAACAATTAAAAGCCCAGAAAGAATGCAAACACTTTTTGATTCTTTCATTCAAACTGTAAAATGATAAACAGGTTAATTAAAACTAAAATACTATTAAATATTTGATAATTATTTTGTCACATAGCAGAAATTATTTCATAAATATGTCACTCAAAACATGGAAAATTACGATGCAAAATGAACTTTTGGTAGCTTCCTGTCTTCAATTGGAAGCATATTAAAAGCTGTTTCAAATTAGCAACATTGTAAAACTACTGCTTTCAAGACATTTATAAAAAACGAACCACAAAATCAAACATTACATTAAACTTATTTCCTTTATCTGAATCTCAGATTAATAAAATTCAGATGTCAAAATTCATAAAAAAATCCCACTATGAACTAAAAGCTGCAGATAAAAATAATAGTTTTAACACATTGTGTGCGGGTACATTTCGCAGCGAAATTGTACCGGGAGCAGGCGTTTAGGGCGTAAATTTAGTTATTCAGTTAAATCTCAATAGATCGAAAATTATTTAATTTTTTAACCAACTATTGGGATTTTATATTGAAATATATAAACAAACATATAAATAGAAATATATAAATAGCAACCATACGATTTTTGTAAACGAAAAATATTTTTTATTGAATAAATTTATAATAGTATCGTAAATATGAAAAATCAAATAGAAATAGTAGTATATAGGTTTAATTTTATGGAATTATGTTATATATAAATATTTTTACATTATAAAAAAATGAAAACTAATAATGTAAAAACTAATTTTGTAAAAACTAATTCATAAAACTAACAATGTAAAAACTAATTTTTATTTGTATAATTTTTTCCAGAATCTATGTAGTAGACAAGAACATTCGGCTTCGTTTTCCTGTATATACTGTTATTTATTTTCTATCCACAAACAAACCATGTTGTTACACTAACCCGTACTAGTATGTGACCCGCGCTCAAGTATCAATCGTCAGAAAACGTACTAGCACGCGTCTCGCATACAATGTGTTAATTTCCTTGAAATTTAGCTCCTTACATATTACACTACCAATATCTACCCTTAGTTGCAGTATGTGAAAAGACGCCATATTTCGTTTGATGGCTTGCAACTATCAAGAAATTTAAGATATCATCAAGTATCAAGCGCTCAAGTATCAGTCGTCAGAAAATGTACTAATACGTGTCCCGTGCTCAAGTATCAGTCATTATAAAATGTACTAGTACGTGTCCCGCATACAATGTGTTAATAGGATCCTATTGATCCTAAATACAGTCATCCAAAGAAAATTACGTTCACTTTGCTTTTTATGTTCGGCTTAAGATTTTAAAGCTGAAAAACATGTACACACACAAAAAAGAGAAAACCAGAAGATCTAGAGGATACCCAATAAAATTCCAAACTGAAAATATCATGTATTTAAGTTTTCAAAAACTGAGAATTTTTTAATGTACGAATTTTACTTTCACACTATTTTTTCCATATCCACTAAATAAGTGGTACGTTGTTTAAATATTGTGTAAAATTTAAATTTCTTTGTTATATAAGTAAAAAAAGTTTCAATTCTTTTAATCTCAACTGGAACAGAAAAAGCTTTAATGTAGAGCTTTTACTTGACTGGCCTGTGCGTTGATCCTTAAAGTTATTTTCCCCTCACACAGTAACGCTGTATTTGCAGACTTCAGCACTTAACCGGTAGGAAATTTTATTGGCTTTTAAAATAGCTATAAAAAGTAAGCACTTGATTATCTGCGAAACGGAACCTGCTGAAAGATACCATCTTATCCCTTGCATGGATCTAAAACTAATATATCTTTCGTGATTACCATTTTGAATATAGTGTCCAGAAGGAGCGACTAGACTTGGCTTTAGAGGATAAAGGATTATAATGGATCTGTTTTGAAGTTAAATTTTATGTATGCGAGACTGTTTTCGGAGAAAATGAGGTAGGAAGTGGTATTGGTAGTTCCTCTGACGTAGTGAGTACAGGTGTGTGCTAATCGAAGGACATAGTAAAATGAATCTTTTAAATTAGTTGCTATCATGATGAATCAAAATCTCTTATTTAAGTGTAAATAATTCAATAATTCAATTCGTAATTCTTTCGTATTCTATTCAAGACTAAAGTATTGTATTGGATCTCGAATTATTAATAACAAATTATAGATCTATATCAAAATTTCTATGTCTCTATTGCTTGGATATTTCTTGAAAGTACTTAATTTTAATTCTACTTTTAGAACTATGTTAAATATTTCTTTCGTAGAACTATTTTTGACATTATATATATATATATATATATATATAATGAATCATTTATTCCAATTATCTTTTCAGTCTTATTATACTATATTTATATATATTTCTATATTTAAATCTATATTCAAGAAAAGTTTTTTAACTAAGCTAAACATTCAATAATTTTATTTTTATGTAAGCTTTAAAAATGGTATTAAATACAATATTAATTTCTCTAAAAAATTCAATCAGTGACTTAATTTTACAGGTTATTTAACATTACAGAGAGAATGTTGTATTCAACTATATATGTGTGATAGAGGGATGGATTTATAAGAATATAAGGAAATTCATATAAAATGTGAATTATTCCTTTATATATGAAATATATATAATAAAACAATCTAAGACGATTAGTTTTAATAAATTTTTGTTACAATAGTATATTTTTAATAAATACTGAAGTGCTATTTAAAATATTACTTCTAAATATGAAGAACTATTTTAAGCATTTCTACTGATATACTATTTTTATCTTTTAAATATTTATCGGTAAATCAAAACTAAGCATTATAACTGCATCTTAAGGCATGACAGTAAGTTATCTGGAAAGTACATTTTAGCTTGATATTGGTATTAGACATGTGTTGTCAGGTATTAATGTTTTTTTTTTGAGAGAGAACATTTGCATTAGAAATCAGTAAAGGATAAATATTAAGTTCAGTTAAATACATTTCCTCTACAACTGGCACAAATCTACCAGTTAGTGTAATATAATATTGAATAATTCCGCAATAAATATATAAGTTTTATTCCAGCACATTTTTATTATATTTTTATTTCATATTCAACTAGTCGTAAAACATCTCAATTTTTATATGCCTTATTATTTCATAATATTTTTATGATGTTATTTTAAGATCTACTTAATGAAAACAATTTTTTCAATGTGAGCAATATACAAATCATATCTGATCAGAAAAAAAAATTGTTATCCTATTTATCCAAAGTAAGGACATAAAGTTTACCTCCGATTCCTTAATTTTATTACTCTATGATTGCATCATAAAAGTACTACGAATTTTGTCACAGGTTCTTAAAAATTCTTTCATCGAACTTTTATAACTCTAAGGGGAAATATAAAATAAATAAAATGTCTAACAACTGTGTAATGACATATGAATTAGTTTTTATTTCATAACTCAAATGAATGCATTATATCTCTTAAGATCAAACAATGGTTCAACAAATGGTCACAGTTTAGCTACTCATAAATCTGTATAGAATAACATCTGTCACTTCATGTAGAAAACTATGTAATACGTTTTGTGCTAGTGTTTATGTTATTTTAGTGCAGTTACAATTCAAATTACTGGGAGTATTTCTATCGACAGTGTTGAGACACAAAATACAGTAGTTTGAGTTGTGTTAAATATTTCTAGTGTAACATATCATTCCGTGTAAGTCCAAAAATTTAGATATAATGTGAAACATAAAAATTGTTTCATCGAGATGAAATTTTAACTGTTTAAATAATGGTTTACTAATTTATATGTTATTTAAATAATGAGAGCAAACATATTGTCAATATTCAAGAGTCAATACTAGCTGCTTCGCACCCAGCCTTCGGTCTGGGTAGCAAATTTTTTCTAACAAAAGTTTAGATAAACAACTGTAGATTAACAAGTTTATAAAAATACTAAATAAACTCGTATGCTGCAGATTATTCACAAATATGATTTATTAAGAATAGAGAATTCCAAGTATAAATGATGATTGTAATGATGATGATATGTAATGATGCTTCATTATGCGACTTTCTGTACTACATGGGTCAATTTTCAACATGTTACGGATATGTATGCATGTATGTCCTTACTGTGAAAATTTATTTTCACAGAAAAATGACATTTTAATGAGAGCAAACATATTTTCAATATTTAAGAGTCAATAGCAAATGCTCTTACATACCTAAAGAAATTTCACAAAAGCAGGGCCCAACTAAAATACTTTTGTGTGTGTCTCTCTTCCCAATTTATAACGACGATCAAAATAATAGCATGATCACATTTATATAAAAGTTAGAACATTAAATTAGGAAATAAATTTAAATATTTAGGTTATATTTTCTTTATTATTTACAAGTATAAAACTTTTTATTGGACTGGAATTTAAATAGACACAATAATAAATATAATCAGTAAAAATACATTTATTGATTTGAGGGCAAAATATCAACAAAATTATCATTTATCAGCCTGTCCTTAAAATACTTAAATGAATTTGTGAAAAAAAAACATCAAGTACAAATGCCAATGAAAAAAATTACTATTTCTAATTCAGATGTTATAAGTTATCCTTAATTTGACTGCTGGTGGCCGTGTGACAATAACGCCATGCACAAAAGTCGAATATAATTAGTGGGGCAAAACTTAATAATCTAATCAAATACATAAAACTTTGTACACTTTATAGCGGTACTGAATAAAATAAAGTTTTTCTCTACTATTTACACCTTAATGAATGCAATATAAAAAAAAATTAATTATCTATCCCATATAACTTACTTAAAATGGAACAAATTGCCCATTCTTAAGATTCGCGCATATCTTTAGTTGTACATGCATATCTAAATATTCACAAGACAGGCGTATTCAGAGATATTTTGCATGTCTTCTGGACACTTACGCTTTAAAGCTGTTCTTGTTAGTCTGATAACTTTGAATGTCAATCTCCCGCACGACCTCGTTCAGAAACATTCCCGATTCAAGTCAAGAACATATCGTTTTATATCCAGATAACTTTGTCAAACCGGCATTAGAAGAATAGCAGAATGATTACACTTGGGTCTTATCTACGAGTGAAGATATAGTTTATGGAACTCACGCACCCAAAATGGAAATTGAAGTTTTAACTGTGGATGAAAGAAAAAAAAACCAGGGGGCAAGACTTGCACTCCTGGAAGTTGGCTTCTCTTTGACTCGTAGGTCATTTTTCTGTTCTGCTCCCGGCCTTGAGTTCAAAGATGTAACGAACTCTGCAAAAATAATTGTGTTTCTGGTGTGTCCCTCACAAGAAGGCTTGCCCCGGGCACGATTTTATCAATTTCAGGTCAAAGAGAAGAAGGAGAAGGAATTCCTTTTTACTCTCTACCATGTTTCTTTCTTCTTTTAAACTGGTTTAATCACACATCAATCAAGCAGGGAGATGGTAAAAGGATTCGAATATTGGATGGTATTCACAAGCTCAAGTACTCTGGCTTGAGGCATGATAAGTGAACCCGTCGTGGGCAATTTTTCGGACAGTATAAATTAGTGAATGAAATTTGAAATTGATTTTGAGTGTGGTCGTTTAGGTCCATTCTTCAAAGTTCAGTAGCGAATAATGCAGCTTTTGACATATGCCGTTGTAAATTGAATTCAACAGAGGAGAATATACCGACATATATTTTTTTACCCCAGTATAATCGATTCAATTCGCACTGGTGTTTTTATATTTGATTTTGCTTCTGAACCTCATTACTTTCCTTTTCATTTCTCTTTGCTTTTCACTATTTCTATTAACACCATGAATGTCTTTTCAGTTTTGACGTACACGAAATTATTCTGTATAGTACGTTCTAACGATAATAAATTCTTAAAAAGATCTCTGTTTATTTCTTACTTTAGATTATGATAGTTTTTTAAAGACCTGCTAACTTACACAGAAGCAATAAAGTATTTGAAAGTGATCTGTCTTTAGCAATATTTACATAATTAATCGTTCTATATTTTAGATATTTAATATTTAATTTTACTTTAACAATTTATTAAGATCTACAAATAAGAAAAGTGTTTTGATATATTGCCTTTAACGTTAAGGATATTCTCAGTTAGAAATATATTTGGAAGTTCCTAATTAAAAATATATAGAAGTCCAATTGAATTAGGGATAGCTCCTGTTAAGCAAATTTTGGGCTGTTTACAAGCCTGGAAGTGACTTTCAAATGACGTAAGAAGCTTTTTGACAAGTTTGGAAGTGCTGTTCATAGAATTAGTAATATCCAAAAACAAAAATAGTAAAAGTACGGACTTAAGCTCATTTCATTGTGACTAAATTGTCGCGAGCCTGACGAATGGGTTAATTCGTTTTTGAAGTGGTGCAGACACTCGTTTTTTCTCTCACAACTGTGCCAAGAATTACTATGAGAATGTTGGCTTTAAATCCATCTCTGCCAGGTTTATCTATTGCAAACAGCAGCGTGGGAATGACCGATGTCGTCGTTGGTTATCCTATATTGTTTTAACGGATAGACGTACTACAGTACAGTGGATCATTTGTCAATTTAAAATTGGTGCACAGCAATGCGTAGGCTGCCACAGCATACAAAGCCATGTCTTCTCGATAAGATATAGAAGTCATCATCCTACGAGAGTTCTTCTGAATGTGCAAAATATGGAGAATTGGTTAGCATGGGTACGGGAACATCGCCAATTGACCATTGAGGTATGGAAAAATGTTGCCTGGAGTGATGAGACGAGATTCATTTTGGTACATGCCGATAGAAGAGTAAGTGTAAACAGCATTGATTGGGTTTTCTTCCTGCCAGCAGTAGACTCTTCAAGCTGACAGAGGTGGCATTCTTGTCTGAGAAGTGTTCTTATGGACTGCAACGAGACCCCGTTGCACGTGTGACATTGTTTCTAATAGATATACGGGACCAGGATATCCTTGACTACCATCTGCTCCCTTATGTTCATTTTTAGACAGCCCGCTACAGAGATTATCTTTCAAAGAGACAACGCATCGTTCTGACATGTTCGAATTGTTTTGGGTGGATGGATGAACATTCCATAGACATTCAAATCCTTTACTGGCCCTCGAGATTACCTGACCTTAATTCCATTTAGTACACCAGGATACAATTAAGACCGATGTGCGAGGCTTCAACTATCTTTTATCTATTCTTCAAGAATTGGGGACGATTGTTTAGAAATAATGGATACATATAGTTTTTCATCGGTTAAAGTGTCTTATTGAATCCATGCTAAGAAGAACTGCTGCAGTCATCAAAGTGAAGGGTGGTGATACAAGCTACTAGACAGGAATCCCTAATTACTTTTAAGTGTAACTGAGCTGAGAATACTGTAGTCAATGCTTTACTACTTCTTTATACTAAGGTGCTGGCTATCCTCCTGAAAATTGTATCAGGGAAAATTTCCGGAGG
This sequence comes from Pardosa pseudoannulata, assembly GCA_032207245.1. Taxonomy (NCBI): domain Eukaryota; kingdom Metazoa; phylum Arthropoda; class Arachnida; order Araneae; family Lycosidae; genus Pardosa; species Pardosa pseudoannulata. The sequence goes on along the minus strand of CM063504.1, from coordinate 91,916,537 downwards.
TAATATTTAATCATCCTGAAATATTATTTGAAAGAGACAAGCGATGCATCACAATTCAGCGTCAGTAATGAATAAAGAAATTTTTATAGTAATTGTTCGAAGTTGTAGCCGCGAAAATCATAGCACAGTTGACACAGACTGATTAAGTATTGATGGATTTGTTCAAATAATTCCTTTAAAACTTTCTCGTCACCTTCTTCCTGACTTTGAACTGTAATGCACTGTCTGTATTGTATGTCTTGCGAATTTTTTTTCTCCTCAATTGCATTTTTAGTTCCACTCTACATTACACCCTTACTAACTTTTTTCATGATTTTCCTCGAATATGGTTTGGAACCTAATGTCATGATAAATGTTGATCCTTCTGCTGCCTACTATCAACCCTGTGTATATGTCGGACAAAGTCTATAACACCCACTATATACATACATACAACGGTCTATTTTTTTCAACATCTGATACAACATTTATAAAAATCGCAGACCTCAAAATACATTTATTTTCAAGTTACATGTTCAAACAAGATTACTTTTTGACATAACTGTCGTAAATTTCAGATATTTGCCACATAAGTAAACCAGATTTTTGATTCTGTCTTCTAAAAACGTTGCCGTCAGTGATGACTCAAATTCTACAAATAAACCAAGGAAATTCACTAGAAAAATTCCAGAAAAAAACAGTATGTTCTGGTTACGGTTTTTTAGGACTGAAAATTTTGTTGCTTGTTAAGTTTATTAGTCTTGAAAATGCAGAGGCTTTTTGTCAGACTTTAAGATGAATAAGGTATAGGATGCTAAATGTTTTTTTCTGGATATATCCTCATTCATGTCAAATGATTATTTCCGGAGTTATCCTCATTTATGTCAAATCATGTCAATCCCGTTAAAGTGCTGTTGTAACTTAATAGCTTCTGGAGCAGCTTAAAAATAGAAATATGAGCATAGTCCCGACTTAATAGAGCGATTTTCATATTTTTTCTAAATTAAAGAATTTGTTTGTAGGTCGAAATAAATTTAAATCTCCTATAATATCACTGGTGGCAATGTTCTTTCAAGGTAGATCGAAAATTATTATAAGTATATTAAATGTCCCGGAATCGTCAAGGCGATTTATGTCAAAAAGTAACCAAGTTAGTACATACCTTTTGTTAAAAAACTTATTTTCTCTTTTGTCTTTTATTTATGTTCCATTGGAGGTTTAAAAGGAGGTTCTTGCAGGTACATAACTTTCTTATTATATATATATATATATATATATATATATATATATATGTGTGTGTGTGTATATATATATATATATATATATATATATATATATATATATATATATATGTGTGTGTGTATATATATATATATATATATATATATATATATACCACAGATATATCTCTTACTTTAAATAATAAAATAAAATTTATTCCGAACTGAGAAGGAGTTACAGCTGTCAACAGTCTGCAGTCCTTCAGCAGATATTACAGCATAATTTATGCTACTATTTAATGAACATGATCGTCACCATGGCCTTGAAAAAATGAATTAATTATATTTTAACAAAAATATGAATAAGAGGTGTCAATGATGACATATGCTGATTGATACGGACCCCAGTTTACAAGTAGTAACTGACAAATTACGTAGGTTCTAGTAGGGATTTCCAATAAATTAATTTGTCATTCGCTACCGATTTATATCCCTTAAATGGAAAGAAAGTAATTATGAACTTTTCTAAATTAATTCCAAGGTTTATTCTAAAATAATGCTGCATTCAATCTCATTCCCTTTTGCTTATTAGAATGCATAATTTTCTCTTTTTCATTGTGAGAAAAACTGAAAAGACATTCTTTTACGTCTATATATACGTCTATGTCTTATATAAACAAGATGATTAGTGGCTAAAGCTGGTTTGCAACGGGCAATAGTAGTCCTGATTAAAATATTTTTATGTTTTCCCAGTGAAAAAACACGAAAACAAACTTATTGAAGAATATTTTGCTTTATGGCAATATTAATGGATTCCCTTATCTGGTGGCATGTGACAGAGACTTCGCATAGAGTCAAAATGCAATTGGAATATTCAAACAGTTATCAAACAGTGCGATCTTAAAATGAACTGAGACAGCAACGGGAATACGGACTGTTACTTCTACTTATGATTTTTTATAGGCCTCTTATGCAATCATCCATTACAAGTGGGCGGAGTAAAAGTGTGACAAAGTTTCTGCCATTTTGTCACGATATTCTGCGATTTCATCTATCGATGCATCACGGGAGGCTACAACCGAAATACGGCATTTTCCGCACCCTTTTATATATTCAAGCAATCAAAGCCCGGGGTAAGTGATCAATCTAGAAATCTACTTGTTTAGAATGGATGATTACGGTTGTCTAAGAATGAAATTCCACTAATATCGCGACTTCGATGGATGAGTCATCTTGAAAAATCATCCTATTAAGGTTAAGTAAGGTAGACAGCATTAGACTAGAGGCAAATAACCTTCATCTTGAATACACCTGTTTATGTGTTAGTGTGTATTAACTATATGTAAATGAACCACTGTGTCTTATGATTAAGTGACCTCTATTTTAATATTCAGACATTGAATATGATAGATTTGTAATTTTTGGGTTTTGATGCTCTGCAAGTGAAAGTACAATTTAACTAAAGGTTGAATTTATGTTTACAATACGCAAGAATATTTTTCATATTGTTAAAAATTTCTAAATACACATTAGTGCTGTGTTGTCATATTTTTCTACATATAAGAAGATATGGGTGGTTTGATAGGCTTGTTGATTGATTGCAAAATGAAATTAAGTTTGAACTGTTGGTTGGTTTGGAGGGCTACGGTCTACTTTTTAACCACATAAGGGCTAATGAAACCAAATCATACTGCTTGCAGCCGATTCCTAGGAGCTACGAACATTTAAGTCAATAGAGGTATTCGAATCCACGAACTCTAGTACTAAGAACAGCACCCTACTCATTCGACCATCTTCCGGCGATAATATATGAGCTATGTAAGTATTAGTAGTTATATTTTTCTTCATGGGTATGATAAATTTCTGCAACACAAGGAATAATTATATTTAGAAGAACTGATTAAAAAATTCTGTAGTTATAAACAACCATGTTAACAGTGTTATTCGAAATCATGAACGTTAGTTCCCAATTTCAACTTTTCAACTGGGATAATATTATCTGACAGTACATTTAACTGATAGCTTGCTTGGTTACAATCAATGTGTAATAATTTGTACTATGAGGGGGTAATTAAACCCTGTCCTACTGCTTTAATTTGGTTCTGAACTGTTCCTAGCGTTCTTGCTGGTTGTATAATTCGACCTCACAAAATACTGTTACCGAAAGGAAGTGTCTTGTATGAGTGTCATTAATCTAGCCAGCATCGTTTTGATTTGTATCTCAAATGCTACAAGAAAGTATGATGTGTAAGAAATGGAATTATAATGTGGACGTTAAAAATTTAATTTAACCATATTAAGACGCACTTTAGTTAAAGAAAATGCATGTCGTTTTTGCTGTTGATACCTTTATCACTTGCAATGGAAAGAAACTGTATTTTGAATAGTTTGCAGCTTTACTGTTATTAGTACTAAATTGAAAGGCTCAATAGACCGGGACCTACTGTTTAAAGTCAATTCTAAACGGCTACGAACATCTGTGCCATGAGCATGATTCGAACTCAGATTCCGATTTTAAAAGTCTGAAGACGAGATTTTAATAAAATGAAAAATATATGTCAAACATTATGAATGGAAGATTTTCACAAGCATGCATTTCTGGATCACCCCTTCACTCATATAATTTGTGGTTGTCACAAAATAATTATTATGACATCATCTTCAATAAACTACAATGTACTCAATAAGAAGAAGACTATGCATTGACTGAGAAAAGTGAATTCATGTTTTAAGTAGTTTTGCGCTTTAAAAAAGTTCATTGGAATATTGATCTTTACATATCTCTAGAATTAAAGTCTTGTTCTTTCTCTGGGCATTAGTTGTTTAGACTCAAAAGTCAGTTAACTTTTGCAAAACAACATTATTAAGAAGATTTACCTCATAATATCAAATCTGATATTTCTAACGGATTTCAAAATAATCACATTTGTACTAAATTGCTATTGTTGAGGTTTCTTGAATTTATTTATTTTTTTTTACCAGAAAGTAACGATTATGATAGAGTAAACAATATACATAAATAAAAACCACAGTTTTTTGAACTTCGAGGGTTTGATGAACATGGATGTCTTAGTCTTCTCTAAGGAAAATAAATATTAGGAATTGTGTTGGCATACATGAACACGTTAACTCAAAAACAATACCTCTTTTTTTAAGAAAAAAATGAAAAAAAAATGCATTTTATTTTAGTATACACTTTTGGTATATTTTTTTCAAACTCAAATAAGGATATTTAACAGACATAAATTAAAAAATGTATATATTTGTAGCGACCTAGAGAATTAGCTGTTCTATCCTGTGGTATATGCATTTCCAAACAATTTTATTTTCTCAATAAGTTATCATCGAGCGAGAGGAATTCAATATGACAGGTATAGACCCACATTAAACAATATCAGTTCTATAACAATATTTCCTCAAAAATTAAATCCATCATTAACAATCTATTTCTATATTTTCTTATAACCCAGTGACTTATAATCTTTAAGAGCAGACAGGAAAGTGTATTATATTTCAAAATCAATCATTTTTTACAAAACTCTCAGTCTAAATCATATCTTCTGACTTGACGATTAATGGGTTTTTCAAAAGGTCATTAAACACGATTGATTATAGCAATATAAATTACTACTATTTTTGTAAAAGTTATAATTACCATGCTCACTGCTTAGCCTTTTTGGTAAACTGACTAAGCTTTCGCTGTAGGTAGTCTCTTGATAAACCAATTCTCATCTAGTGTTAAAATTTGAAAATTCGGCAAAATTATAGCTATTATACGGCTGAGATTTGAATTACAGGTCATTAATGCTATCATTAACATTGATGGATTAGATGTTTTTTAAATTCATAGAAATAAGTTCCAAGATAAGATAAAAATGATTCTGATTCTTAGAAGAGAGGAAAATAAACTCCTATAAACAACAAAAAATATAACAAGCTCTCTTAAAAATGATTTTTTAATATAATTTAAGGAAGGGAAATTCTCAGTGATTAATGACCTTAGTGTCATAGAACATCTAAAATGTCTAAATGACGGACTGATTGATTGCTTTTGGTGATTGTCATAGATACTAGGTCATAAAGAGTGAAGGGAAGATAAATGCCGTCAGATTTAAAAAAAGATGAGATAAACTCTTTTTAACACAATAAATACGAGAGATCAGTTTTACCGAAAATTCGGCTGGGTTAAACTTACCCCGATTGATATGAATCAGTGTTGTTATTCAAAACGTACACTGTATTTAAGGTATCCGTCTACGTTCGGAGAACTTTTTTTCTTTAAACGTAGAAACTAGTTCATATTTTTACACTTTTAGGTTTATTTTTTATGATCATAGAGAATTGCACTAAAAAAATTATTTCTGGAGAATTTTTTATAAAATTTCTAATAAATGAAAAACATTTAGTAAAATTATTTCAATATTTTTTGATGCAACACATTTCTTATATACTGGACTAGTGAATCGCCTAAACTCTTTGCTTAATTTATATTTAATAAAAAATGCTGGTCTTTCAAAATCATACACATTGAATTTCTAATGAATTTTCATTATCTTTATAGCTAACTATGAGTGTATCATTATTAAAAAATATCCAAATTTAAAGCTTTTAAGTCATTCACTAATAAATACTATAAAAAGCATTCGTAATAATTTTCAACAAAATATTTGAAGAACTTTTTGAGAAATCACATTTAAAGTTTAATAAAAAAAACAAAAAACTTTTATCTTAAATGCAATAAAAGCTTTAGGATTCTTAATCCAATAAAGTTAGAAAAAACAAACACAGAGAAAAAGCCATTTAAAGTTTTTATTTATTAGAGGAAGCCCTTAATTAAACAATATACATAAATATCTTTTTAAATATTGAAGGTAGATATTTCGAATTTTGCTGGCGTGTAGAAGGAGTAGAAAAATAATTTAAAGTATTAAAAAAGTTCGATATTTTGAACATATCTGTTTTACTGTGTTTCATTAATGGGAATACTCATAATATATTACAATCATAAAATGTCTACTAAAGACGTAAAAATGATTCGGATAATGGTTCTTATAATGATAAATGGAAACACAAATATTTCTTACAGTTGAAGTTGTAGAACAAATTATATTGGACCACTAACTATTTTCCTTTCATTTTTTGGCTAGCTCCAAAACAAGTTACCCAACTTGTTTTGGCTAATGGAAATTTTACCATTGCTTTTGGGGATTGTATAGATACATGGAGTTTGAAGATACTAGGTCATAAAGAGTGAAGGGAAGATAAATGCCATCAGATTTAAACATGATGAGATAAACTCTTTTTAACACGGTAACTACGAGAGATCGGTTTTACCGAAAATTCGGCTTGGTTAAACTTACCCCGATTAATATGAATCATTGTTGTTATTAAAAACGTACACTGTATTTAAGGTATCCATCTACGTTCGGAGAATTTTTTTCTTTAAACGTAGAAACTAGTTCATGTTTTTACATTATTAGATTTATTTTTTACATTATCATAGAGAATTGCACTAAAAAATTTATTCCTGGAGAAGTTTTTATAAAATGTCTAATAAATGAAGAAAATTTAGTAAAATTATTTCAATATTTTTGATGCAACACATTTCTTATACACTGGACTAGTGAATCACCTAAAATCTTTGCTTAATTTATATTTGGTAAAAAATGTTGGTCTTTCAAAATCATACACATTGAATTTTTAACGAATTTTCATTACCTTTAAAGCTAACTATGAGTGTAACATTATTAAAAATTATCCAAATTTAAAGCTTTTAGGCCATTCACTAATAAATACTATCCAAAACATTCATAACAATTTTCAACAAAATATTTTAAGACATTTTTGAGAAATCACGTTTCAAGTTTCAACATTTTATTAAAAATACCGTTTTGAGAAAAACGCATTTGAAGTTTATGAAAGCAACTTTAACTATTAAAAAAATTAAAATACCTGTTTAAAATTCCCCGCACTTTCTTGCTTCAAAACTTTCTAATTGCCAAGTTGCTAATTATTAAAAGTACTAGAAAAAATGTTTAAACTAATCTTAAGGAAAATTTAAAAATTTTGTCCAAAAAATTGCTCTTTAAAAGGCGTTAAATTCACAACTTCCGATTCCGAAGTCGCTACTTTGACAGCTGTTTCTGATGTTTAAACAGCTGTAACTTTTCTTCAAAATGCAGTAGAGGCAAAACACAGATTTAGAAGTCTAAAAGTTGAAATTTTACAACAGAGAAATAAAAAAAAAATTATGATTTTTGGCTAAAAATGACTTTTTCAACGTAGACGGATACCTTAAGAACATTGACATTCATTCCTTTTTAAACATTATACTGTTATAATAACTGATAAAAATAATGAGATATTACAATATCGAAAAGTATATAAAGTTGGAAAATATATAGGCAACTTGAATGGAATTATTTATTTTCCTAGTCCAGTCAAGGTTTCTTATACAGTTCAGGTGTAATATGAGCAACTTCATATTTATATATACGTACATATACATATATATATATATATGTATATATGTATATATATATATATATATATGTATGTATATATATATGTATGTGTATATATATGTATACATATATATATATATGTGTATATATATATATATATATATGTGTGTGTGTATATATATATATATGTGTATATATATATATATATGTGTATATATATATATATATATATATATATATATATATATATATATATTATTTAACTTTAATATTTCTTTAAAAAACTCCTCTCTCCCATTCTAATTCCTTAAAATCTTTTTCCCAGCTTCTAAATGTCTTAATCAAAGGAGTGTCTTCGACTTAAAATTATTCCTAAAGCTTTCTATCCTAAAGATGTAAATTTTCTGTCTACTCAACACATTTCCCAGTTGTTGCCGGCAAATGGCCCCACGTTTTTCCTGATTTTGCATTTAAATTCACTGAGTAAGTGGGAAAATTCTTTCTGTCTTCGCTCTTGAGTGCCCCTCTGTTCGAGCAGAATGATTTTTCTGTCTTTCCTTTGTCGTTGAGTAGTAAAGATGTCCGTTTTATCAGCTCTAAAAAAAGTTTTAATTAGACTTGTGCTATTCTCTTCAATGTCGACCGACTGCATTTTTATTACTGCTAGCTGTTTACCTTTCTCCTTGTCCAACAGTTTTATAATTTAAGGATTACATATACATGTATATATATATATATATATATATATATATATATATATATATATATATATATATATATTACCTTTCCTACATGATATTTTCATAGATTTTTATGGGTATAGAATTAGGAAAGGTCAAGAAATGTATTTCAATTTCGTTAATAACTTTTTGAAAAAATTGGATACGAAATAGTTTTTTATGCAGTTCTAGAGTTAAGACATCTCAAAAGGTTTTTATAAATATTAACTTAAGAGTTGGGAAAGACTGTGAATGGGTTTTCAAATATCCATAATGTTAAGTTTTATAAAATAATTTTTACTCTTATAGGAAAAAAAAACTAAGCAACTGATTGTTAATTCCATAAACAGTATTATTCTAAAAAAGTAGGGAAAAATTGTACAAAAAAGGAATTAAAATTTTTTATTTTGAATGCAATAAAAGCTTTAAGATTCTTAATCTAAAAAATTTGGACAGAACAAATGCAGAGAAAAAGCCATTTAAAGTTTTTATTTCTTAGAGAAAGCCCTTAATTAAGCAATATACATAAATATCTTTTTAAATATTGAAGGTAGATATTTCGAATTTTGCTGGTGTGTAGAAGGAGTAGAAAAATAATTTAAAGTATTAAACAATGTCTGTATTTTGAACATATTTCTTTTACTGTGTCTCATTAATGGGGATACTAGTAACATATTACAATCATAAAATGTCTACTAAAGACGTAAAAATGATTCGGATAATGGTTCTTATAATGATAAATGGACACACAAATATTTCTTACAGTTGAAGTTGTAAAACAAAGTTTATTGGACCACTAACTATTTTCCTTTCATTTTTTGGCTAGCTCCAAAACAAGTTACCCAACTTGTTTTAGATAATGGAAATTTTACCATGGATATATTCATTTAAGTGAATGTTAAAAATAACTTAATTACAATTACAAATACTCTCATTTTTAAAAAAGTGATTAAAATGATGGATTTTAAATAGTTATCAATGCATAACACTATTTGTCTTCATACAAATGAAGCACAAAATACTTTGTACAGCTTAACAGTCCTATATTTTTCATTACTTATCATAGATAAATATATAAATGTATATTTAATATGAATTTAATTGCTAATATTTTACATAAAATATCGATTGTTTTTTCAAGTGATAAAAAAGATTATTTCATCGAACATCTAAACATGTTTCATCTGAAGAAGCTCATTTTACTCTAGACAGAAAGAAATACATTTATAAATAATGGTTTCAATTTTCTATTAAAAGGGATATCTCAAAAATAATGAAGCAGCTGCGGGGTAAATAATTAACTAACAATTATGTGTCACGCATACTATACAGGATTGTCTTTAAACACGCAATTCTTAGAACCAAAGTCAATAAATGTAGTGAAATATCAAATTTACAAGTCTAAGACTTTTTAAAATTTACCTGGGCTGATATTGTTATATTTACCTCTAAAACTTTAGTTTTTAAACAATTTTTCCAGTATTAATTCAACAGATTTTTTCACGTCTAGAGGTAACTTACGATAAGTTTACCCTAGTCAATTGATCAAGCAAAAGTAGTGAAGTGGTTATCAAGATAAATATTTGAGATGATTGGGAGTGTAGCATCACGCTACTGAAAAACTATTTTTATTTGTATCAAGGCTCGCTCTGACGTCAGTCCAACGTATTCTTTGCTATCAAAGGTGGGGGGGGGGGTCTCTAGGCCTTCATTCTCTCCTCCCTAACCTCTCCTCTAGAAAAGACAGAGATAGGGGTGTGGGGGATATCGAGTGACGTCACGAGGGCCAAGCGTCGTTTAGTGGGGGAGAAGACGTAGATAGTTGTCCGGCAATCGAGGATGAAAGAGAAAGTGCCGATAATGTACATGATGTAAATATTTGTATATACCAGAATAAATCCTTTTTTTCTTTTCCATATCGCTTGTGTTCGACGATGTCATCCTCATGAGGCCTTTGAAGAACCCTGCTCGACCATAACGCTACCAAAGTTTCCTATTTTAGAGCTGTGATGTTACAGGAGTAACCTCCCCTTGAATTTCTTGCATACTTATGACAAAAATTGATTGCATTATATGATATTTCGAGAACATTTCTTAAAACAAATTATAGGAGCTTCCTGATTTATACCCTATCTACATATATTATCTTTTAAATCCATATTATTTAGAAATTTACTCATTTTTCTTAGCTCGTATCTTTTGTAAAATGACACTTTTTTGGTAGTCTGAAATTTAAGGATATAATTTTTTCCCTTTGCTAATAACCACATTTAATAAACGTCACTTGAAATATTTAGCACAAAGTAAAGGGTTAGTGTTTCCCTTTTAATTAAATCATTATTTGAGTAGCATATTAATTTTTTAAAGTGTTTTTTGTCAAACATTTAATAAATAAATAACTTGATAATATTCTATTACTTTTAATTGCAAACTTTAATTACTTTACTTTATATTTGAGGCCTCTTGGAATTATTCAAAAATTTATTTCAAATTAATATTTTAAATACTTAACTAAATAGTTAAAAATTGGTTAATTAGGTTACTAGCATAATGAGACTATCTTTGTTTTAAAGAGGCAATTTAATCCATAGCTTTTGATAAAGATTTCTCCCAGATACTTCTACACTCTCAGTAGTAGCATTAATAACTGATATCAAATAGCGTATTTAAACATTTAAGAAAATTACAGCTTATTTTATTTATTATCAATCAGTCTTGGATACATATTCTTTACTGGTATACTATTCAGCTCTGCGGAAGATTTTCCGGAAAATATGTTTTAATATTTCCTATACTCTTTGCTGTTATCTAAACACCTACAGAGTTAATAAGCTATTACCTATTATTTATAAATTGGATCCGTCTGTGATACATTTCATTTGTATTTAGTATTTTAGGAATTGTATAGGTTAGCATAATGCTCTAGATTTAAAGAGGCTTTAAATGCTGAATATTAATATAAAAATGTTAATTATTAGAATATTACGTACAAACCATCTTTATTTCAAATTGAAAAACTCTCATTAGTCAGTGTATATATTTTAAAATTTGTTTACTCGAAATTTATTTCATTATTAAAAAGATCTTTGTGCCATAACTTCTCAGTTATAAAAATCGTAATTAATATTTGAACTGAAATATTTATTATTAAATATTTACATTCATTTAAATAAAATATGTGTTTATACTATTTGAAAAATTTAAAACCATGGTAATATTATCAGCATACGACAGATTTTGTAACTTGCTTATAAAACAGACAAATATATATTTTTTAAAATGGGTATTAAATACCAAAATAATTTATTATCATATTACATCTGGGGCTTTCTAGCTTACAAAGAATGTATTTTAAGCACTGCTTTCAAAATGATAGTGAAAGCTACAATTATTTCCTACTCGCGTGCGAAAAAATGTCTATGAATGGACGGGTGGGAATCACATACAAGCCTCTGATGAACCTACAAGAATAGGAGTGGTGCAGCCGAAATACACACGCAAAATTGCTTTCAGAATTAGAACTGTGTTAATTTTGTTTAACAACGCTTTGTTATCTTTGCATTACTGCAAATTCCATTTCCTTGATTTAATTTTGTATTCAGTTAATAATCCTAACATGATTAATCTCATAAAAATACATAATGAAAATTAAATTATTCATATATCCCATTTTTTAAGACAGAATTTTATTGTTTTCATACATATTTTAAAAATTATTCATATGGGGATATAGTTGATTGGAGAGATCCTGAAGTCCAATTACACATTTTTTAAGCTTCTAGAACAAAAAAATATTTAATTAAAGTAATAACTTTATATTTTTATATTGCATGTATTCGTACTGCCAGCAAAGTAATACTATCTGACCCAACTTATTTACTTTAAAATTTATTTTTTATTTGAATAGAGTTTTCTAGTAATATTCAGTTTCCTCTTAAATCATCTAATCTAAGTTCCCGTGAATGACGTGTATATATATATATATATATACATATATATATATATATATATATATATATATATATACATATATATGTGTGTGTGTATATATATATATATGTATATATATGTGTATATATATATATATATATATATATATATATATATATATATATATATATATATATATATATATATATATATATATATATATATATATATATTACGATTTAATGTAGAGTTATTGATATCCGAGTTTAATTTACAAATAGACATTTCTGCTATGCCAGTTGACATCATTAAAAATTGAGCTAGGCATATACGAAATGCAGGATGTGCTTAGGATACCAATCTGACCAACGAGAAATGAGTCCAGATTAGATATTATTTTATGTGTTTTAATTGTACTTGGTGTGCTTGGTTACTCTAAAGATATCAAGGCAATAAAATGTTAGTAACATAGCCAATAACTATGACAGCATTTGCAGGAGTGTAGTACATGCACTCCATTGCTTTAATCTGATGATAGCATAAAAATCCTTACAAGTTTTACTAGATATTCATCAGTTGAGACTTGAAATGCAAATAAAATCAACAGAAACTTACTTAGGGGTAAAGAACAATCAAGTTTGCTACAAGACTGCCTGGATTCTCTCCCATGTTACAATACCAAAATCCATGGTTACGAACCTAAGTGATAACATGGATTTTTTTAGCCTTTCGGAGTCATCTTTAAGTACTAAATCTCTGCCTAATTAGACCTCGCTTTGCAAAAACTGACCATAAAACTCTCAAATAACTAAATTCTTTGTACTTTAGATATTAATCTAATTAATTTAAGATAAAGAAAAATGTATTTATTCTATAATCAAAGCTTAAAATTAATTTTTTATTCAGCATTTCTCCCAGCTCATATCAGTTAATTTAATGATGCAGAAAAATTCAAAATACAGTTGCTAATAATATATAGTTTCCGGTTATATCTTTTAAACAAAGCTCTCTCTAATTTACGATTACATGAGATATAAATTTATATTTTTCCCCTATAAAAAGTATTTTTGAGATATATTTCTTACTCTGTACAAGTGAATCATTTAAAAACTAAGTGATAAATTAGAAATTAAATGATAGCTGCAAAGTATAAGTTTTATGCAACTTTTCTATGTGTTTAAAATTTCGTAATATCCTTGTTCAATTTATCTAACTATACCCGCTTATCTTAACGACATCATTGAATTGTCTGTGTATAAGTAATCTATTTCAGAGTATTAAAAAATCAAAAAGTTTTCATTGTTTATTTACTCATATAACTGAAAATTGAAGATATCGTATTATCAAAGCACAGGTAACGAATGCAAGTAAAATTTTCAACATATGGACGACTAAAAAACTTGTTCATATGAGTAGTTTAACTACATTTATAGACATGTGTGATAACAACTCTATCATCATACATAATTACTGTAGCGAATTTAAAAATAATTTTGGATATTGCAACTTCGAGCTGGGTTTGAAGTAATTATGATGGATGATGGAATAACTATTACTTTTATGTAACAAGCGAGGTAACACTAAAACATTAGTGAATTGCTTTTCAAATAAAATATAAATTTTAATAAAAACATACAAAATTTCTTTGCATTCGTTAGAAAGCTAACACTTTTTTGATGTAAATGAACCAATTAAAAGTTCATCGTGGTTGTAGATAAGGTTATCTAATGATTTTTAATATTTTAATGTCATGATAAATATTTTAATATCATTAAAATGTCATTAAAAGTTGTCATTAATATTCAAAAGTAATTTTAGTTGATTTATTATAAATTTAAATAATTAACATTAATGTAACTTTTAGCCAAATTTTGTCGAAAGTTCTTACCTTCGTTTCACCTTCAGAACTACATTTTGTATACAAACCATTAGCTGGCGAATTCTGTGATAATTATTTATTTTATGTTACAAGGCCATTTGAGAGAATAAGGTATTGACTACAAATCACCGATTTAAAAGGCAAACGGAAGGATGCGCATTAATTTTGTGACCTACAATTTCAGGGCAGTAACGATTAGCATAAATATCAACCAAAATCCATTTCTAATTGTATAGCGATACATTTGCACCTTCGTATTTTCGTCTGATTAGTTAGCCTTCCTATACTCAAATTTTGTAGGATGTAATTCTGCATTTATATTTAATCTAATGCTTCTTATGTCCGTTTTTATTTTTGATATCACATAAATTTTTTTAGAAAAAGGGGTAAAGGTATATAATTGTAAAGCAAGTTATAATTCGCTTAAAATTGTGTATCAAATATTGAAACTAATTTAATCAATTAACGTTTGAAAGAAAATCCCCACCCCCTCCAATTCCTATGAATAAAAAAAGAAAGATGTGGGCATTTTATGAAATCTTAATTGTAAAGCAAGTTCTAATTCACTTAAAATTGTGTATCAAATATTGAAACTAATTTAGTTAATTAACGTTTGAAAGAAAACCCTCCCCTCCAAGTCCCATGAATAAAAAAAGAAAGATGTGGGCATTTTATGAAATCTTAATTGTTAAGCAAGTTATAATTCACTTAAAATTGTGTATCAAATATTGAAACTAATTTAATTAATTAACGTTTGAAAGAAAATCCTCCTCTTCGAGTTCCATGAATAAAAAAGATGTGGGCATTTTGGGAAATCTTAACATGACAATAATGCTATAAAATGAAAGAAGAAACGTGTTTCTAAGTTTTAAAATATATCTACCTTTTAGTATCCTTTTATTAAAGTAAAACTTAATTTAAAAATTTATTTTACTAAAGGCATAACACAAATATATGATCATCCTATTTGAAAATAAATATTATTAACATGACCCCTCCATCTTAGGACAGACCTTTGCTTTATTACTTGGCAAATACCCTTCTGATATCTAGTAGATTCTTATTTATAATTACGAGCAAACTTTAATGGTTTTAAGCCTTTAAACCCGTAATGTGCACACTCGAGTTACATCGAGCGGCGTTGTACTTTATGTTGCTATATTTTTTTCCCACTCGAATGCAATCGAGAATTGAAAAGGACAATGTGAAAAAAAATCATTTGTTTTATTGATATTTATCATTTATATGGGATTGTAGGCTATATTCGACTATTTTGTGCAATGTTATCAAAATTTTTGTAATTTCCTTGGCAAGACAACGTTCTAAATTGTGTTTTTTACATTAAAAAAATTCATTTTTTTTGGCCAGCCTTTTCAAAAAAACTGTGCATTAAGGGGTTAAGAAATTTAGAAAAAACTATCTTAAATCAGAGAGATTGGTATATAGTCGACTACGATATTTTTTTCGATTTGTATATCAAGTTAAAAAAGACAAAACTTCAACTATTTATTAATTTGAATATAAGTACATATCCAGAAATTAGTTATTTTAAATAAGTATGGATTCTTCATTGCCGCTTACGTATAGCAACTTTTTTCTATTCCACTTAAAACTTATCTTAGAGCCCAACAGAGAGAAATATAATATACTTTTGAAACCTAATAATGCTTAGGTTTATACAACATTGTTTCAAACAGTAACTAGAAGAGAAGTAACAATTATAAAAAATGCTTTACTATTCTAGAATGGAACTTATAGAATTGCGTGGGTTTCTACAATCTTCTGTATCATATTTTGGAATCATCCATCATCCCGTGTTATTTCCCAACGTTACTCTTTTTATCTCTAACTCGATTATTTTGACCCCAAGAGTTACATGCCTCGATCACACCTCATGGAAGCACGTTTCCAAAATCGCAACAACCTCGTTGTCTCGGAACATTTGCCAGGATTTTCCTCCAAACCTGTAAAAGCTACAAATTAGACAACTACAAGTGGCAGCCCCATCAATGAAATATTGAGCTTCATTCAGTTTGACAAGTTTGTCAAGCTTTATCAGCCAATTGGGTCAGGAATGAACAAGAGCGGGGTAGTAATTGAAAACAATGATAGAGAAGGTATAAGAGAGAAAAAAAAATCAGAATCACAACGACAGATGGAGAAAAAAGTAAGGGGGGGGGAATCATTTGAAACATTTCCTTGAGCTCGTATTTCTGATTACGAGGAAATAAAAAACTGAAAATGAAAACGAAATGTACGCTAAAAATGTGCTTTTCAGTGACATGTCGTTTTCTGTTGAAACAATCATTTTTCATAGACATCTATCTGGAGAAAAAAAAACCCTAGCGTAATTTGAGAAATATTTTGAGTAATGAGTGATAACACTGACAATTTTTTTAAAACCTCATTTTTAATGCTGCTTTCTCAAAAGGAGTTGGAATAGATATCTTCATAATCAATATTAAAAAAAAGCTTATTCTACCTTTCCGATAACTTTTTCATTTATTATAGAAAAAATTTATTTTTACAATATTTATTTTTATTATTTTAAGTTCCTGTATTGAAGATAAAAGTCAGATGTGGAGAATCTTGCAAAATATAATACTCTTAAATTGACGAAAGCTTTTAATATTTGCATAATTAATATTGTCGTACATATTAGTAGACAAAAAGCGTTGAAAGCATTTTTAATCCAGTGTAATAACAATATTATATGATGCAAACACCCAAAGCAACATTATTATTGCTGTTATCTGAAAAGAGAAAAGTTTAAACGAGAATTGGCACTGAAAACAATTACTTAAAATATTTATTTTTCTTGAAAATCAAAGGGGTATTCGTATATGTAAAATTATACACAGTAATCTATGTATGTAATAGAATTATTTTCTTTAAACATATATTTAGAAAAGTTTGAACTATAAGTATGATAGACGTGCAATTTATACAGATTATAAATTTGATAAAATGAAATATATTTAATTGAAGTGATATTAATTTATTTCTACATTTCACATTAAAATGTTTGTTAAAGCTTAAATACTTTATAAGTATGCTGAAAGCGAAGTTGTACCTAACATCACTTACCCCTATCGTTAGAGGGCTGAACAATGACCGAATGGTTAGGGCGCTGACCTTCGGTACCGGAGTTCGCGGGTTCAAATCACACTGTTGCATGAATGGTCTTATAATAAATATAACCAGAAATAATATCGGAATTGGATTTAAGCAGTAGGTCCCGGTCTTATTAGCCCTCTTATTGCAACAAAATAGGCCGTAGGGCTTGAAACCAAACCTTATCGTTAGAGATATATGTGTTTTGAGGATCTAAATTTGTAGCTGAAATAGATGATTGAAAATAACATAGCTTGATATTAATTAAAAGTTAAGATTGCAGTCCACTTTTAAAACAGTAAAAAAATCAATTTTTGGAATTTATATATATGTATATATATATATATATATATATGTATATATATATATATATATATATATATATATATATATATATATATATATATATATATATATATATATATATATATATATATATATATATATATATATATATATATATATATATATATATATATATATATATATATATATATATATATATATATATATATATATATAAATATATATATATATATATATATATATATATATATATATATATATATATATATATATATATATATATATATATATATATATATACATACATATATATATATATATATATATATATATATACATATATATATATATATATATATATACATACATATATATATATATACATACATACATATATACATATATATATATATATATATATATATATATATATATATATATATATATATATATATATATATATGTATATATATATATATATATATATATATATATATATATATATATATATATATATATATATATATATATATATATATATATATATATATATATATATATATACTATCGATATATATTTAATAGGTCATTTCATTCGGAATGAAAAATACCTCAAATTTTCCTGTTTAAATGGCTATTCATATTTACGTAATTATTCACGTGTTACATATAATGATTTTGAACGCATTCTTCTGATTTCTATAATAATTTTTGTAAATATGTCAATATCTGCTGTCATTGTTTAGATATATAAATGTTTTATGTAGCTACATTAATAATATTGTATTTGTACATTTGTTATATGTTAAAAAATTTTAAAAAATTCTGTTCAAATATTTTCCATTTAGTGTTCAGTTTAACTGCCCTTTCCCCTTAATTGGAAAATGTTTTTAATATTTAGGATTATCCAAAGAACTAGATATTTAATTTATAGTTATTTTAAATTCTACCCTTAGTGTTCTGGTATTGAAGTGCAAATACACCTATAGTCAGTATGTCAAAGTAAAACTCGTACATTTGAGACTTTAAAAGGGAAATTTTTTACATATTTTCTACTTAAATAATAAGTAAATTATTTATTAATATTGTTATTCAAAGCCTTTACACAGTATTTAAACAATTTATTACTTTTTGAAACGTATATAGAGAAATAGGATGCAGTAAAATTCGTAAACTACATGAAATTCTCTATTTTTAAAACTAAACTTTTTCAGTTAAGTATTTTATTAGGCATCATTTATGCTTCTTAACGAATTTTTCGTGTTATAATACTTTTAAAATTTTAAATTAAGCAGAGAATGTATAGTGTGAGACTTTTACTTTTGAATGGCTAACTACATCTTACATACTAACTTCTAAAATTTAAACAAAGATCGGATACATTCCTTAAAGTGTAGAGGTTTACAGGCGAGACTATAAAAACAAGGACAAAAAGCAAAATAGGAAAAAGAGAGTTTGCTTTTTTCCTTCTCGTGTTGTCAAAATTCTACAAACAACTCCCGATAATGAAGAAATAAGCTTGTCATGATAATTTTCTGCATAAAGATTACATTACAGAATTTTCTAAATTACTGTTATTAACGGCTTGTTACGTACAGAAAATATCTCAACATTTTGAGCGACAGTTCGTCTGCATTTATGAATATCTAGTATCAAGTTCGTAGTAAGTTCATTTATTTTGCATCGCTTAGCTCATAAGTCATTGATTAAAGTGCTACTGTGAGAAATTCCAACCTCTCCTACCAAATTAGAAAACATTGTAATACAAAGACTTAATATGTTCTACCCTTGTTGAACGATGATATTTGGCAAAGATTAATTGGATATATTGGTATGATTACTTTATCTATTACATTGTTTCCAGGAATAGTACTGAGGGTAATTTAAACAACAGCAAAAAACTATGTTTGATATCTTGATCAATGTTTCTGTTCGACAAACGACACGTATAAGAATAAAACAAAAAAAATTATTGCCTCTGGCTCAGAAGCTTTTGCTTGATTTTTATCAGCAAATCTTTGCTTCCAAGAAATAAGCCGTTTTGTGTATACATGTATGGATAAAGAATTAGCCTTTTAATTGGGGTATCACCAAAATAATAAATAACTTGCGTATACCGCTTTGATTATAATTTTCTATTCAGAACAAAAGGAATATGAAATTCAGAATATAGTATAATTAACAGATAAAAAATAATTTTAAAAAAATGTAGAAATTTTTTAGATAGAGAAATAGATATATAAAAATATTTAAATCTCATATTTAGAAATTTATTTCACATTGAGACTATCTGGATAAAAAATTAAAATGTGTATAATTATTTATATAAAGTAGAAAATAACACTGGTTTTAAATATCAGTGATATATTTAGATTAGGGCAAGCAAATCAAACTAAGCTATCACATAGAAACCTCATTGTATCATTGTTAATTTGGAGCTAGAGCACCTGTATGATACTAATAGAAAGTAATTATGTAGGTGTGAAATTAGCACCCTTTGCACAGTAATTTAACCAACACTTTGACTCTGATGATCATTACATCTATACCTTTAAGTCCATTTTCCTCTACATAAATTAATATCCAAATTATCTGTAACTCTTCGTATTCTATATGTTACGTCTTTGAAATAAATTTACTCGTTTATCTTAGTCAATGGGTAAAATTCGTTGAATTTTCTTGAGCATATTAATGGAAGTTCTCTACAGATGCTAATGGTTAAGAATTGTTGGAGAAAAATAATACTACAACCGATAACAAGTTAATCTATGACAGGGGTGGCCAAGATGTCATCCGCGAAGACATTTTAGGTGACCATCCCGATAATGACCTCGGATATTAACAATTTAATTTATGACTTATGACATAGAATTAATGAATTATTTAGGATAAAAATTTATGGTTTACGTTTTACAGTTTACGCTTTAAAGCCTAAAATAAACTGTGCAAAATAATACAATGTATTTGTCGTCTTACAGTGGAGAATTAAATAGAAACAATTTGACAAAGTGGGATGCTTTGGATCGACGTATCTTTGCGAATCTGCTTTTTCAACCATGAACGCCATAAAAACCACACATTGGATGCGTTTAACAGATGAACATTTAATTTCGTGTTTACGCATTGCAATAAGCTCGTGCCAGCCACAATATGATAAACTTGTCGCAGATATACAGTGCCAAATTTCAAATAAACGAAGTGAATAAAATGGTCAGTTTTTGATATATGAATACTTTGATTATTTTTCTCAGTAAATTTTTATTTTCTAAATATTAATATTAAGTTTTTTTAGAAAAATTAGATAATTTACCATTTTTTCTTGTTACCGAAAATAAATATATAAACATGTACGTTACGTTAGTTTAGCTCTGCCGTTGGTAGACCTCCTCCGATTTTTAAATGTGGAGTAGACCACGGATCCTAAAAGTTTTGCCACCCTTGATCTATGATATGTATTGATTTTAGTATAATATACAAACTATAGCCCATATGCAAACACAAAACTCTGTTTCAAAAAATAACTCTAAAAAACATTTATTACAAAAATAAATACTACTGCCTTTATTTTTAAGTTGCATGAGTGTATCAATGACAAGCATGCAAATAATAGTATTCTAACTTGAACATAAGAACAACCAGAGTTATTCTCATGTTGAAGTTGAAAAGAGAAAAATTTTCTGAATTGACATAAGTACATTACCATAGCATAAATGACAGACATAACTGACATTAAAAATAATCTTTATTTAGTCAAAATCAAGTATGTTAACTTTAAAAAAGCACTCATGGACGAGATTCTGCAATTAAAAACAAATTAAAATAATATTCGATATGTTACTACGTACTGTGTGCAAGAAAAGAAAAATAATTACTTAAATTTTATTCAAAGTAATTTTTGTAAGTCGAAATTATTAAATAGCTTTGTTAATACGTATAACGTTTTCTTTATATAAAACTACAGGGTGCAAGACAAAAAGTCATATTGTTGTATCAAATTATTAGTAAATCTCTAATTTTAAGCCAGTTTTCTATTTTATTAGTTTATATAAAATATTTTTTTAAATTTCAAACCGAAGTAAAGAACTAAATATTTAATAGAAAGTTTCTTCATGCTATTTAACGCTGATTTCTCTTTAATGCGATAAAGGAAACTATTTAAGTAATTTTTTTTCTTGAAAATTGCTATATTACTCATGGCATACATGAGCACTCCAGGGTGTCGTGGCACCCAGTTTGAGACCTGATCTATTGAAAGAATTAAACCCTTATCTATTCACGAAAATTTATGCAATCCACCAGTGTCACTGTTCAGTGTTGTGATGAGGCGATTTAGATCTGTTATATAATTGATTCATTCATACAACAAGTAAAATGTTCGGGATCTAAATCTGACCTCATCACATCTTTTTAAAGAGATGGAGAACCATAAATTTCTATTCAACGGATATTGTTGTCTTGTGCGGTGGTCTCGGGCGGGGTTCTGATCCCAGTCCCAGATTTGAATCCCGTCTCCGTACTTGACATTAAATAAGAATGTACCTTTGTTGAGTATTTATGAGTCCCTAAGGGACAGTGCCCAATTAGAAGGGATAAGGTTTGGCACATTGGCGGTCTCAAAGCGGGGTTGAAGCAGGCCAATGAAATTCTTACAACTATTCCGATTGGACGACAAGAAGGAAGAGGGGACATGGTTGAAATAATTAAATATGAAAAATCTAAAAGATGAGAGGATGGTTCGGAGGTCCCGGGGAAGAGGTTCGGAGGTCCCAAAAGAAGGTGTTCGAAAGTCGGGAGTCCAGTCGGGTCCGACGGAAGTTGTTTGTGAGTCCAGAGGAGAAGGTGCTCGATAATCCAGACTAGGAGAGTCCAGCCAAGTCCGACAGGAATTGTTCCTGCACCAAATAGTACGATCGCACCCCAAAGACTCAGGAGGAAGCCCCTGACGAGACCAACGGATGATACATAGATTCCCTCTCCTGATCAGCCATAGATACCCTTCAACCAGAAGTGTTCCGGGCCCAACATTTTAGACCCACAAAGGTACCCCAAATTTACATACTTTTATGAAATTGAGATTAGGTCCTCTATCTATGTACAAAATTACTTAAGTAGATAAAAAATTTGTCAGAACTAATTTAGAAGATGTTGACAAAGCTTATTTTATGAAATTTAGTATCAGTTTTGTATGTAAATAGATGTATATATATATATTATAATAAATTTACTTTTTTTTAATATTAAGCTAGTCTCGGTTGCTGTCAATTTAGCTGTTAGTTTATTTTCATTTTTATGTCTGTAGTTTCTCAGAACCTGTGGTTAAATTTAGTACAAAAATACTTAACGCAATTAAAAATAAATCACCACTATACATTTGATCACAGGTTGATACTCAAATATAAACAAGGACTACACGATAAGTGTTACTGACAGGAGCATTTAAGAAAAATCAGAGGTATAATTCTCAGTCTATTTAATGTTTCAGTGAAAAATGTAAAGTTTTTTATATTCCAAAGAAGCACACATACTCTTAAAACAAGCAGCAAATTATTGAGGTAAATATTTAGAGGAAATGCATATGTATATGCCCGTGGCATTTACAACATCGACTGCGCATGTATACGTCCGAGGCCGCTACCTATATAATATATTTAATAGCAAAAACTGAAAGCAAAAACTCGAAGTTAAAAAAAAATAGTGAATTTTAAATGAAGAAATAAAAAAACTAAAATATGCGCATTTTATTTCATTCATCTACATAGAATAAGTACATATTAAAATGAAGTCAATTTCACACAGAATAATTATATTTTTTCATTTGTTACTAATAGTATTGAAAATTATAATTTTAAGAAAAACCTTGCAAATTGAAATACCTCGTAAATGACGCCTATAATATACTCTATAACTCTAATTCAATTAAACTCACAAGACATTTTTCGGGGCGATTTTTTAATCTGTTAAGAGTTAGATGAAGAAAAAATAATAATTATAAATTCCTTTTCTATCTTAGGAATGGGTAAAATACTTCATGGCCGTTGAAGTATTTTTTAGGCATGCTAAAAACAGCTTTAATTGGTATAATACTAATAATCTAGAAAAACAATTTATTTACGTTCATACAATTTACTTGCTCGTTGGTGAACATGTTTTTACCGGTTACACAAAAACGCGGGTATCCTTGTGGAGATAAGGATCGAGAAAATTATCAATTGTTCTGAATCTGTATTCACTTCGTGTTGTTTCTCCTCCTTACATGCGTTTATAGCAGTTTTAAACTCCATTTACAATAGTTTTTTTCTCCATAGCGTATCCTTGCATCTTGCGTGTATCGAAAGCATCAACAGCAAGACCTCACAAGTTGTGCTTAGGCCCCGGTAATTGACATGAAACTATTTTGAATGTTTATTACATGTCAGAAAATAGGCTGCTGAAAGGCAGAAAAGTTCTAATCACACTAACAGTATCATTAGGTTAAGCGAGAAAAACAGATTCGTTGAAGTGAAATTGATTTCTGTTTCGTAAGGCGTTTTGGTAGATAGCACGTTTAGATCCGCAAAATTAAGTAATTCTATGAATTAGATTAGATATACGTATGGGTATTAAGACAAGAATGCACACATGTGTTTATATAAATATATTAAGGGTGTCCCAAAATTAACGAAAAATTTGAATTAAATAAAAAACACAGTTTTTCCTTTAATTTTTTTTTGTTAAATCGTAAAGTACACAAAATAAGGCTAGGTATGAAATAACACACATGGAAAATGCCCTCCATGGTTTTGCTGGCACATACGCAATCTTTTGTTAAATTTTTCTATTACCTTTGATGTAGCTTTAAATTTTCTTCTTCAATACACACGTGCTTGAGGGCTTTTGACTTAAAACAAAAATCCATAAAAAGAAATCCGATGGTCTTTAATCACATGATTTAGGGAGCTAATTCTTATCACCGAAACGAGAGAATACACGGTCAGGAAAAGTCATACAGTAATTGAGTTGTTTCACGGGCTGTATGGAGGCTGTTCTGTCCTGTAATCCCAAACTACCAGCTATTAAAATCTTTTTAATAAGGTTGCCATATTTTACTGCACATATAGTGGAAAATTTAAATACTTAGTTGAGACACTCAAGCTCCAAACCGGGCTCCTGTGGCCGTGAGGCCTTACAGTCTTATCACGGCGGCGGTGGGCAGATAGCGAGTATTAGGCCACCCAACCTTGCACTAATCCCTTCGAAGTACCCAGCCCGCGTGCGTCGCGCCGAAGGCGTAATCCACGAGCGATTATATGGAGACACCCTTTATAACTACATCTTAACACACATTTATAAATACATCCTTCCTCTTCATGCATTCACATATTTACTTTTGAACATGACTAAATTATAAGTTTACAAGCCAGTAGTGCATTACTGCATGTTAACAAATAGAGCATATAATTTTCTTTTTATCTCTATTTCCGGAATCCTACTATCGGTAGATATATTATTAAAAAAACGTCGTTATGCATATACTTTTTAACTTCCAAACATGCAAGCAGTATATTTCATAATATAAAACCCAATATTATAATAAACTTTCAAGAAAAAATACAAAACAAACAAAAATTTGTTAATGAAACAATACTTTTAAAGCCGAAAAATCTTTATAATAATCTTTTTTCGATTCATGAAAGAAAAAACAGTTTTCATCGCTTTAAAACAAAATATCAGTAATGTTCTAAATTATAAAAATATTTAGTTTTATTACTTTAAGCAATACTGTAATCTATATATCAAATGAAAAAAATTCATTTATTTACAAGATACTTCTCAAATGCATAAACTACAAACTAAATACATGAAATTGAAAGTAAATATATTTCTTATTCCACGAACTTCAAATATATTAATTTAAGTAATACACTTCATTTTTTACTACAATAAATGTTAACATTTTATTCAATTTTGAATTTTTTATAGAGTTTTTAATATTTTACCTATTTGGAAATCTTTGATTTTACCATTAAAGTTTATAATAGTATACTTTAATGGTGAGATCTAAATTATGGTTTAATTTAACTTCAGCTTATTCTGTGAGCTTCCTATGTAAATTCCTATGGTTGCCAATTCACTGAGAAAGTTAAAATAATTCCAGACTATTACAGTATCCTTGTAGGTCATTAAACGGTATCCTAGTAGGTCATTAATGGGGAAGCCAATTTGTGGTTGTTGTGGTATTCTGGTTGATCCAATTTATGTACGGCTTAGGCTTATAAATACCTTAACCTAGGTCATTAAAGGTATAGATTTGCAAAATAAAAAAGTACGTTTATTATATTTCAAATCCCCTACATAATATAATAGCTTAAGTTATCTCCCCGTCTGTCCTCGAATTGATGAAGCGGTTGGACCTAGAATGAATACCGGATTCCATATTGTATTCTTGTTGACTTAGGATTAGCAAAATTCAATGCAAGTAAAGTTTATCTTCTCCTAAACTACCAATCCGACTCTAAATTAAGTTGGTATATATCTGCTTCATATCACGTCGTAAAATACTGTCTTCTTTGAAACGTTCAAAATCCACCCCTTTCCTCCTTTTCGAGAGTTTAATGAAATCATTTCCAGCCCTAATTTATTCGGTTAAGAGCAGACGGTTAAATTTACCAATTTATCAAGCAATAAATGAGTAAAAATAACATTTTTTCTAGCATTATGACTTCATTACTTTAACTATCTCATTTAATCATTTCTTATTTTAAATTATTTAAATATCGTCTGCATTTTTTTCATACGTTTTATCGCTGAACTTAAATATTGAGTATATGATTTTCTTTTATATGTGGCTTGAATAACATATTAGGTACATATGTGATAATTTTAAATTTAATCATCGATTATTTTTTGTTACAATGAAAATTTTATCGCCAGTATTAACAACAAATTCTATTCATAAAAGTGTAGGAGTCTAATTGAGGGTTTAATAACTATCTGAAGTTTAAGTTATATATCTTTGAAAATTAATAAGTTTGTTCTTTTGTGTGTTTATTTTTTATTCATAACCACACGATTTGACTAAATGAATTCAACGTGATTCTAAGCTGCATTCACAATATCGGAAAACTTTAGAGGAGTATGAAGATAAACAAATTATTGAGTGTGTACCAGAAAATTCTCAGCCAAAAAACAAACCATTTTTTACCAGCCTCATAGCGTACATATGCCTCATAGGGGCAATTCTGGAAAATTAAAAATTTTACTGATCCCGTCATATGACGGGCTAAATGCTTTTGTAAAATTATATTAATCTAAGTAAATAGTGAATTAATAAAAAATATAGTTTCTAACATATATAATATGCATTTCAAAAGTTATCTTATAAGAAAATTTCATTTTTTTTCATTTGATGAATATATTTTATTTTTTAAAAAATATATAACTTGATATGATAAAACCGAATAATTTTATAAAGTTAGAATGCTACTGAAGAACTTATAAAAAGTTTCTTTTAAAATTATTAATTTTTTTTATTTTATTATGTATAGGGAAATGCTGTCATAATGAAGATTTTTCAACTTTTCCTGCTAACGTAACAGAGGAGAATGATGTAGATATTGTACTGACGGTATTTAGCTATTGTAGAGTGAAAAATTATTCTGTACGTAAAGTCTTCTTATTCATCCAATAACACATTCCATATTGTCTTACATTGTTAAAAATATAGGAATTTTACAATTATGAAGACTTATTAAATTCTAATTAAAGAACTTTATGAATTTGATTCATTTAAGATTTGACATTTAGTGTATCCAGGAAGCTTTATTGTTGACGAAATATATTTTAAAGTTAAACATTCGAAGGAATATAATAAAATAGCAATAAAAATGGGTCAAAAATCGCTAAACTGCAAGGAAAGACCTAGAAGTTCAATAAAAAATTATCTTTAGTTCATTTTTATCTTTAATTAGTAACTTAAGAATGTCACTGTTTTCTCTTTTTTGTAATTTTAAATATGCCTTGTAAACTGGAAGATATGTTAAGCATGAAGTTTATATAGGATATATAAACTGATTCTTCTGAGATAGAGAAAATATTTCTTCATTATAGAATAGTTTTTTATAGTAATTTTTTGACGTTATCACCTCATCATTTTGATAGTTTCAATGAGAAAATGCTCTAAACTCGCTTATTAATACAGATCACTTTCTCTTTAATGATAGAAGTAATTTGCCTAGTCATACTTTTTTATAACTGTATCTGTACTTAGTTCATTATCTTACAAGTGTAAGAATCTTTGAATTCCCTAGTGAGCATTCAATTATACTGGATTAGTGTACAATAGATTTTTTTAATATCGAACAGTTTTAAAACCATTTTAAAATAGAATTATTTTAAAGAATAATAAAAATTTATTATGATGTTAGTAGAAAAGCATTGGAAGAGCATAATTCATTTTTATTTAATTGAATTCAATACGGAAATAAACAATTTCAAATTTAAATTTATTTTCTACATTTTTTTGTTTAAAAGAGAGACAATTGAAGTTATATATAACAAAACATTATATTAATTACACATTAAGGGAAAAATTCGATTAAAACATAGCAACCAATTGCTCTTAAAATTCTAATTAAAGTTCAGACTGATACAGTTTGGTGCATTAAGTTAGAATCAATACCATTCCTTGAAAACTATCGCAGTTGTTACTATAAAGATGAACCAGCTCTAACTGTAACCGCACTATTAGGTATGGACAATTTGTAAATATTGCATCTAATACATACTTTTGGATACATCTCTACCTCTTTAAGTCCTATTGTGCATTCAAATTTATGCCTTTTACCGCACATTCCCGTCGGCATATGACGGGTCTGTCAGACCTATATCTGTGGCATTTTGACTCATTAATATTCTTGGGGGCATTTAGCTGGGTTGCCAACGTTTGCTTTTCAGACTTCGTAATTATATGCTCGGATGTCATCCGCGATTAACCGATAGCATCACCGACGACACCATTTAAACAGCTATACTTCATAATTTCCCAAAGAACATGCCCAGAACTTCTCAAGGACTTAATTAAACTCTTGGGGACTGCGTAACTCTCGACTCCGCAGGTGGCCCTTTAATAGTGGCTTCTTAAAAATGCGCCCCGTTTAATTCGTTACTTAAAATATTCAATTCTGATATGCTTGATTGAAAGATAAAAGAAAGACCCAAGTAAAGTAGACCAGTATTCAATACACGAACCGCGGACAATTATTAGTTAAGAGATAATATTCTTTAGTTAACATAGAGTAGGATTTATTTTTAGATGACTCGGTAAAGAATATTGTTCTCTTGAAAATGATAGTAATGGTAAAATGATTGTCTCATCAATGCTTATTATGGATTATTCAGGCTAATTTCCATTTGGAATGCAGATAATACAGCTTCGTCTCACATTTTACAAGAACTAACCAGTTATCTAATTTAAAATAAAGCAATTAAAGAGCTCTCAATCATAAATGACTATTCTAGAAACTGATGTAGGTGAAAATAAAACTAGTATCTTAGATCAACAGAAAAAATAGTTAGTAACCGAGTATATAAGTAAGTATTCTAAACATATAAAGTAGACTAAAAATAAAAAATAGATTTTTTTCTAGTAGGTACAACGTTCTCTAGGAGAAGGCCAGCTGATTAGACTAAAACCTACTACATAGATCTAATCGTGGATGACTGTAAATATCAGGCTAAACCATTTCCATTAGAAATGCAGATATTTCGTCTCACAGGTT
This sequence comes from Pardosa pseudoannulata, assembly GCA_032207245.1. Classification (NCBI taxonomy): domain Eukaryota; kingdom Metazoa; phylum Arthropoda; class Arachnida; order Araneae; family Lycosidae; genus Pardosa; species Pardosa pseudoannulata. The sequence continues at coordinate 91,887,170 of CM063504.1, read as the reverse complement.
AGAAGAACTAACCAGTTACCTAAAACAATTAAAGATCTCTAAATTATAAGCGACTATTCTAGAAAATGATGTAGGTATATATAAAACTAGTATCTTAGATCAACAGAAAAAATAGTTAGTAAACGAGTATATAAGTAATCAAATAGTATTCTAAACATACGAAGTAGACCAAAAATAAAAAATAGATTTGTATTCTAGTAGGTTCAACGTTTTCTAGGAGAAAGCTAGCTTATTTGACTAAAACCTACTGAGTAGATTTAATCATGGATGACTGAAAATATCTGATCTATTATTAGAAATATTTCAGCAAACAGACTTCAGTACTGAAAAACAAAGACTTACCTTTTTGGCTTCTGGAACAATAGAATAGAAAAAACAGATAAATTGATAAAAATATATTAAAAAATGAAATGAACAGCAATTTTAAAGGTTTAAATTGGTAGTTAGACTTCAAACATATCATTTTCTAGTATGTTTATAAGGGCTATGTGCGTTCCCTTGAGTTTTTATTGCGTGACGTAGTGTCTTCGTAAATATATTTCCTATTTTATTTTAATTTTATGCTAATTAAATTTTAGTACACTTTTACTAGAAGGATCAACACGAATTTAATTTTCAATGTTAACATAAAATCATGATGTCCAATGCTTTCAAGTATAGGTCTTTCGGCTGATATTATCATACTTATTATTGAATATTAGATAGGTTAGCATGCATTTATTTTTTAAATTTGAGAAACTACTGTAAGCATGCATAATTCCTACATCTAGAACTCTCACTCTTTTATTATACAAAAATCAAAGGAAAAAATAATTTTGTGATTGATTATACTTAAAATTATATTCTAGATTCTGCGGAAAAAATTTGTTAAGCTTTAACCTATTAAATAAAATTTAAAAACTCTTATAAATGGCTGAAAAGGCTTCATATTTAACAAAATAGAAAAAGTGAACAGAACAGATAGCCCATTTAAAGTGATAAATTTTATATTGTTTCACTGGGAGTCCCAAAAAGTATTCTTAGTAAAGAGACAAAAATTAAAGGCAGTCAGAATGCTTTGTTGTATTCATTATTTATATAAATCTGAGACATCAATTTTTCAATCTCTTCCTATCAATTATTATTGAGGACCAAATCTGAAATCACGTATGAGGGCGAGATTAAAAAAAAGTGTCACTGGAGATAAAAGTTTGATAGAAAATTCTTTTAAATGATTTTTTGTAGCTTAACTTAGGAACCTCACATAGGGTTCATGTCAAATCGTTAAACAAATATTTAAAATTAAATAATGAATGGTACTGATAACTTTGAAAAATTTTTAACTTGCGGAATATTTGATAAAATTCTTCTAATTACTTCCATTTTTTTATGAACTACCTCATACAATTACTCTATTTATTTCATTCTAGCACAAGAAAGTCGTGTAAAACGTTCGTTACTAGCTTTTATCCTTATTTAGATGTTAGTTCCTGTAAAATAAATAATTAACGTTTTTAGTGTCTCATATATAACTAATATAAAAATCTTCATAATTATTTTGTGGTTATAACACAAATAAATATAAATTACGTATTACGCTGGTACTCTATTGCAAAATAAATAATTATCGTATACGGCTTACTTGTTATAAATACATACACACATATATACATACATACATACATATATATATATATATATATATATATATTATATAAACATCTGCATACAATTTAATGTTTGATTTTGACAAGCAAATATAAGTATAAATACAACAAAATGCTTATATATAGGTATTTATATGCCAATATTATAGTATTATATACACACATATACAATCATATGTATTAATACATTGTCTACCAATAAGTATTTGGACACCTATGCAAATGACGATATCTGTGGTCCTGAGGTACGTCAAGGCCTCCGCCGGTATACATCGTGTAGGAAACAGCATCGGCATTAGTCGCATGCAAGATGCCGCGCAGTTCGGAGCTCTCTGATTTCGAGAAAGGTATAATTATCGGGTATCACAAATGTGGCTGATCCTTAAGGGGCATATCTAGCGATCTGAAGTACCCAAAATTGACAGTGGCCTATGTGATTAAGAAGTGGAAGGTGAGCGGTGATTGTCAGAATGTGCCTCGAGTCGGCAGACCAACGAAACTGAGAGACAGAGACCGACGAGTGGTTTCCAAAGAAATTCAGAAGAGCTGCACCCAACCGATGACTGTTATCAGCGAGGAGATTCAAAAGGCATCCGGGAGTATTGTTTCAATGAGTACCATCCGTAAGGAAGCACATCTGCTTGATTTTCATGGTCGTGCTGCTGCCCATAAGTCTTTGTTCCCAAAGTCCAGCCGCGCTGCTCGGTTAATGCGGTGCAAAGCACCAGGTCAAAATTAGACCGTAGATGAGTGGAAACGGGTTCTTTGTAGCGATGAATCAAAGGTCATCCTTTACCGTTCCGATGGCAGGGTCTGGCTCTTCCGTCTGTCTGGAGAAGGTCTCCTGCCAGAAGTCATTGTGCCAATAGTCACGTTCGGTGGAGGTGGAATTATGATCTGGAGATGTTTCTCCTGGTATGGACTGGGACCCTTGGTCCCCATTCATGGTAAACTCAACGATGTCTACTGACTATTTTGGATGACAATGTACTTCCTACGTTGTGGCAGTTTTACTGGTTGGACACCTGTTATTTTCAGGACGACAATGCCAGTTGTAATGTTTCGAGGTTAACCAAGGCTTGGTATGATGCCAATGGAGTTCATCGAGTGGACTGGACTGCCCAGAACCCAGACCTGAACCCTATAGAGAACCTCTGGGATGAGTTGGATCGTCGAATTAAGGGGTGCACTACTTGTCCAACATCGGTGAAGGAACTTGTATGCCTATTACAAGCCGAGTGGAAGACAATACAACTACCTGTTATACAAAGACTTGTGGAAAGTATGCCCCGGAGGGTTCACGATGTAATTGCCTCTTGTGGAGGCTCTACCAACTATTGATTTTGAATAAAGTTAATTTTTCTTTTCTATCACAGGTGTCCAAATACTTATTAGTAGACAGTGTAGAATAATTAATCAAGATGCCAAAATAACTGTTTGCTAAAAAGCTTTCATTAAAAACTAGGATGAATCTATCATACAAGCTGCCTATCTTTATAAAAAAATGTATAAAAATAAATTACCGTATTGAACAAAAATCATACTTATAACCTTTGAAGTTTTACCCAGCCCCTATAATTAGAAATTTTAAATAAATATATTACCTGTTCTTATTTTAATGTGAAACAAAAGGAGTCATTTTTCAAACATGGAATTAGAATAAATTTCTAATTAATTATTTTAAAAGTACATTAAAATTTATGAAGTGAAATTTACTTGCGTGAGGTGTTACTGTCAACAAACTACCATAGAATGATAAATGTTTCTTCGTAAAGTAATTAAGAGCCTATGTGTGTATGGGAAAATGCGTATTTCAGATTTTTAACTAATATGATATCATAATTAGCTCTCTAACCACTGTTATCGTTTATCATTCATAGTTTCATTGAAAATTTGAAGTTTAATTTTGTTTATTGAAGGGTTATGTACTAAGGAGTAATGCATTTTTTAAACACTTTTTATAGATTGGGGTTTATCTTTCTTTAACTGCATTCTCTCGTTATGTATATATTAAGCATTATGTACGAAATGAAATTTATCAAAGTCTAGTGTTGATATTTTTAAAATATAGTTAGTGATTAGATTTTAATTGCCTTGAGGAACAGGTCTTCAAACTTTTAAGACACGTGGTGACCTTGGAATTATAAGATCTTCTGTAGGAAACGAATATATTTATGCCCAATAATATGTAATTCAGATGTTAGTTACGTTATTATAAATGGTTGTAATGCTTATAAAAATATAAAAAAGACTGCGGAGGAATTTACAATTTGCATAATGTTATTTATCTAAATCAGGGGTCGTCAAACTACGGCCTGTCATATAATTTCATTCCGGCCTGTACAAGTAAACGAATTGAGGATCAACATAGTCAGTATTTTCCAATTTAAATTTTTAAGAATAACCATACCCGAGGATATTTATGTTGTCTTTCGATGATAGATGGCAGTACAGGAATTTTATTACCACATTTTGCTGTGTGAAAAAAAAATAGGTTTGCTACTTCGCAACAGAAGAAGAGAAAAATCTAATGATAATTTTTTTTACAACTTCTATTGAAATATTTTTTTCATTATAAATGTAATAAAGGGAAAATTTTCTATTTAAAAACGTCGTATAGTAAAAATTTATCAAACAGACTGCTTAAATGGAAGTTTAGTTAACAAGCGAAGTTTTTCGTAGCTGTTGCCGAATTTTGGAACCCTTATTTTTAGGGTTCTTAGATGTTTTATTGTGCTTAGCTCTGGTCTATTTTGTAATAGTAGTTTTGTTTTCTAAAAATATCGAAAGTATTGAATTTGTTTATAATATACACTAATGAACTTTGCTTTTGGGAGAATAGAAGGAAAAATTGCCAAATATTGCACTTTTATAAGGCACCGTATATTGCACTTTTATAAGTCATAATTTGTTTAAAGGTAATTTAGCTCATAAAAAATGTTTTCAAAAGACCATATGACCTCACTAATAAGATCGAAGGATGTTCGGGTTCAGATTAGTGTCAATATAAGCATAAAAATAATAGTCTAAATACAATGTTTGTTTTGTTTACTTTTTGAAGATTTCCTCAGACTTGTAGCCTCCTCCCCAGCCGTTAACGTTTCTTGTGTGGCTCTTTAAATTTTACTTAATTTACGCATGCTGAGCATATTATTTTTTCCTACATAATCTAAAACGCCATTTTAAGTTCCACCTATAGCACTTCTAATTAATTTTGCTCATGCCTAGTAATCGAATGTAAATTACTGTTTGAGTTGCATCAATTTATTTCCTATATAACAATTTTAATTGAGTAAAATAAGCATAAATAGTAATTCTTAAATTAAAAAACCGTGTGATGCAGAATTCGACATCGTACTTGGGGCAAAATAAAGATAATGTTAGATCAAACTTAACATCGCAGTGCAAAGGGATAACAAACTTCAAAATGATTGCTAATTTTAATTTTCTTTTAAGAGAACTGAAGGTTCAAATGCATACATCAGCTCGCGTATGGCCAAAGAGTGAGCATAGTTTAGATTTACTTTTGGAACCAAAATATCATCTTCAGCTCTTCTAATTAAAAACTAATAATCTAGATAAATAACCATGACAACTTTGAATCATCTACAAATACAATGTTTTTAACAAAACCGTTGGCAATATAACCTGTTAATTTTGTATTTTTTAATAATGTATGTTCTATTAATATTTGCTGTATAAATAAACAAAGTAAACTTTTACGTTTCTTCACGCATCACTAAAAGTAAAAACTGCATACTTTCTTTATACTGACACACTTATTGAATGAATACCTTGCATAAATTAACGAAACTAACTTGCTGATCTAGAAATCCAGATTAAAATAATAACGAAAGAAGATAACACAACGTGCCATAAATTCTTAATTAATTATTAACTATAAAACTCCTCAGCTATTAAAGCTTGACGCACGTAATAAATAAGAGTGTTTTATAGAGCTTTATTTTTTAATATCGGGAATCTCATTATCATCTTTAGTTTTTCTTCTTTCTAAGCATTCTAATTAGGTATTGATCATAAAATTATAATTATAGCATATTCGGCTGTACAGGTCCACCTAAGATCAATTCATTGCGTGCTATCTATAACTTTTGTATATCCTATTTTAATATCGTAACTTTTTAGTATCCTTTTTTTATATGTATTATAACTTTTTATATTTGTTACTTAACAATCTGGTTGTAACGTTATATTGTTAAGTTTTATTTTATGTTTCTTTAACATGAAAAGCATTATATGTCAAATATTTGTTTCATACTTTATGGTGTACTAATACGTTAAAAATAAATTTTTAATGAGTAGTTCAAAGCAGTAAAATTTATACTGAACTTAGAATTATAAATGTACTAACTTGAAAAAATAAATCATTAACAGAATAAAAAGTTAATTTTTTACATTAGCATTTCACGAAGATGAAGGCTTGAATTTTGCATGTGTTCATGTATATTTTATAAATATGGTAGTATCTTATATCTAGTGGTTATCTTCCGATCAATCTATCCGTTAAAGTGATTCAGTATTATTAAATTAAATGTCACAAAGATATAATTAAAGTTAGTTATGTTTTGACAGAATGGCAGTATTTCAAACAGACACAGAAGCATATTTTTAAGGCAATAAAATGTTACAGTTCATGTTTTGTTACAGATTATTAAAGTGTTTATCCAAAAAAAATTTCAGCATTAGGTAACGAAAGTTTTTAGAACATTTCAATACATGTTCATAACTTTCTATATTTAACACTTACATATTTCTCTATATTTGTCAATTTTTAGAAGTAATGAGTGATGCAAAAGTTTATTTCACTAATTCATTTTGCTCTAAAGACCCATATTCAGATTTTTTGCAAAAATACAAATGAATGAATACTAGGAAATGAATTATAAAAAAGATATTTTTCTAAAACTTGGAAATATAAGGAAACATATTAACTTAATATTAATACATATTTCAATAAATTCTACAGGTGTTGCAAAATAAATTAGAAAAATTTAAATAATTAAACAAAAATTATTTCATGTTAATCAAAAATGTACTATTACTTATATACTTTTTATCTAATTCTTTCTGAATAGAGAAAACAACGCTAACAATCTCATTTTGATTGTTTATCTACAACTACTACTTAATAATTATGAACTCCTTTTTAGTTTAGTTTTTGAAAAATACAAAGCTGTGAAATATTCCATCATAAAACGCAATATAAGTGTGTATAACGTAAAAAATTACGGTTATTTTAATGTCAGCTTATGTTAAAAATTTATAAAATTCCTTGATTGGATATTTTCAGATCTTATGGAATAATTTACTATTGATGAACTTTTTATAATAACTTTCGATTAAATATTTTGAAATACTATATGGAATCATTTAATGAACACTGACACTTTGTAACCTTCATTAATATGATTCGTATTATTTTTAATTACAGTTTTGTTACAGCTTACCTAGTTAGACTGAATTTTCTAAAAATCTCAACACCATTTAGACTCCCTTCAAAATGTATTCCTTTAGTAAAAATTTGGAAAAAAATAGTGAAAAGTTTTTTTAATAATTTCATCAAATAGTATTTAATTCGAAATTCTGGGAGAAAAGTAAAAAAAAAATAATTACATCTACTAATAAAAATATGTTCTAAAATTTTCGCAAATATCTGAAAGCTCTTTTTTTAGACGGTATACAAAATGTAATTTTTCTGGTCGTTATAATCTTCATGTTTTAACACTTTGCTGTTTCAGTAAGGCATTTTAACATTGGTAATATATTGTTTATACATATCTTCTTTCAGAGTTAAAGATGAATTATATGCCAGTGGGAAATTTGTTTTGTCAACAACATAATAATAAATTTTAAAACCTTAAATGATCAATTAGTAAGTATAGTATATTAGATTAACCTATATTAGAAAAATATTCTTTCTCCCCCTAATTTCTTAACTTTTTATAATTCTTCAAATAATACCATTGAAGATTATAATAAAAGTAATTTTAGAAATATGTTTAAATATGAAGTTAATAATTTTAAAATAGGATTATGGTAACAAGGAAAGAAAATTAAAAACTAGAATAAATATCTAAGATATAAAGAATTACGTTACAATTTAAATTGATGTGATAGAAGATTATTAGGTACAGCGTAACATATTACTATTAATATAAGATCATCTTAAATAAAAATTTATAAAATTCTTGGATTAGAAGTTTTAAATTCTTAAGGGATTATTCACCTGAAATGAAATCTAGTGGCTGAATATCTAATTTTTTTATGGAATCAATGAAAGATTACAAACAGTTTGTTACTCTCCTCAAAGTAATGTGTGACTGCAGAATATGCTCATTTCTCTTATAATCGGAAAAACCACTGAGGAGATTTTAGAAGAATCGAATATATCATTAATTCTTTAATTAAATCATAACTCGTGTGTTTAAATAACGAAATCACTGTTCATTTACATCACATTTATCACATATGAACTTAGCAATTCATGAACAGTTGTCCGGTAGATGTTTTGGTTTTTTTTCCTGCTTGTGGGACGAATCGGAATGAAGAATTTGTCGCTTAATAATTAGTTCCGACACTCAAGGCGTCGTCGCGCAGTGAAATTATTACTTAATGATAACCCAGATACCTTTTGTGCACAGCGTATTGCAATGGGAAAAATTTCGCATACTCAATCTGTCGGATCTCAAAATATAATGTCGTCCTTAAGCCCTTCAAGGTTCTTCGATAATACTCAATGGAACGGGGGTTATTATATAAGATTAAAATCTAAAGTGGATGAAATTCAAGGTGTTTTCCCAAAATTACTGACCAGTTCAGGCAGAAGACAGGAAAGACATTTGTCACATGTCACATACTAGGCTGATTGAAAGCCGAGAAAAAACAACATTCAAAATAGTTTTTTTCTCATATCTCGTTTGGAAAGCAGCGAATGTAGATCATGAGCAGTTACAAAACTAATCCATCAAATTTTATCTAATAAACTGTAGAATTGATTTCCTTTTGATGTATAGCTTTTCTGTTGAAAGAGATGCACGGTATTTCTTTAGACTGTCACACAGTATCAATTTTACAGAATATGTACATGTTTGTTTTCTTTATCAGTAAAGAAAATAACTGTCAAGTTTAAATTTTTTCTTAATCTTGTTTTGATGGAATACCAAAATGTGAAATTACCAGAATTTAGGCTGTGGTTTAAGTTTGTTGTTTAATAAGGCAGTTGATCTTTATTTTTTTAAAGATTTCTCATAAACCTGAAATTTTCTACACATATATGTAAAAGTACTAATGTATCAAATATTATAAAGTAGTTCAACTAAATAATAAGTGGAGAACATTTAATTTATTATATATATATGTATATATCCTTTATTTTATTTAATAAATTTTGTTTTTTTTTATTCTTTGTAGTGCTGAAGTCCTGTGTCTCTTTACTACTTTTTGAGTCAAATTTTTAGTATCCTACTAAAATCCCATTCAAAAGGATTGGTCACACTGACAATTAGGGCTATCTAAATTTCCCATTTTATTTAAGTAAGCGAGGAACTGTTATAACATCTAATTGTGAACCTCTCCTTCTAACTGCAGTCTGTACTCTAACTAAAAATTCCAGCATAACGTATTATGAGCAATGTTATGTATAACTGGAAAACAATTAGATGCAATGTCTTAAATTTTGCATTTAAGGCTGTTGAAACATCTACTTGTGCATCTACATTTTTCATTGTAATATACACTCTATGTCGCAGAGAAACACAATATACATAAACAAGAGCGAACCACAACAATGAAAACAGAAAGAGGTAGATGTAGAAAGAGGAAATAATTATTTGAAGCAGTTGGAACAACTATGATTTTTAATTCCTTTTTTAAGCAAGTAAGTAAAAAGGAAATTAATTTACAGTTTATTATTTACTGAGAGTTATTATGAAGTTTTATTGCATTGTTACTTTCTAATGTGGAGAAAAGAAAGTATTGAAAGTGTAAACAAATTCGGTTCCTAACGTAATTGTTATGTATCAATCATATCTCAAAGTAACTGGATATTAAGGTTGCAGGTCTTTCCAAAAGACAGTGCCCTAGCTTTTCTCAGGCAAAGCTATGATCTCGACAAAATGAGATACCTTCCAACTTTTAAAAGAATGTGCAAATGATAATTCTGGTGTCACATCGTACAATCAAAATTTTTTATAATTTAGTAGGTGACGAGGAAATTATTTGCTGTCCTCATCTGAATTTTAAAAGTTTTAAATCGCCTTTAAACTGGGGGACTGTGTACTAGCAATAGCCTTTTAGATTTCAAGAAATTTAAATAAAAACTGCAGGATAATCACGAATTTAAGGTTTATTTGTTCTTTAATCTTACTTTTATTTCAGGTTTGTAAATAATCTTCACTTTTATTATCCATAGAGATTGATAGTCACACTATCTTTTGCCCGAGAAAACCCAGGACTAAAGTTTATTTCGCCGATATTTCGGTTGCACTTTTAGTGATATTTTAACATTGAACACGTTTGTGACTAAGTTTTAGTTTCTGGAGGTCATCTGTAGCTAATTCGAGATCCCACGCTAGTCTTACAAGCGAGGGAAACCAGGAAAACCACACATAGCTTGCCCCTTCGATATACCAGGAATAGGACCTATGACCTGGAAAAATTATTTTCTATATTCTAAACCTATAGTCTTAATCACCTGGGCTGCTGTCAGCTCTTTACATTTAAGGAGAATAATTCATTTTTTCATAAATTCTATTTAAATTTAATTTTTTAAACACATCCAACTATAATAGGTTTAGCTAGCTACTAATCATTTCCTTGTAGGAAATAAAGGATCCAGTGTAATCGCGAATACTTTCGGTCCTCAGGTCTGAATGGAAATACCCGTTGACTATTTAGGCCTGAATCCCTTTTGGCCCATTTAAGCTTTACATTTCCATGTACATACGACGAAACTAACTTTGAAACTTCAAATGTGGACCATTCCTGAAAGTATTTTGTCTAAATTCAATATAAATATGTATGTACGTACGTATGTTCGTGATAACGTATTTCGGAATGTTAGAATTTTCGATTTAGGATTCTTGTATGATCGTACTAAGCATCTCCCTTTTTATTTGCAGTCAGCCCTGTATAACAAAGTATTAAACGGTATTACTGAATCAGGATATAACATTTAGCTGCAGAATGTTGAATTTTTTTTTATCTAGGATTATTGCAGTATCTATTTATGTAGCTAATTTTTTATTGCAACCTGTAATCTACATAGTGAAAAATCTCAATGAAAAAGTTTTAAAACGCTACCAGTCGCAGCCAGGTGGCAGAGGTCTACTCATTGCTGAGTTAATATGTACTACTCGCCACTGAATACAATTCTACTCAATATTGTATAAAATTTTAATTTTAAAAAAATCTAATTTTTTTAGCAATTGTGTAGGTGTTCACTTTATTAAAATCTAATATTTTATCAATTTTGTAGCTGTATACTTTAATAAAGAACTGTAGGAAGGTACGTTGCAATTAAATGAATTAATTTGAAATGAAGTGCAGCAAAATTTTGCATTAAATAATAAGCGTACAGGCAAGTCATATGGTACCCTTATTAGTTTTTTATTAACACATTTTATTACCTCTCCTGGCAATAGACCTTACTTCTTAGGTTGAAAACCACTGAATAAAATAACTTTGAAGCATGCTGATTTCATACACAGCTATTTTAAAAACCTTTTAGAACAAGTTTAAATTTTACAAAAAAATATTTCGCATGACGATATCCATAAAAACTATGTTGAAGGCATTTTCTTTCATTGAAAATGGGAGTTGAATTTGCTACTTTTCACGGTGCCTGTGTAGGAAATGATTAAACGTCTGGCTGCATATTTTAAGTGGCGTTTTATTTGCATTATGCGGGATATTTTAGCACCATTAGTTGTTAAAGTGTTCATGTCTACCATAAGGAATCGATACTGATTTGTGCTAACTTTTTCTTAACATACAAATTTCTTCACACTTTAGAAATGTATTTCTACCTGCTTTATTACCCTGCAATGTAAATTTTGATATAAATTATAGTATATTTATTTATTTATCGACACATATTTCAATAATGATAGTAATAGCATGTAATTAATATATACCACGTAGACTTCCCTTTAGACTATATAAAATTTATTGCTGGAATAATAAACTCGTCTGTTAATCTCCTTTTTCATGTGTCGCACGTCTTACCCTATATTAAGAACCATTTATATATAATGGATAGAAATAGGCTCATGAAATTTCTGATCAGTATAAGCTTAGATCTTAATTTACATACTGCAGACTCATTTGTAAGTTGTTAGGGCAGAAAAAGGTAAGATAACTAATGCAGCTCATACACTATTAATATGACGTCATTCCCCCAAACTTCATGTTTATCATTTAGGATGTCTTTTCTGTTAACCACATGTCACGTCTGAAAGCACCGCCTATCTTGGTATAACCTGACACATTTGCATTTGTTTTGCTATTCAGAGAATTTAAAGCGCCGGTGATAGATATCTAGAAGAAAATAACTATAATTTGAACTGGTTAAGTAGGTTATTTTGGGTATTGACTGAAAGGGAAACAAAAATTTCTAATCCAGTTTTTCTTTACTTCATAACTCTTATTAAAGAATTAAGATTTATGTTTTCAAAGAAAAGACTGTTTAATATAATTTGCAGGACCAATATTTTCAAATTCTAACGGTGTGATAGTTTTTACATTAACAGCTTGTTATTTTCTGTGAATAGTAGTTGAAGTAACAACATTAATATTTTTATAATTATTTTATTTTTTATAATATTTAAATTTTTTGGCGTCACAGGAAAGGTTTTTGGTGTGCCAAAGTGCAAACGTTAATAACATACAATTGCTTTCCTTGATCTAGAATAAGCAAAACTCCTCTTCTGAGATTTTCCATTTCACAAAAAATTGCTTTTAAAAGTTTTTTCAAACTTTAAATATAAAACACAAACTTACAAAACCTTTATTACAACATTTACAACGCTTTTCAATATAAATCTTTTGATAGAAAACATTTAGTCACCCCAAAACATTTTTGTTAATTTATTCAATAAAAAATAAATTTAATTTGCAATACTAGATGAAAATTTTGAAAATACTTTCTACTATTACTAAAAAATCTTCTTAAATTTTAATAAAACATTAAAGGTCTTTTTGCTAGACGGTATATAAATTATAGTTCACTGATGAATATATTATCTATGTATTAGATTTTTTTGCCTCTTGACTTAGTCATTTGAACACAGGTAATGCATTACTAACTTTTGTTTACCTTCAGTTTTAAAGATATGAGAGAAATGTCGATGAGGGATATGGTTTATTAACACTAGAAAAATGGTCGTCAGACAGCAAGACTAAGCAGTATTCTTAGTGCTATTGTCAGCAGCTTAAAGACCTCTGCACTACTTAATCATTTTTTCTATGTTCTATTTAGAAAATAAAGTTTTAATTGAATATGTCATTTCCTACAAAAAAGGGACATCCGTAAGCAATTACATATTTTTTATTACTCCATCGTCACATTACATTTATTCTATTAGCTTCTATCTAAATTTGGCAACTTGCTAGCATTATTTTACTTATTTCAGGTTACGTGACGCTAACATCAGTCACATATTTTTGTTACGAAATTAGTGAGCCTAAAACTGAGATAGTCATTGATGCACACACACACTAAAGCAGACTAACGTAGAACAGCCACTCGTGTTATTTTTTATGATTAATTTTTATACGTAAATCAATACTAAAATTATAACTATAAAATTACTTTTTAAAAATAGACTTAAAAAGCACTGTCCAATAAAATATTAACAAGTCGATATATTTCTAGTATACATTGTGGAGCGATGGAAAGTATTCATATCCATTATATAAGATTTTCCCCCATTTAGAGTACAGGTTGTAATCAAAGACGGAAATGCACAAAAAGATCTTACAGTCAGACCAACAGCCTTATAGATCTCGTGATTCTACGGCAAATCTTTTTAAGTTATGCACTGCAGCGTGTCATCCGTTATATTAAAATTCCAATAAAAAATTGAGATGCACAACTAGATGTTACAACAGTCCTAAATATAATGCTTTATTACTTTATTAGTATAATAATTAGGGCATTAAGTAGTTAATTTAACTTGGAATCATTAGGAACTCAAAATAATAGATAATCAATTCTATCGGACATAAAATATTTAGCTTATTAAGTTTTTAAATAGAGGATTTTGAAAATGAATTGAAAGCTTTATATTCTAAGGAAAAAGATCAGTTTTCATCATTTGTTTTGAAAATTAGACACATTTATTTAAATAAAAATAAATTTTAAAATATTATCAAAACATATAACGTGAATTACTAAATAGACTATGTACAACATATTTATACGCACAAAGAAGGGTGTCAGCCGGTTTGTATGTCTCACAACATAGCTTATAAATTTTCTTCGATATAGATAAAATTTTGCACATTAGACCTTTTAGACGAGAAAATGTTTACTATTAGCTCAAAACTCTCCTAAGACATCAATTTAAGAAAACATTAATTAAATCATTAAAATTTTTAATTTTCTTCACTTTGTAAAAAATACTTTCCTGTGACTCTAGATGAAGCCGCACGCGCAACGATGTTAGCCGAGAATTTCGGCATTTTTAAATTCTCTAGTGTTGGTTTTAGAAGGAATTAAATTAAACATACGGACTGAATCTTATAGTCTGATTATTTCTCCGGAACATAGTGTATTTACAGATTCGAGGTAAATATGTAAATACCACTAAGTGTTAGTTCTAGAAGGAATTAAACTAAAAATAAGGACTGAATCTTATAGTCCGATTATTTCTGGGTCACCAAATGTATTTACAGGTTTCGCGGCTAATAAGTGTGCAATACGTGCAATCACTGGCAAAATTCCTAGAGCTGATGATAGAATATCTACGAAGTTTACATATACCTCTAGGTATTATATATTTATTCATAGGTGTGGATATATACAATCGTGCATGCAGAAATAGAAGATCGCCAAATACTACACTGCACGCTAATAGCCTAGAATCGGCCCTGTATATATATATATATATATATATATATATATATATATATATATATATATATATATATATATATATATATATATATATATATATATATATATACATATATATACATACATATATATATATACACACACATACACATATATATATGTATATGTATATGTATATATATATATATATATATATATATATATATATATATATATATAATGATTTTCATAAATTTTTAGAAATTTTTTCGAAAGTTTGATTACAGAACATTTTAATGAAGCATATGTTTAAATTTTGATGCACGCTTACGTAATTCTTTCTTTCAGTATGTTCTTACATATTTGAAAAGTTCAGGAAATACTCTCTGAAAATAACTGTATCATTAAAAATATTATGTGTCCATAATTTTTTATGAGTTTTTGAAATTTAATTGAAACATTCAATAACATTGGGAATTTTTATTCAAACAAGACTTTTTTCCTCCGTAAATTGTTACACAATCATCCTTTCTTAATCCAACGGATTAAAATAGCTTGTCGCCCTTTTTCTAAGGGAAATGGTAAATTGAAAACAATGACATGTCACTTTTGATTTTAGAATTACGTGTTATAGACTTATTATGCATACTTTTCAGAAAATTGAGCGATTCAGAAATTTTGTTTGTTTACACAAGCAAACAAAGCATTGTGTACACTTTAGCTTTGAGCAAAAAATGCTATTTCATTTATGTAAAAAAATTAGTTTTATTAGACCTGCGTAACACTTTTGAACCATTCACATATAATAAAAAAATCAACTTTAATCTAAATAAAATATGGAACTCCATATTTACCCGTGCAACGTCAGATATTTCGGCTAATATAACATGAATGTAAGTAGGATTAACGCTTATTTACTTTCAAAAGACGTAATTAAGTGTTAATTCCCATTTGAATGACGGAAGTTTCTTTCTGTAGCTAAATATCATACTCTGAAAAAATTATCTTCGGGTCTCTAATATCGCACAAATTCTAAGATTTGAAAAATACCAAAAAAAATGATTATTTCTAAATTTGATTGAAATTTTTAATTCCTATGCAGTTTGTGACATTCATGTGGGCATTTATATTGTGAATTTATGCATAATTTAGCACACTGAGGACGTAATTCAAATATGAGTAATATATGAGATAAAGAGCATTTCTCTTTTTAATATAAATAAATTTTTAATTTCCCCAAATCATAATTTGAATTTGAGGTTAAAAAAAAAGGAAAACTAAAGTTTTTACATTCCAAATAAGAAATCAATATTTCTATATATTGTTGCGAAGATCGAAATAATAACGAAATAAGGTTAAACCAACAATTATTTTTTTTTAGAACAGAAGCAACTCGCGTAAGAACAGGTCGGAGAATTTACCCCAACTGATAGGACTTTTATACAAGCAGAATATTCGAGAAACATCTAGCTCGAAAAGCAAAGTTCATTCTAGAATAATCCAGGTTTACGGCAATTAATAAATAACATTATTTTAAATTAAAATTTCAATCTTCGAATAACATGCACTGACTGGGAGTCGACCCAGGGACGGACGGATCTGTAGTCCGATGTCCAACTCACACTGCTACAGTGAACGATAGCGATACTTTATGTTGCAATATATATATATATATATATATATATATATATATATATATATATATATATATATATATATATATATATATATATATATATATATATATATATATATATATATATATATATATATATATATATATATATATATATATATATATATATATATATATATATAGATAGATAGATAGATAGATAGAGAGAGAGAGAGAGAGGGATACTTACGCATATATATATATATATATATATATATATATATATATATATATATATATATATATATATATATATATATATATATATATATACAAGGTTTCTCTTCAAATTATTAAAATTACTCTATCTTTGTATACTTTCTGACATTTATACGACTATTACTGTTTTAATTAATAAAAATTATAAAAATAATAGTCTCTATAAAACTGATAAAATAATAGTAAATAGTATAATAGTACTTTCTTGTATGATTTGTTTTTGTTAATTTTTCAAATCACTTAAAAAGAAAATAAGTATTATAAATAATTCCGAAGTAAATAGAATACAATAAAATATAGATACATTATATATTAACACGTTAAATGTCATAGGGGTCACCAGTGACCGGTACTCTGCTTGGCTACAACGCCGTGGGGGGGGGGGCACCGGTAACTGGCGACGCAGCAAATAATAAAAGTACATAATTATGGTAAATATGGATACTGCTAAATTATTCAATAAAACCATTGGTATTATAATGGTTTGAAGAAGTTAATGCAATATAGAACATATAAAAATAATTTTATTAGAACATGAAAAATATACATTTTATCAGTGCATATTCCGATAAGTCCAATTGAAACATTCAAGGCAAAAAAGGGAATCAACGGAATCGGAACAATATGTCACTACTTTTGTAGTCAAATTCTTTGCTCTAGTTCTTCCTAGTTGCTTTGAAGGCTAAAGGGAGTAATCGCTAAGGAATCCAAGCACGATTGTTCGAAAAAAATGGACAATAGTAACAATTGCCTACCGCGCCGTAGGAGTCACCGGTGAACCCCACCAAAAAACTGCTTCAAGCATGATTTTATTACTCTTTTTATCTGCTTCAAATAATATTTCAGCATATGCATCGCATAATGAAAAGTTCAGTTCAGCACCTTGGGCAAACCAGAAAAAATGAGTCTGGCAGTCAACGTGTTAATTATAATTCACTTACAGTAGGCGAAATTATTTTTTTTACCTTTAAATTCAGACAATTCCTCATGAATCTAAATATAAATCCTACCCCCGTTAAAATATATTTTAATTCTTAATTTCTTACAAAATTTCAATCAATGATTCACAAAAGTTCCAAAGGTTATTTTAATATTTTATTTCATTTTCTTAATTCCATGCCGCTTTGGATAACTTGTTACGTAGTTTACCACATTAAGGACGTAATTTAAATATGAACGATTAGCATATCGCATATGCAATATCCACTATTTTGCTTTTGATATAAAACCTGTTTTTTTATTTGCTAAATCATGTTTTTAATTCGGAGGTTACATAAAGAAATTAAAAAAGTTTTTTTATATTCCAAGGACATAATCAATTTGTATAATTTGTTTTGCAAATTAAGCTAAATGATATATTGACCCAAAGAACAACGCGATGGGTGACCGTGAAAAAGAAAAGTTTTCTTTACTTTATTTAAGAACTCGAAAATTTTTTTTTAAAAAAAGATTACAAGCACTACTATGAGGTGCAAAACGGATGTCGCAAAAACCAAAAAAGTTTACGGCTCCTCTCAGACATTTTCAGGCCACTGTCAGAATTCATAAGAGGTACTGAAAAATGAAGAAAAGAGCAGAGGGAAAAAAAGATAGTATTCAGATCAGGAACTGTTGCACGCGACCATCAAAGCTGCTATCGTTCGCGAATCTGATAAATGATTTATTTGTTGAAAGTTGAAAGCTAAAAGAAAAAAATAAGAAACCGGTAGATGAGTTTTTTTTTACTTTTTATTTTTTATTTTCGCATTTCTATTCTTGGTTACATCTGGTTTCAGAGAAAAGGGGACCTCAAAGAGAAGTATGTTTTCGTGCCTCTAAAAGACTCTTGGATTTTTCATTTCTAATTGTATGTTGAAGAAATCTTTTCGGATTAGGAGAGATAATCTTTTAATTTATGGCGCAAAGAGTGTGGAAGAGGAATAGTTTATGTCCGCATAAATGGCCTCCTAAATAAGGAACATGTCTGGTGAAAAAAAGAGAAAATAGATTCAAAGTGTAAGTTGCTCATTACAGTTGGCAAAACGGTTATATATAATACTTAAAGTGCCTAGTTCGGGCTAATTAGAAATTTATTTAAGGGTTTTCTTAAGTTTAGAATCGTAATGCGACAGCTGATTGTAGGTTAACTGAAAGGTAATTGTATTTGTGAATTGCATTTGTAATTGTAATTTCAACTTTTGTCATTTAAAATTAAATATGATTTTGAAATGAAACAAATGATACAATAGCTTGATATTAAGTTCTTTGGGTCTTTGTATTTTATCTCTGAAATTCTTCACTTGCAATGTTCATCAATATTATTTATATTACATTACATATAATCAAAATTTTCATGTATGATGATATCAAGATTTTCATTATATGTATGATGTGTTATAATATAAATATAAAATATAAAGGTTTTTATAAAATAAATATATAACATAGATACAAATTTTATTTTGAAACGAACTATGATTATACATATATATATAACTTTTTATTTTCTCAAGAGTGAAGGTAAGTTATTATAAAATTAACAACTATAAATTTAAGAATTATATTTAATTTTTATAAAGAATTGTTTTCTAAAATGTAAGTTTAAACAAGGTATAAGGTTGAGTAATAATAACATTTATTTATAAAATAATTTATATTACCTATTGCGTCTCTTTTCATTGTTTTTTAATTAGTAACATCAATTGAAACTTTTGAAATTTTCTGTTAAAGAATTAAACAAATAGACAATTATTTCAAATGATTAGTAATATAAAAGTATTTTATATTACAAAGACATGTGTTTTCTAATTATGAAGTTTTTCAAAACCGTAGCTTATAAACCATTTATTAAATAAAATGGATAATTTTGATCAGTTATCAAACTAACCACTGTGTAGTTTTAATTATAGCCAAAGCAAAAATAAAAAGTTCAATACGAAAAAGGTACATTATAAAACCTAAATCTGTGTAGATTAGTTCCACCTAGTATCTACGGCAATGTTTACTCTCTCCAATCGAAAATAAAAACACGGCAAAATAATTTTTAATCATCAGTTATTTGTGTTGCTACATATCGAACAGTCTGTCATTCTCTTCGTTTCCCCCGTACTTCATCCTACTCCTTTCTGTAAATTCCCAAAATGCACAGTTTTCTTTTGGTATTCTTTTAAAATCTAATTTTTATATTTAATTTAAGCTTGGGAAATAAACAGAAAATAATTTTAATCCAAACAATCTCAGAATTTTTTTTATTTAAACCTGCTGTCCGATTTTTCACTTAGGGAAGAACATCAAAATAGAACTGATTACGGAAAAGTGAGTAAATAGATAATGAAAATTTGATTCATGGGGGAGAATGAAAATAATTAATTACTTATTACGTACATTGTTAATGAGTAATCAGACTTAATAATTATTTCTGAAACAATAAAATGTCTCAAATTAAAAGACCAAAAAATGTGTTCTTTATAATAAAATAAATCATTTAAAAAATATGAAATATAAAACAACGATAAATTATAACCTGAAATAAATGTTTGAAGGGTAAAATCTGTGCTATGATACATATATCTCGACAGATGTAATATAGACCATTTTCATACATTTCTACCGTGGAGGACTAAATATTCGTTTACTAATTTCAATATGTAATCAAATTTACCAGCTCAATAAATATACCATGAGTTACAACACAAATATCTGGTCAAAAGAAAGATCGAGTTTAAAATATCAGGGCAAAAATATCGCCAGGATAATGCAAATGGTAGTATTATTTGAAAATATCAAGAAAATAAATTTATAATTCAAAGAGAATATAAAGAGTCATTGATATAATGGTCTTGTCGCCTTTTGGCCAAGTCCGAAAGTATTACCATTCTGGGAAGTTCGAAAAGGTTAAGGGAAATGAGTTTGACTCTTTCGTCTCAACAAAAAATCTCAATATTTTACATCAGAGGATCAGTTTTATCATTTTTAATAATCATTTTTTTTTCAAAAACAGAAAAATATAAGATAAAAAACGTTAATTAGTGTTGGAATGAGGAAATGTAGCATTTAAGTATAATTCCACATAACATAACAATATATTCATATAAGGATTTAAAACTTTTACGTGAGTAAAAGTTAAACCTAAGTAATGGTAAAGAAACAAATCAGTTTGGTTTCAGAAAAAATTGTAATAATGGATGTATTTAGGTCAGACTTATAAGCTATTTGAAAATAGTCAAATTGCTATTCTAAAATATAATAATGATGTGGAAAGAATAAATATAATAAAAAAGGATTTTTTAAAAAAGTGAAAAATTAATATTTGTAAAATTAAAAAATAAGAAAACTTATTTGTATCCAGTAATATAATAAGAAATACTAATATTTTATTTATTTTTAAAAAAGTTGACATACTCTCAAACTAATTTTTGTTTAGTTAAAATATAGATTACAGCTATTTATAAAATTTACTCTTAAAACAATGTAACTCTGACATCATAATAGTTAATTTTATGACTTTACTTTTAATCCAGAACGTGAAAATCAGTCATTTGCTTAGAAAAACACTTTCAGACCCAAAACGGATAACAATTGGTTAGTTATTAATTAACACCTTTATTAACTACGACAAATCTAACTATGTCAACTTTCGTCAAGACAAAAATGAGACTTAACGAAATGAGTTTCCCACAGTTTTTCAAAGCCATTGATATTCCAAATCCATAGATTTTCCAATCACAAGATCACGGCAAATCACATTTTGAATAATTTTGTTTTGACGTCATCACAGCTAACACAGGGAAACATTTACGCAGAAGGTAACACATATAGACCAAACTAATTAGTATTTAGTAGGTTTTTAATTAATATCTCCGTTAATTATGGTCGTACGAAGATGAAACTTGCAGAATTGAATTTTATAGGTTTTACTAAATCCATGGATATATCTTTATCCCAAACTCTTAGCTTTTCTCTTAGCCTTTGAGGATTCGAGGTTACGTAAACACAGACAGTCCGGCGCTAACAGATTTTAATATATGTAAGATGTTCCCACAAATATTTTTTACACTGCGCCTTGGATTACACGATACATCATAATTAAGCTAGACACGAAAATTTGTTTTCATCTCGAAATTATATATTAATAAACACCTGTGAATTTACTGTATAATTTCTTTGGGAATGCACTTTAATCATCGGCTACTGTTGAAATCCCGGGGAGAATGCAGTTTGAGTTATTCTGCATCATAAAAAAAAACTATCATGAAATATGCATCTTCTTTTATTAACTCATAGAAATGCATATCATTTTGTTCCGACTCTCACCACGCATGTTCAAAATCTTTCAGAAGGGTTTTTGGAGCATTTAATGAGAGGTAAAAGGTACTAATGAATCATTAAAGATCTTAAAATTTTGACATTGATGGATGGATCTAAAAAGGATGGGAGAAAAATTATATTTGATTATTCATAAGTATTACGGTTTCCGAATCAGTCACACACGTCATTTCTTTTAATGTTTAATTCGATATATATTTTGTAGAAGCCAATGATCGTATATCTTACAGAAGGTCATTTCATTATTAATAATGGCATATATATTTACACACCCAAATTTCAAAAAGAAAATAAATTCTAATTACAAAGATGATTTCTTCATGAGATATTTATAATTTTTTGTGTGTACATGCGTAATATAAGACTTAAAATCTTTATAACACCCTGTTTATTTTAGTTATGATAAATCTAAAAATGTTTTGATTTTTAAAAAATGAATTTTTATAAGCATTTTAATAATACTCTAACCCTAATTTCTTTTACTTTTATCATTTCAAGTAGTGTATTTTTTTTAAATAACATAATATGCACCCAAGGAAAAGAAAAGAAAATTTGCTTTTCCTATATTAAAAATTAAATACATAAAAAATTATACACGAAAGGAAAAAAAATTAAAATTCTTTTGCCCGCAACATAGTTTTTGAAATAATTATATTAATAACTAAATATATAAAAAATTATACATAAATGAAAAAAATGAAATTTACTTGACCACAAGACAATTTTTAAATATGAACATTAAGAATGAAGTATTTAAAAAATTCTACACAGAACTAAAGTAATTTATTTCTGGTGTATCGTTAAAAATATTTTGTTCTAGTCTATATTTTAAAAATATGAATATTAAAAACTAAATATTTATTTCGAATTGAAGTAAAATATCTGATTTATTTACAAACCAAGATTTTAACCTCTTAATGAACAGTTTTTTTGAAAAAGGTCGGCCAAAAGAATCAATATTTTAATGTAAAAAATACAATTTAGAGCGTTAAATTTAGAAAAAAAAATATATATATTAAACTTGAATAAGTAAGTGTTATAGCTTACAATCCCATGTAAATGATAAATATCAATAAAATGATTTTTTTTGGCTTTCACATTGTTATTTTCAATTCTCGATTGAATTGAAATGTGAAAAATTATAGAAACATAAAGCACAACACCGCTCAAATTATCTCGATGTGCACAGTTTGGCTAGTTTAGCATGCTCGAGTTAACTGGAGCGTTTGCGTTAAGGGGTTAATGATGTATGACATTTTAAAAGCAAAACATTAAAAAACTGTTGCATGGGTAAATTAAAAAATTATATCCTCTATCATGTTAAGAACTAAAATGTATGGCTTCAAAAAATATAATTATCTTCCACAGAATAAAGAAGATAATTAGGTTTTATTTAGTGCTCAAATTTAGTTTTAATCTACAAAATTTCAAAATTTATTTCGTAGACAAGGAAATATATATATATATATATATATATATATATATATATATATATATATATATATATATATATATTACTCTGTTTATGCATTTTATGTTTTTTTAAAGTATTGTGTTACATAATGAAATTAAATAATTTTTATGCAGATAGACCCTTATTATTAATTTAAGAAATATTTTATTCTAAACGGAACAGAGCTTTTGATTTTATATCAAATAAAAAATAATCTGATATTAGAAAGAATTTCCAGCTCTAAAGACATCATGAAAATTCCAGACTTTCCAGCTCGAAAGGTAAGAAAGATATTATAATAAAACTTTTTTATTCTTTTAAGGATGCAAAAATATTTCTGTTTTTATAAGAATACTTTTACGAAGGTTTTTTAGCTCAAAAGAGCTAAAAAAAGCTCAAAAGAGTTTTTTTTATAAATTAATAACATGTAAATTCACTTATATTAAAAATTATTATTTCTGAAGACAACTAAATATATGTGCGTGATAAAATTATATTTTTCTTTACAACCCTAGTTCTGCAGAGATATATAAAGCATTTTTATAATTATCATAATCAAACAAAGTAAAAAGTAAGTGTGTAGTGTGAAACCCGGTATTTTATTTTAGTTTCCCTATATTACTTTACTCAAGCAGTGGTCTTTAAACTGGGTTCCACGATACCGGTGAGACTTTCCTAAGGAGGCGAGTAAGTTTAAAACAGGGGTTTCCAATTTCCAAGGGTCCTAGGGCCAAGCTAAAATTTTTATTACTGCAAACCACACTTTCATTTTGGTCAATTTTCGTAAAATTCTGCAAGTAGGACAAATATAGAATTAAATAATAACATGCATAGTTTATAAAACATAAATAGTCTAATTTTGGTTTTGTCTGGATAGGTGTTCTACTGATTTCTGATTGATGAATGATGTTGAGAAAACAATATATAAAACTTTTTAAGAGGTTTTAAATATTTTTTCGTTTTAGAGTTTGCCTATGCTTCTGGTGATTTTTTAAAGTACAATATACAGTGTAATACATAGTATTATAGGATATTCTTTTGAGAGAGTACAAGTAATAGGAAAATTAAACAAAAGATAACAATTGCAAAAAATACAAACTCAGCACAACATATTTCAAAGTGAGAAAGCAAACCAAGTTGAAACTATGAAAATATAATATATTCCGAAGCTATCTAGATAATAACTCAGGTGAGCAGCACGCTTGACAGTGATTGAAAAGATGTCAAAACGACCTAAAATTGGATTTTGGCATCTCTTTTATTCCGTCTGATTTTGTCCCTTTCGTCGTTGAATGGCACATTTCTTTCGTTATATTGTTTTCTATCACTTTAATTTTTTGTGTATATATGGGCGGAATCTGTTGCCTTAATCACAACTTCTCAGTTCTTCTACGAGCACAAGAAAAAGTTTCGACGTGAAATATGCGTGCTCGAGGATTCTTTGATAATTATCTAAGCATTGAGTTTATGAATGTAAAGAATGTTATAAAAAACATAAATAGATCTCGTTGTGTATTTCCTTAGCATCTAGTCTGCTACGTTGCATTTAGTACTATTGTAGGTAAGTGACAGAGTTCGGTTCCTTTGAGCTTTCGTTGGCAGTTAAATTCGTGTGCATAGCACTAAATATCACGACATTCTTTTTGCTAATGTACCTATATATCGAGAGTGTTTTGTTTCCATTTTTTAGTAAAGAGGATGAAAACTTAGCGAAGGAGTGTCACGGGATACAGGAGGTAATTCTCCATTATTTATACACATTGTTTATATGATCGTAGAATTGATCCTGATCGACTGCCAACTTTACAGGAGTAAAATAATTGTCTAAAGTGACACCAAGTCAGGAGTTTAGAAGTGGTTGCTGCAATTTGAGTACTACACTTTCCGCAAGTTGTAAATCAGCTGGTCACTCTTCATTCTTATCTAAATATATATTCTTATAAGAATACACACTTTTATTTTATATTTATTTGCTGGGCATTCCGAAATTATATTAAACGAATAAAATAATGTTATATGAAATTTTTAAGCTCAACTGCACCATTTTTTTTATTTTCCTTACTACTAACTTGTATAAAGTAGTAACAACCGTATAACTTCGCTATACTCCTGGCGAAAGCTATAGGGCTTCATAAAATGTCCTTATGGGTATAATGACGCCTTAAATCTTAAAATTTGAAGACCACTGATATATAGCAGTAAAATTTATAAAATATAATAATTTATAAAAACTTATAATGTAAAATTTATAAACAATTAGGAATACTACATTGATTTTATAGTTTTATATTTTATGTTAAAAGAATCGCGATGCTTATATGGAAAAACCTACTTTTAAAAGACAACTATAAATACACATTTAAAATTTATATTTTTTCTTAATTCATAACTAATGTATGATGCATTATACGGATTTAAATATGAAATAAAGCTGTATATTTACAAATTAATTTGCCTTAACAATAATATATAATGTATTACCGACAGTAAAAAAAATGAATATCTAACATCATTTTACTAATATATATATTTATCTCAAAACTATATTAAGGTATTATAAAACAAAATTTTAATCTCTCAAAGGTTTAGTCTTTGAGAAAATTGCCATTCATTCTCAAAGTAAAAAAATGAAAGATTAGAAGAGATGATCATAAATTACCTGTAAATGCTTCAGTTGAAATAAGGAACCATATATTTTGAAGTAAATTTACTTTCGTGACCTTCGAAAACAGAGAAATGGAAAGTGAAAAATGTAACGGCAGGTGGGGTTAGCAAAGTGTTGCCTGAAGGTTTAATAACGGGTTACTGACTTTGAAATAACACGAATAAACAATTTTAAGTGCATATGATGTCAAGATATGTAGTACTTCAACAGTTCAGCTCATCAGCACCGCTTTAGAAGCCAGTATACAGGAATGATACACAGTAATTCCGGATGCTACGTAAATTCCTTTTTTATACGATTTATGTGAGGTTTAAAAAGTAAAATGTTTTACATTTAATTGTTTCCAAAGGATTATTTAAGAATATTCGTTTGCTATTTTATGTTATAAATGTCTTTAAACTATCTTACTTTTAAAGAAAATTTTGTATAGAATATAAAAGGGAAATATCTGAACACTTTGACATATCATTGTTAAGTATAATTATGATTCATATCTCCATATACACAATATGCTTCATGCAAAGAATTTCCGTCTATCTCATTCGGAGAAGCTTAAAATTGTACACTTTTGAACTATGAAATCTCTAAATGACTATCAAATATAACTCTATAAATATGTTTTTCCTACTGTGGTGTCCAGACTTTGTGACTCCATGGTGAGGTATCAACTCCCACGTAACTAACTATAACAGGTTGGACAACTCAACTGTAATGCTCACTCACAGTTGTTCACCTTACTACCTTCTAACGCAATATCCACAAATTATTATAAATTTAAATAATATTTTACAGCGGCAGAGTATTATAATTATTTTTAAATCTTGGAGAAAAAAATGAGTGTACACGAGGTAAAAATATCCTAAGAGACTTCAAATTCTATGAATATCCGTGCAATATGCAGATATTCGACCGAAATATTTGTGTGCTGTTATAATCTGTTTACATAAACGGTATACTCAGGTACATAAAACTCTACTGAAGTACCTTTTAACAAGGAAGGATTGAAGATTTTAATGCTATTAGTGTTTTTAATGCAGAATTTATTATATTTATTCGACAAAACAAATAGGAAAAATGGAACAAAATAAGAAGGTTAAAGATATCTGAAATAATTTGTAGGTGACCATCATTATTTTAAAGAGGTATCGATTGTATAAATTTGATGTAATGAACAAACCTTAATGAAGTTGTAAAACCTTTTTGTGTTTCAGGATACTGAGGACGTCATTGTGTGCAAACTGTCTACTTGAAAAAGCAGCATGAGTTGATTTTCTTACCATTCGATTGGTTTATTTCTCTGGAGTGCTACGCTCTGCTCGTTTGCTACAAGAGGGTTGATGAGGACGGGACCTAAGCCGATTCCGAATAGTTACAAACATCCATGCCAGCAGCGGGACACAACCAACGGCTAACTTCAGTACCGAAAATCAGGATTCTACCCTTTTAACTTTCAGATTTTTCCATTTGCAAAGCTGCACTAAACTCAAAATATATTTTCTTATTTTTCATTGTCGCAAAGGAACAAAAATTTTGAAAAATAGATCACGAATCTAATAAAAATAACTTTAAAAATGAATATATATGGTTAGACTAATTCATAAGTTTCTTCATTTGAAATATTTCAGCCATTCAAATAAAGGTAGGTTCAGTAAAAAGCTTGAAAAAATGCTTTATATTATCAGTAACATGATTAATTTGTTTTCAACCTCAGCATTGTTATCATTTTATTAAAATAGTAGACGTGAACACTAAACACATAATTATTAATAAATTGCAATGTCACAATTACTTTTATCAAAATGTTAAAAACCTATTTAATGTCAATAAAACATAAAATAAGAAATAGATGAATCGAAATAATAATGTAAGATAATGTAATAATTTAGAAAAAAATATTTGTCATAATAAAAATTACAGATTGCATGATAGTTAAGAGAATTTTTTTAAATTTATTTTATAAAATATAGGAGTAAATATTTTGTGTTGTACAATATGCAAATATGTCCAAAAGCTAATTCATCTTTATGAGAAAATTTATTGAGTTGTAAGGAAAAGTTTTATGAGGGTATAAATAGATCTGAGTATAAATCTATAAAATATAGGGATAATATTCGTTTTTAAAATCACAGTAATTAAAACTTATGCAAAATGATCATATTAGTTGTCTAAAATTTAAAGAACAAGAATTCCAAACTCACCATCTCGGATAATATTTCTATCAATCGTAGCATATAAAGCTGTCCAGAAAACTATACAAGAAATTTTGAAAGCGACTTCCAAGTCATCAGCGGTAAGAGGGTTGAAAAACAAATGCTAAGGTTTAGTAAGCAGTGGGATTATCTGTGGTAGCTGTGCAGATTGTACAGAAAATATCCAAACTTCCGATAAAGGAATTGATTAGTGCATTCAAAATAATCCAAAGCCTATTATTTTCACTTTTATACTTTAACGTAGCTTGATGGGTACTGAAGAGCTGTATGTTTCCAGCGTATTCTTTACAAGATTAAGATCGGGCAACCACAATATTGCATGAGCAACATGGATGTTTTCTCTTTCAAGGAAGTTGTCAATAAATGCCGCACGCCATGGATGTGCATTATCGTCCTTGAAATATGATTCTATGAGCGACGGCACATCGAAACTGGCGAACTTAAAGTTCAAGGATTTTTCTTTATATCTTTTATAAATAATAGATCCCTACCCAAAGATGAGGAGGTCTGTGTGGCCTTCCACCATTACTCCCGCCTCTAGTATGATTTCATTTGAAGGAAGCTGATATCTTTTCAAGAGTTTTGCGGAAGGAAAAGCGTTTTTCGGTCTCTACAGACAGTTATGTGACAAGAATTGGTTTGCAGACTAAATCTGGACTCTACTTCTTGTATCCTAAATGTAGAGTTTGTATTTAAATTTTGTTTTAAAGAGCTATGTTGGAATTGTAAATAGATGTCGCTGTTTTGAAACAGCGTGGCATGTATTGAAAGAAGCGAGGTAGTCTGTGAAGTGATTCGTAAGAGTAGGGCTGTTCATGAGTTCAATAAATTTTTTTCTGTTTAGTCTTTCAAGAAAACGTATTGAAATATTTGCACTCATACGAACTAGCCATGACACTAACCTTCAATGAAAACGTTGATATTTATGTGCAGACGATAGGAGGATGTAAATTACCGGTCGTTTGAGACAGACCATCCTGATTAAGTATTTTGTATACTACTTGTCCGAAGTTATTACTCCTCTGACGGCTATTTTTTTAAAAAACGTTGTACGTGACTTTGAAAATTTTGTTAATTTTTAAAACACATTCGGGTAGCATCTATGGTTTTTTTAAACCTCTTCCAAGGTCTTGAGATTGTCTAGTAATAGATATTCAGAATTTGAGACACTTTGTAGTAGGATCGCCGGTATTGAAGTATTTTATTTAGTTCTCCTTTCCACAAAAATATCTTTCAGATATCTTTAAGACTTTAGTGATCACCTTTTAGCATTTAACAACGATCCGTACAAGTATGTACCACTTATGTGTATCTCAATTGTGCATTCCAATTTAAGCCATTATATCAGCACTGGTGCACTGGATATGCACTGGTGCTTTATGTATGTTGACATCGACTGAAAAGTATTGCTCTATGCACATTTCACTTCCATCTGTCTCTTTCTTTACAAAGAACTTTAAACTCTTTTACAATTAGTTCCATATATTTCTTTATTTTATAAATTATGTTTTGCTTTTAAATATCACGTATATTTTACAAATTATGTTTTACTTTTAAATATAACTTTAGCATTGAAACTGAAATATTTAGCCCATGTTAAAGGTAATTCATTGAACTATAAAATTCCGTATTTTTGTAATTTGATAATTCGATAACTACGATTGCAAGATAAATATATGTAAATTTTTTAATTATAAAAAGAACACTTTTGTAGTTGATAAAAATCATTTTATTTCTAGAATTGATTCATATAATATATGCATTATATATGAGATAATTATTTTGTTCAATCGTACAATGTAATTTTATAAATTCTGTGTTTCTAGTAAAAACCTACGATAATTTCTCTTATAGTCGCTTGGATTTGCATTTTATTTAAATTTTAAACGGATATTTTTCGAAATTTCTTTGTATTTCTATTATATATGTAGAATTGATTCATGTAATATATGCATTATATCTAAGTTAATTTTTTTTGTTAAATCTTACAATGTAATTTTATAAATTCTGTGTTTCATGTAGAAACTTACGATTCTGCATTTTATATTAATTTTTCTTATAGTCACTTAGATTTGGATTTTATTTAAATTCTAAATGGATATTTTTCGAAATTTCTTTGGTTTGGTTTGGTTTGGAGCGCAACGGTCAACTTTTTGCAACACGAGGGCTAATGAGACTGGGACCTACTGCTTAAAGCCGATTCCGAACGGCTACGGACATCCATGCCACTGTGGGATTCGAACCATCGAACTCCGGTTCCCTAACCATTCGGCCATCGTTCCGCCGAAATTTCTTTGACAGGGAGTTAACTGTAAGTCCAAATTTTGCTACTTGAGGGTAAATTAGACAGGGAATTATTACTTACAGCTTATTCCGAAATACAGCGCTCTTTCTATTGAACTATCAATAGACAAAAATTGATTTCATATAATTGAAGCCGAATATAAAGATATTAAAGTAATAAGAATAAAAAAGTATGATTACGGCCTTAAAAACACTTGCATTTTGTTGCATGAATATTTTATACAATCGAATATAATTATAAATTCCGATTTCATACAAATTTACGTGCTGTACCTGATGTATATATGATTTGATCTATTTGACTTTAAGTACGGATATAGAAGATATTTAATAAGTTGCTACAATAATGAAGTTGAATAATCTCTAAGGTCATAAAGCGTAGCTGATAAAAAGGCAATCTGTATTTTCACGTATAAACAGTAATAACCGAAAACAACGTAATTATCAGAATGATTAATAGCCGGGTAAGCTTTATGTAAATTTTCATTAAGTTTCGATTAGAAGAAGAATTTTTTACCTTATCGCTTTAAAGATCTATCAGCCTTATCTATCAACTTTTAAAACACATTTGATACCGTCATCCATTTTAAAGGTCCGTGAACCTGCATTGCGATAATTAGTGGGGTAATGAAAGAGTTACAAGTTATAGAGCATCCATCAGACTACAGAAAATGTACGAATATTTCTCTTCTTGCTTAGTTTTTTATTTGGCATTGAATAAATATTTAAAAACTGTATGTAAAAGAGAAAATAAAAAAAAAGTATGATAAAACTTGTTTTGAAATTTAATATTTTGTAGTATCTAACTACGAAAAGATGAATTAAATACAGTTGTTTTAATTTAAATCACTAGAATCATAGAAAGCAAGAAATCTCTCAGAAAATTATAAAAAAAAAAGATTTAAACGTTTATCTATATTACAGTATTAGTAAAACTTTTAATAACTTGTCATAGTTTTCTGATTGTATGACTTTAACAAATAGTATTGTTATATAAATAAAAATTGGAGTGGCTTCCCTCGACTTTCTGGTATACGAATAAAAAAGTTGGCTTTGATATTGTGACATTTCCAGGGCATAAGTTGTTAATTATAAAAAAAGAGAAAATAGATCCTAACCGATAGCTGTAACTACAGTCAATATGTAATGCCACATGTTATTTATGCATTTTTAATTAATTTCTTTCTAACTAATTGTAATTTTAGGGTTTGGAAGAAGATCATATGTGGCCTTATATGGAGACATACATACATATACAAATATATATATATATATATATATATATATATATATATATATATATATATATACATATATATATATATATATATACATATATATATACACACACACATATATATATATATATATATATATATATATATATATATATATATATATATATATATATATATATATATATATATATATATATATATAATGTTGAATACCAAACATCGGGTGATAATGACGCCAACAATGAGAGGACACTCATTTATTCATGCCAAATCAACAAAATATTTTTTACTAATTAAAATTTAGAAATTGTTTTGGTTTGATTTGTTTTAGAGCGCTATTCCTGTTTTGTGACATGAGGGCTAATGAGACCAAGCTTATTTCTTTTATATTTACTAACACATCTACTACCTGAAATGTTTGGTGGGTTATGGGGGGGGGTTATAAAAAAGTTCCCGAAGTAAATAGTGATCTATTAAGTAAATTTCAAATGCGTAATAAATGTTTGTCTGGTTAAAACCAGACGCAAAGTTAAGAGAATGGGTCAGCTGCTGTGAAAGAAAAGAAATCATAATATTTTTTAATTGGTGGGCTATACATCTGATACGATTTTACATAATTTTTAGAATTTTGAGATCATGTTTTTCGTTTAATTATTGCTAATTTTTTTATAAATAACCCTTTACTTTTAAAGAGTTTATTAAAGTGCTAGCTAAAGTTTCCAAGAAATCGTCTTAAACTTTTTGCTAGATTTCAATATTAATCTTTCCTTATTTCTAATAGCAGAATGAAAACAATTTGATAATTCTAAAATTTTATTGTGAAAAGAGAAATATTGAATTATTGCAGAATCTCTAAAGAAAATGTCTCAACATAATGATTTTTAAGCATTAAAAATGATATCCGATTGATCCAAATACTGAAATTGCCTGATAAAAATAACTTAAAAAGCAATAAAAATTTCCAGAGGAACTTTGATGAACAATTGAGTTTTTTTTAATTAATAGGATAATGTATAAAAATTAACCTACAGGTGACTTAACCATTTACAACTTAGTTTTACACAATTTCAAATTATTTTCAATATTCAACTTTTGTTCAGAAGTAGTTAAAATAATCAGCATGAAAATAATTAGGACATATGCATAACGTAAGTATTAGTTTCATGAATAGGATGTTTTTATAAAATGTATTTTATGGAGAAAATGAAAAGTGTTTATGATCATATACTACGATTATATTACTTTCAATCTGGTGTTTTTTTAAAGTTGTTTTGACAAATACAAAACTTATTTACTTATGTAACCAACTTCACATTATATATAGTTTACATAAATCATATAATTTAAGTCATATCTACTGGTTTGCTTGCTACAAAGTGGCAACATAAATAAGACTTTTCAAGAAGAGCTGTAAGTAATTAGTTAGGCGTCGAAGGAGATCACAATGATACTTTAATGTACATATTTTGACTGGCTTAATTCTAATGTTATATTCCTAATTGTATTGTTAATCCAGTACTTCGGTTTTGTACGAAAGGGAATGAGAAAAAAAAACATTCATCAAACATTGATTTTCTTCATGACGAACTAAACAGACAGTCAAAGATATTTATCATTTTCAGTTATCTTAGTCCTTGATTATGTTGCCGAATTTTTTACGCTTTGTCTTGATTATATTAGAACGATTTGCGTCTGACTAATTGATCTTGAAGTCGAAGGAATGCCCTGTAGGTGCAGCTAGGAAGCGTCAAATTCGTTTCTTGCACGGAAATTTCATGTGGATTAAGTGATAATAGTGGTTGTATCTGTCGTCAAGTGCGAACAGTCATCCATCAAGTTAAGATCTAATGATGTAATATATCATTTTCTTTCCATTAGATACATTTATAAGCTTATTTTTAACCTATAAAGAGCGAATAATTTCAAATTCTATGTGTGAAGTATTCGAATGTATACAAGTTTTTCAGTGGCAGAAGTGTGAGAAGGAAATAATATTAAAAGTATCTCTTAAGTATCGTTGTATGATTTATTCAGCGTTTTAAGCTTAAGCGTAATACTGCTCTCCAGTTTGACAGTCAGTTTCCAATCTGACGTCAAAGGTTGGTAAAACGAGTCAAAACTGAGACTTCAATCCAACAAATTTTTGATTATGATGCAATTTATATTTATAAGGTTATCTTTACGAAATGTTATCAATTTGCTGTAAAATAGTTTAAATTTTATCCAGCTTTAGTCTGAAGTATTAAAAGTATTTAAAGTTTTATTTTTATATCAGCCATTTAATTTGATATGGATTATCTCAAACTGTTTCTTTGTCAAAACGTCTTCAAAGCTTATTTTGAAAAAATCGTAATTATCAGATAAAAAAAAGTACGATTTAAACCAACTAGTGAAGAACTTCAAATAAAACATAAGACACCAGTTTCACTGATAGTTATGTAAAGTTAAATATTACTCCTCTTTTCGAACAAAAGTGGCACCTCTTCTTCAATTAAAAATAATAATCTGGAATATGTTTCCAATGCAATTTTGTAGCTAAGTGATTCATGAACTATTTATTACTTTTAAGTTGATTAATTTAAATTTTTGTTGTTGAAATGAAGTCATAGTATTTATTTTCTAAATATTTTATGCTAATTTTAAGAAAATTTGTACCTATCCATAAAGGGGAGGGATTTAATTTTAAATATAATTTGAATATTATATTAAGTTTCGTGTCAGTCACCAGAAAGATTGACAGTCATGTCGTCATTTTATTGTACATGACATTTTACTGAATTTCTAACTCTATTTGCTATAATTTTAACCTCTTTATATATATAATGGCTTACAACTGAGGTTTAAATATAGATTAAGATTTCATATAAACTCTTAACTTAAAGTACCTGCACTTCGATGTTGTTGAATTCCCTTACCATAAAGTTTATCTAGGAAGCAAAAATATTATAGTTAATATGTAAAAACTACTGCCTAGTGACAGATTGACTTAATATTTTAAAATTATTTGGTGAAAGAACGGATAGTTCTCTATGTCAGAACTGGTTAATATTTTTAAAATGTGAAAAATATTTACATTTTTCAATTAAAAAAATTGCTTTGTCCCTTTTTAAGCTAATTAATCAGCTATAATCAAGATAAATTTAAACCATTGCAGTTATCTTTCTTTTCCTAGTATTATACTTTCACACCCATAGTATTCTTTAATATGTAGGAATGTCCTTTCTTAACGAGCTTAATATTAAGTGCCCGTATTATTTATATTTGGCCTAACTCATATACTGCGGGCCAGGTCCAAGATAATCAGTTTGAATCTGAATACAGGACATCGCGTCACTAAGTAGTTTAAGTGGTTACATTTGTGACAGGGAAAGTTATATTTTATCTTAAAGTATTGAATGATGGTTTAGCTTTATTTTCATGGAAAAAATATTCACGAAATCTAAAGGAAACGTTTTTTTAATTTTTGCTTATTTATTGTTATAATTGTTAATTAATAAAATGTTAATTAACAAGTTATGTTTAATGCACACACGCATATATATATATATATATATATATATATATATATATATATATATATATATATATATATATATATATATATATATATATATACATATATATATATATATATACATATATATATATACATATATATATATATACATATATATATATATATATATATATATATATATATATATATATATATACATATATATATATACATATAGATATACATATATATATATATATATATATATACATATATATATACATATATATATATATATATATATATATATATATATATATGCATACATATATATACATATATATACATATATAGATATACATATATATATATATATATATACATATATATTTATATATATACATACTTATATATATATATATATATATATATATATATATATATATATATATATATATATATATATATATATATATATATATATATATATATATATATATATATATATATATATATATATATATATATATTCGCATATGCATTCAATATATGGGCCTCTTTTGGAATGCGCCGAAGGTACAGTTTTAAAATGTATAATAAAAATAGTTAATTTCTTATTATTTAAGAGAATTATACTTGATATATATTAGAGCAAACGTAAAATTTTACAATAAAAATATTTTAATTCTACCTTGTATACTCAACCAGAAACTTTAGAAAACATATAACAGCTTAATAACATAATCTTTTTCTCCCCTATCATTTCCTGTAATCTGAAATGAGAATCACCTTCGCTCCACAATTTTGGCTTTGAGAAACTAGTACAGGAGAAATCCCGGTATTTTAAATGGAATCTTACTTTGTCCAAAATATTATTTCCGGAACAAGTTCAAAAAACATATAATAGTATTAGAATGCTATCATAAATCCTGCTAAGTCCAAGGAAACTACAAATTTAGCCCTCAATGGAATAATACACTCAATGGAATTCTGGTTAGTAATGAATATTTATAACTGCATAATTGAACGAATCATTTCGAATGCTTGTACCTTCCCAATCTAATTTAAATATTGCTTTCTTTGTAAACGAGAGACGCAAAGATACCACAAAACTCTGTGCAAAGAATTCGGAAAAGGGAAATATCATAAAAGTGTAACAGCTCTTTGCTTATTAAGAAGGATGCAATTATACCTCGCGACAGTGTCATTTAAAAAATTAGTAAGTTAAAAGCTATTATGCTATGAGAGATTACATTGCAAACGAAACAGGCAGTTTTAGTATCTACGTGAGAAGAAATATTCAAATAAAATGTCGTTAGTAAAAGAAAAAAAAGTAAGCAATATATTTCAGGATCTAAAGATAAATTCGAATAAGTATAATATAGTAGCGTATGTGATTGACAGAAGAGAGTTGTTTGAAGATAGTTGAAAGAATTATAGCTCCAAAACGTAATATTAAACAGGAAAAGTAATCTTTTATTTATTCATATGCATTATTCTTGTTGTAAGAAATAGATTTACTATGAAATATAGTCACATTATTCTGCAGATTGTTATCATTGGTACTAGCAAATGTAGCATTAAAATTATGAACGTACATTTATCTTATGTATTCTCAGACTAAGTATATACTTTTAAAATTACTTACTGAGTTCATGCTTTGAATAATAAAAGGAAGAATAAGTTGATTCTAGGAAACTTCTTTCCCAGAGAAAAAAAAATATTGGGCTCTTATAAAATTCTCTTCTATTTGAAAAAGTTTCACTAAGTAATCAGTAATAAATTTTTCATATAGGAAATGAAAATTATCTGAAAACGCCTGGCACTTTTTGACTTGTCAGAACTTAGAAGTGACCGTCTCCCCCTAAATATCAGTGTACATGACAATATAAAAAGTATGTATTTCATTTACAAAAAAAAAATTTACTTCATTTTACTTGCAATGTAACAAAAAATCATTAAAAATACGGTAAAAGAAATTAATTAAGTTAAGAAATAAAAAACTACCAACCAAAACATTGTTTATGTCATTCCGTCTTGTAGGTAGTTAATTAACACTAAACATACCAACACTTAATACACACCTATTTCTACCATAGCGGGTCAAATGACCGGACTTTATTTTTCTGATTATAAATGTATGAAAATTGGAAGGGAATAGTCAAATAAGCTTTATTATAATTTAACAAAATTGTATATTGTCAATTTTTATGTATTGCAAACACAAAGAATAAGAATTTTTAATTCATTTCCCATCGCATTTTTTACATAAACCTTGTGGGTGATTTGACCCGTTATATGGTATGTTTAGTGTTAAAACCTATAGTAGATATATAGTATAATTTTACAAGAAGAATTTCCTTTTGATCTTTTATATAACTTAAAAATGGAACTATGATTTGAATTCTTTAAATAGCCATTTAAACTCTTATGGACTCTTTAATAGAGAGGATAAACTTACACTGTTGTTCTTCTATATTAAATAGAATAGGTAAAGTTTAGCCAACTTTGAGTAGTTTAGTTGTTATTTATATTATGCAACAAATATGATCTTAACCCACATTTTACCATCGTCCTATATACAACACAACTGACTTTTATTGCGTTTTACAAGTAATAATACATTTTTTCCTGTTTTTTACATCTTTTTTTTAAGTTTAACAAGAAATATTTTTAACGTTTTAAATAAATTTTCATATTTTTACGATTTTTTATAGATTTGTGAATTTGGATATTTTTTATTACTTTAACCTAACATGATTTGTTTTTGTTAATTCAAATATATATGTAAAATATATACTAAAATTTAAGGTTAATAACGATAGGCCTTAAATGTTATTTCCGATAAAAATGTGCTAATAGTTTATTTTGTGTAATACTAACTATTTGCGAAAAAAATTGTTTGTTACTTAATGGGATAAAATGTGGGTTAAGACGAAAACAATCGGAATTTTTAACGGTAAATATTCTTCCAGTAGTATGATTAACAAAAGAAATTGCTAATAATAATTTAATATATTTTACTATATCTTTTAAGAATTCAGAAACAAAATGAGGAAAAAAATATTTTAGTTTTAGTGAAAAAAGAAATATAAATACGATAATCTTGAATTGCTGTCATCAGTTTTCTATCGTAACATTTTAAATAGCATAAAAGTTTTGTAAAATATGTAATATGTTTATTTTTTATACACATCTAATATGTGCTAAAACAATATAATATTTAAGGTATCAGTATAGAAAAACAATCATTTACCTAATTATAAAGCTCCATTATTATTATATAATTATTAAGTCTATGGTCCATGTAAAACTATAACCAAAATTTAGTTTCGGAAAAGAGGGGTGAGGGTAGAATCGCTTAAACTAGATCAAGTCCATTATATATTTCTCAGTATGTTATCTAAAATATATGAACCTTGGTAGAAAATTATAACAACTTAATGTTAATATTTACTATTAAAAAATTCCTTAAAATGTATAAAATGTAAGTATATTTACGTCTAAAAGCCCATGCACAGTCTTGTAATATGTTTCAGTAAATGTATAAAATAGTTTAAAACAAAAATAAAAAATAAAATTAAGTAAAAATTTTAAAATTTTAATATTTTAATGTTTATTGCGTAAATTATTTAAAACAGCTATGTTTGAAAAAGTATTTTTGCTTTAATGTTAAATTTCAATTCCAGGATTTTTGTTGAGTGAACAGGTAAGAGGGGGAGGGGGGAAGTTACGGGTTTGTTTCTTCCTCTGGCTACAAATCTAAGACCATCTAAACCTCAGAAAATTTTAATATATCAAAACCAATATAGATATTATATGCATTAATCTTCTGAATCTCTACGAAGCATTTTGGTAAATTATAGATTTTTTTAATTGTATCCAAAATAATTTTATTTATTATTTCTTGCGTACGGTGAAAATTTTGAAATACATAAATTAAACATTTCTGCAATATATGCAATAAAAAACCTAAAGCAATGAACTGTTTAAATACTTCATAAAATATGATATATAAACTCAAATTTTGTATTCGCCTTTTGGTCATTGAAATCTCATAACTAAATCCGGAATTTATCATACAGTTTGATGCTTGATAAAACTGATGGCAGTAAAGAAGGGGTAGATACTGTTATTATTCAAATTTTATCATGCACCAATTTATTTAATAATAAACTATTACTATCGCTCTCAGTGTTTAAATGATAGTCCAAACTATAAAATTTACTACACGCAAGATCGATACGAATTCTTTCACGAAACCTTCACCCGAAATCCGCAGCACAATTTTACGTTCATAAAAAGTGACCCTGTAATAATTAGGCTCATTGAAGCACACTCCAGCGATTAAAATCCTGTTAATGGATTTTAAATTGAGCTGTAGAGACGTCGTGAATGCTACTTAAGCTCATCACGTCTGCTTCATGGTTTTCATTTGTTTTTTTTTTCGCTTATAGCGTATCATTTTCATTTTTTTCTGTTTATTTAGATTTGCTTTCCCCAGGTAAAAATAACAACTTAGTTCTGTCGCTTGTCGGTTTCCCTGGCTTTCATTAAGAATTTGTAGTGAAGAATCATATTGAATTAAATCAGATACGAAGACTAATATCTTAAAATATTATTTAATAACTTTAATGACTGAATTTTGGTCTTATCAGATCTTTTCCAAGAACTAGAATATATGTGTTTGAGTAATATAGATTTAATGAAGCTAAAATCTAAAAGATAAAAGTAACACGTGGAAAAATCAAAATGTAAAAGATCATTTGTGGTTCTTTAA
This sequence comes from Pardosa pseudoannulata, assembly GCA_032207245.1. NCBI lineage: Eukaryota > Metazoa > Arthropoda > Arachnida > Araneae > Lycosidae > Pardosa > Pardosa pseudoannulata. The sequence continues at coordinate 91,847,105 of CM063504.1, read as the reverse complement.
CATGAAATATTTATTTTTTTTATTTAAAAGAGTTACAAAGGCCACACCTATGTATTTAAATTTTATATCAGTAAAAAAATTGACAAATGATTACTCATAAAGACTTTAACGCATACTTCTTAGGTATTTTGGGAACATGCATAAAACTCGAGATCGAATAACTGTATTATAATAATTATGTTGTTCTTCCGAGACCATGTATTAGATTTATCTTAAAGTAAATAATTATTATAATGATTAATTTCTTACTACTGTGCGTAACATATATGTTATAAATAATACTTTTAAACACATAATTATAATAATTTCGATAAAATATCTGCATAGTTTACAATTTTATTTGAAAAATCAATAATTTATTGGATGAACTTTTACTTTGGATGATCTTTTATCTGAACTTTTAGATTTATTATAGAAACTTAAACCCAATTTATCTTTAGTAAATATTAATATTTTGTATTTCTGTATTAATAGTTTGTGTCTATTAATATTTTTGTTACCAAATCTTAATATTTATAATGTTACTATTTTGTATATTTTGTGGATTTGTGTTATCGTTTTCAATGTTTTTGCAACTTTTCGATATAAATTCTCACTTGAATTTATTTCTTAATAAACTAAAATTTCCTGACTGCAAAGATATTGCATAATAGTTTAAGTTATAAACGGTGAAATTTAAAAAATATTTTCTTTCAAAACAAAACTAAGTTATTTTTTTAATATCTAAGATAGGAGAAATATCTAAACCAATAAATAAACTAAAATATTTGTCCAAAGTATTACACTATGTTTTAATAAACATGACATTTCATTAAGTTGTGATTTAAAATAATCCCTTTAATTAAATCAATTATTTCATTACTCTTTTAGATTGTATATCAGAATGATATATTGAATGATATATTGTGAGAATTTTACAAATAAAATAATTCTAAGTACAAATAATATAATTGAAATTTGTTTAAGAAAACTCTTTAAGAGGATGCTAAAATTAAACATTTCAAATAGAATGGTAGGTTTTTAATAAGTAAATAACAAGCATAATTGACGGTGAATAGATAAGTGTAGAAATTATTCCAGAGGGAATGACTGTAGCATAATATTCTGCATTCAGTATAATTTTTCACAATTGCCTGACTTCCTTTCACTGAACATTTTAAAAAGAACATTTGAATTTTAATATAGACAAACAATAATTAAGATAGGTAAAATGAATATTTAATTGTAATTTAACCATTGCTAGATATGTAGAATCTTGACATCTTATTTTTATTATTATTTTAATTTAATTTTGTACATTTTAAAATTAATAACTCCAATTTAAATTTTGACTTATATACTTAAATACAGATATTTTTTGATAATTATTTAAAGCAATTTAACTGCCAACTTTTTCCATTTGAAAAAAACTGTAGTTTCTCTCTAATTTTTTTCTGAGTTATTCAAGAGGGAAGTGGATTTTAAATTGTTATTTCACGTTCAATCTAGATAAATCTGGTTTGAAGTTTTTATTTGGCATGCAGCATAGCTACTAAATAATGCAATGCCTATGTGACGTAAACAAACTTTGAAATCTGTTGTTGAGTATAATAATGAATTACTTGCCTTCCTGAACAAATAACAAACAGAGTTGATGGGAAAATATTTTAGAGAAGAGGTTACTAGGTGACAGTTGTTTACTGTACTTAGATGGAACGCGGCTACAAGGATTTAGACACTATAAAAGATAAAATAACTCCAGCAATAATTTAAAGCAAAATATTTATCAGACATCTGCTTACAAGTGTTAGAGAGAACGATTGTAAGCGGAATAATAATTTAGAATATATATAAAAAAAAATATATATGTATATATATATATATATATATGGGTTATAATCATCTAATAAACTTTAGTAACTTATGTATTTGTAATAAACCTTAAGTACAGATCTCCGTATTGTTTTCCTTTAGATAACTCCGACTTAAATAATAAGTGTCATGATAATTTATTGAAATACACAAGATCAATCTAAGGGATTTATTACTGATAACATTAGGGCAGACCATTTGTGTATTTAAAAATTATACAAGATAAGATTATTTTTGTTGAAAAATGAGAGACGAAAAGCTTAGTATTCGAAGCAAGTGTTTGTGTGCAAACCTAGCCACACCTACCTGCTCATATCTTTGTTTCTATTTTTTGCTATCACACGCTTACTCTCCTACATAATATGCTTTCCTGCTGAAAGTTTATACTACAATCATTACGATTGCTTATAAATAAATATGACGCTGGAGTTATTTTGGAAACCTGGAATCTACATTCTAGTGAATAAGCTTAAATCCTACGTCATTTTTTGAAGAATAAAAAATATATTGGTGAAATTTATATTGCGAGAGAACTACTAATGAGCATAAGCATATAAAATCTAATTCTATAAATGATCACGAGTTATTAAATAGTCAATACTGCATTGTATCAAACATTTCTAAAAGAATGTGCGCATTAGATTTTATATCTCCTTGGGAACTGAGTATTAATTACCTTTATTATACTAAAACTATTTAGAAAGGCATGAACTCTTCCCTCCATACACATACATAAACATATTATATTTGTACATAGAAAAGGAATTTTTATAAAGAATTTCGAAGGTTTTGACATCATATATAATGTTATGAAGAAATATTTCAATGATGTTTCAATGAATTTTCTTTAAAATACTTCTAAAAATCTATAATAAATGAATGAAAAAATCTCTATATCTATCTATCTATCTGTATATATATATATATATATGTGTGTGTGTGTGTGTGTGTGTGTGTATATATATAAGCATCATTTGAATGTAAGTGAGAGTGTAAGTTTCCTATTGCATTCCGAGGTCAAATAGTTCAATAGTTCAGAGGTCAGGGGCGTGTAGAAATAAAATGTTTTTATTGGTTTGGAGACTCTATTTGAGTAAGACTGGGTTATAATACTTCAATCAGATTTCGAACGGCTACGTACATTCATGCTAGCATGATTCAAACCCATGAACTCCTTTAAGGAAGAGCAGTGCCCAACCTATTGGGCCATCTGTCAGACCAACTTATTGGGTATTAGTTGAAAATTGTTAAAAAGATTTGATTAAAATTGACGTCCACTAAAATGTAATAGAAGTTTTGATAAAAATGAGTGGAAACTTTCGTTTGTACTAAGATTCCAAATCACAATTTATTGTGAAATTTTCCTGTGATTTTAAAAAAAAGATTAAAAAAGATATAGTCATTAAATTGCGCGAAGGAGTTTTCTAGAACTAAAAACTGCATTAAATGAATCAAAAATGTATTAGCCGTTCGAATCCCTTTAAAACCTGGAAAATAACTGAATGAAGCTAAACTCTTAGTTGAATAAAAAAATTAGCTGCAGATTAAACTAAGAATGACTGAATTAAGGTCGACTGGGGATGTTACAGTAGGTTTTTGGTATAAAACTGTACAGAATATTCTTTAACAGATTTATCTATATGGGATCATAAGACAATGGGATAATAAGACAATGTAAAATTTAGCCATTTTTTACCTTCTTCTGTTAAAGCTCATATAAAAAATCAAATGGAAATTTTGCGACTTGTTTGAATTTAAATCCATGTATCATAAATTTTCAAATGCGCAGCTCAATTTTAAAATGAACTAAAAGTTTTATTTAAAAATTTCTAGACTGTAATTTTTATAATTGAGAAAGAATCATCAATCTTCTTTTGAACCTCTAATTCCCCTTTCATCATTTGATCCAACAATATTCATACCAGTTATATATTGTAAACTTATCTAAATAACAAGCTTCATCCTTTTTAATAAAAAAATTAAACTTGTTTCTTCTTAAGAATGCAAAATGAACGTGACTACAGTTTTAAGTAAATTAATGCACAGAGTGCACATCTTACCTTCCTTCAGCTACCTTCCGACGATCTTGTTCTCTTGCAATGTTGGTCACAGTCTGTCTATGATGATTCATAAACTTTATTATATCCATTAACTAAAGAACATAAAATATTCCCTGGGTGTATGAAAATTAATTGAATGAAATCAATAATCTGTTTTTATTGAAAAAGGCTGAATGGTAAAAAAAACAATTTTAATAAGATTGATCAGTTTTAGAGATATGTTTAATCTGTGCTTAGTCATTATCTGATGAATATCTGGGTCTTTAGGTAATGATCGGTGAATAAAATAGATTTATAATATTACTATAATTATCACATGACAAGGCAAGCATAAAATTACAACAAATATTTTAAAAAATCGCATCGGAAAATCATTCTATTTCATAAAATTATTTTAAAAGCTCAAGAAGTATTATTAAAATTTAAGTTTAAATAATCCTGTTACTTATTTACCTCCCAATTTTTAATTTCAAAACACCTTTCTAAATTTTATTTCGTTTGGATTGGAGCACTACGGTCTACCCTTTTACTGCACGAGAACTAATGAGACCAGGACCTACTATTTAAAGCCGATTCCAAATGGTTTGGTTTAGTTTGGAGAGCTACGGTCTACTGTTTTGCATACGAGGGCTAATGAGACCGGGACCTATAGCTTAAAGCCGATTCCGAAAGGCTACGAATATCCATGCCACTGTGGGATATTAAACTAAGAATTCCGGTACCGAAGAGCAACGCTATTATGCCATTGTTCGGCCTAAATTTTATTTGAAATTATATTAATGATATTAAAACTTTATAAATCTAGGTATCAATAAATTTTGTTAAAAGTTTCAGCCTCTAAAATAGTTTCAACAATAATTTCTTGGGCATAAACAAAATTACCAACTTATTAACAGCAGTGATTGCTTTCACTAAATGATAATTTGCAACTCTCCTTTACATGAAAAGTAAGTATTAAATAGTTTATAGTGTTTGATATTTTCTAAAATTTCAAATTTTCTCTTAAAGAGATGAGATTTAATTGTTGAAATACTATAGTAAAAACTGCAAACATATATGTGGATATGTTCTCAGACATGTTAGAAATGAGTCACTCTATCTTATTTTGTCCGTCCTCATACTCGTTTCATAGTATTTGTCCTTTATCATACTACATTAACAAGTTTCGCAAGTTGCATGGATATTTACCATTGAAAACGTGTATGGTCATTAAAAATTTTCAAATAACACTCTTAATCCACCTTAATGGTCTTGTTTACTACTTCAAAGGATTTGGGAACCAATTAAGAGACCTGGGAAATGCTACGAATATCCCATAGCCTTAAAATCTCTGGGAAACGCATACCAAGTAGTAAGACAGTGTTTAATAATCATGAATACCATAAGAGGTCAGCTGGGTGACATTAAAATTTTTCTTAATTTTTGATTTCTAAAATAAAATAATCCAATTGATCTCTAGAATATCTAAAATCTTTAATGATCACAGAGAAGAAATAGCAAAAATACTTTGATTTTAGGTTTCTGCAAGTTTTTTTTTTTTAATTTTGAGTAACATTTAAAACAAAAGAAACCTCTGTGCACAAAATGACTTCCATTACTTGTTAAGTTGATTTTATTTTTAATGTTTATTTTTCTTGTATGATACATCTTCAGGCATATTTCATTCAAAATTCAAAGTTAGTTTCGTTTATCAAGGTAACGGTGTTGTAGTAGAATTCAAGTGCTTCCATCTGTTGCTGACTTACACTTTAATAATATTCACAGTGAGAATTTTTGTAGATATTTCATAGATTTTTCATTACACATCGAAATTTTTCGAGATTGTTAAACTATTTTTACTCCATACCAGGATTGGAATAAAAATCATTGTTATACCTTTATGTGAATACAATGATATTTTTCTCTTGCACTGTTGCAGCCACCATAGGCAACGTTAGTTACCCATTATATCGCAACTTTTCATTATCTACTACATTGATTTCCAAAGTGGTTCTTACAGACCCCCAGGGGTCCATGTTACCGTTAAGGGGGGGGGCTTGGTTTTTTAAGGTTGATTTGGGGATATGTGAACGATGTTAGGGGGCACTAAAGGTTTAACATAAAGTAAAATAACTGCAACACATTTTATTTTTACGAAAATTACAATACACAGCAGTTAACAAATTAGTAGCAATTCTTTTGGTTGTTCCATTTAGACGAGAAGAATATGTGCTTGCTTTTAGTAAACACTTAACGCACTGATAACACACAACTGAAAATTTATATTTTTATTATTTAAAACATAAGTTAATAGTTTCAAAAGATATTAATTTAAGTATTAAAATGTTTCTTTTTTTATTTTATTATTACGTTATTGTTTAAAAGATTAAATCTAAAATTGTAATTTTGTGTTTATATTGTCGTATTTTTATTTTACGTGACGTATCATGGCTAAGTATTTACTCCAAGCTGATGTTTATGGGCAAAATAGTTTGACAACCACTGATTTAGACAGTAGATTTCAATCAAATCAGGAGGTGTGCAACCGAATGTTTTTACATATATAGATAAAAAAATCAACATTCTTCGAAAAGTCGTTTGAGTTATATAAAGTACATACGTTCGTATACGCGTTCGCCAGAATGAAACTAGTCAAAATGCTTTCAATAATGACCGAAATGGATATTTAATGTTTTCAAGTTTCTTTTTACGTTCGTACAGACGTAGCTCTTAAAATAGTTGGAAGCATGGTTAAAATTATTATTCCGTTAAAATCTGAAAACTAAAATTTTTCGCTATTATAATATTTCCTCTACATCGTAAAGATTATATAAACGTAATCCTCAGTGTAAAAGTAATCAAAACGAAGTGTAAAATATATATTAAAAGAAAGGAAAGTACGTACGTTAAGATTGGTGCTTAAAGTAAGTGGACACTTTTAATAAGTTATGAAAAGAACTGATTGAACTAAAAAAGTATTTAATGAAATTAATTAGCTCTAACTTTTTTTTACTGTAACGTTACATAAAATGCCAACATTCAGCTGTATTTCAAGGTAACTTTTGAAAAATGATGCTTAAAATAAAATCGCATATAATGAACAGTGAATAATAATTTTACTAGAAGAGCCTTACTAAATTAATATATGTCTGGTAATGCAACATGTAGTCAAGAAAATAAAACTTAGTTACAGACGTTATAGATTTAGTTTGTCTACACTTCATGAACACGAAGATTAAGTTCTTTATCAGTAGTTAAAAATAAGTTTTTCTCTTCTCTTCAATTGTTACTATCACGCAAAGAACCTGTTAATTATTCCCCATTTTTAATTAGTATTCATGGTTGAATGCAGTTATTAAAATTCATGTCAAAACTGTAATGCTTTTTCTTGAGTTGTTTTTAAAAATATTTTAACTTCCAACAAAGTGGTGTAATAATTAATACCCTGGATATAAAACTGAATTTAAGTTTGTACTTTAAATTTGGGACAGGCTGCTTAGGTTGTACCATTCCAATGTTATAATTAAAGCTCTAAACATCTGATCACAGCATGATGTGCTATTGAGTCAGTCATATTGTTTTCAACTGGTCATCGACAAAAAATGCTCGTCTTCTGTACATACTGTTGAATAGTAAGTTTTTGTAGCATTCTCTATAATTTCCTGCACATATTATTAGTTTTCACATTGATTAGGTATATATTGGTGCAGTTCTCTTTGGATATTCATTGTGCCGTAAATAAAAGTATATTTAATTAAAACAGCGTTTTGATGCATGTTTCAATATTATGTATTTAAATACAACATTACAGATAACATTACAGTTTTAAGCAACACGTACAAAAATTACGATGCAAATGTGACTATTTTGCAATGAATAAAACCATATTTTATCCAGGTTTTGATGATAAAAAATTGGTTTCCTTTTTCTTTGTTGATTTGAAATTAATATTAGATTTTTTTATGGAAATTGACTTGAGTTACTTTACGTTATTTTTTATGTTTCTTTAATCAATCGTATACGACCTAATAAATACTTAATATAATATAGCACGTCATAATTCTCAGATTTGGATAAATCTGATTAATGATTATATGATAATTGGATTTTGATCTCTAGATTTTGGATAATTATATTGACTATTTTGACTCCCCTGAATCTTAAAAGTTTTGAAACATTAAAAACACCGAAATTTTTTTACATTGAATTAGTTTGTCTGCAATACATTATCAACATTTAAAAAAACCCTTGAAAAATTCCATGTAGTTGTGTATATATATGTATATATATATATATATATATATATATATATATACATATATATATATACATATATATATACATATACATATATATACATATATGTATATACATATATATATATATGTATATATATATATATATATATATATATATATATATATATACATATATATATATATATATATATATATATATATATACATATATATATATATATATATATATATATATATATATATATATATATATATATATATATATATATATATATATATATATATATATATATATATATATATATATATATATATATATATATATATATATATATATATATATATATATATATATATATATATATATATATATATATATATATATATATATATATATATATATATATATATATATATATATATATATATATATATATATATATATATAAACACTTACGGCAAATTATACTTTTCAGTAAAAAGTCCGTTAAATACAACAATCTGTAAGATTGAAAAAGCTAATGAATAATATCTGTATCTGTATGACATTTTCTATATTTGAATATACACTTGTTATCTATATAATGGATCAGTATATTGAGAATATACAAATATTTCAGTTACTTTTAAAATTATAAATAATTTATAATTGGCTCATTTTAAAGTTTCAATTGTTTTTTCTTAAAATAATTGTTAATATCGCATTTATTACATAGTAAACTCAATAGGGTTTAATAGCTTGAAACGACGAAAACCTTAGCCAAAATATTATATAAAACAATTATTTCAAAATATATAAATAGTATTAAACGTGTTAAAATTTGATATAGTTTTCTTTCTTTTTAAAATGCTTTACATACAGTGTAAAAATGAAATTAACCTTTTGCCTTCGAGGCCTCCGGAGCGGAGCCATTTCAAATTTGTCTTCAAACTTATGGGGTCAGCTACGGAGACAATTAAAATAATTTTCAGTTTTTAACATAAGAATAAAAACATATCGTAAAAACTATTCATTTTGCATCTTCTGGAGCCCTCCAGTTTGAACACAAATTTTAAATGGCACCGCTCCGGGGCCTTCGAGTGCAAAGGGCTAATGGACAATGCACTGTGCAGTAGAAAAACACTTATTGATTGTTGTTGGACACCTCAGTTTTTAGAAAAATGTTACATATTTTAATCAAAACTTCTTTTCTTGTAGGTTTTAGTTGTCTCATATATGTTTTAAGCTACCGAGTTTTTTAAGCTTATTATAAGAATATAGGTAAAAAATTGAATATTTTATAAAGATAAATTCAAGGTCATTTGTCCCCATTAAGCTTATCTCTATGTGTGTCAGTGGATAAAATTGCATAAATTCTCATCAACAGGCCCACATTTAAGGGATAACAAATGAGATAAAGACTAGTTTTCGCCCATTTTAATTACCCTTCAAATAAATATATTACTTTCATTTAGTTAGTTGATCGTTTCATTGAAAGCGTCTCCCAGAGGCTGTTTCGGATCATTTCATCATTACCATTACTCGATAGACCACCTGGACAAACTGATGGTGAATCTTGAAAATTTATTAGCAATCTCTCGGCAACCTGTGAATAATCACAGACTAAGAGTTCGGGAGATACCGAATTACTGGTTTCTTTTTCTATAAAGCCTCAAGCTATAGTTTTCCTATGTTTGCTTCTCTCCTGTATTTTAACTATTATTTTTAAGTTATTTGTATGCTATCAGAATGATATCAACAGCAGAAGGTAAATGTACCTCAGACATATTTTCCTCTGTTGACTATTCTTAATTTGTTTACAATGCTTGCTATAACACTAAAAAGAATCGCTTCATGTTTAGTTGATATGCAGTTTTTCTTTACTGTGAATAAGAATAATGATTTCAGACTTTATTTACTGAGGTTTGTCGCACCTATAAAATTTTTCTTCTTAAATAACTTTGATAAAGTATAACCGGTTAAAAGGGGTTTTAACTATCCAAAACTAGTCTAAATGGGTTAAAAGGGGTACAAATGGTCAGAACTGTTGAAAATGATTTTAAGTTGATCTAAATTTAATAATTATTTTTTTCTGCAAGAAGGTGAATCAATAATTTAAATAAAACAATACAGTAAATACAGTAAAATTAAAACCTTAAACCAGTTGGTGATGATTATTAGTAAAATCTGCTTTTATCATTAATAAATATCATTTTCTTATATCTCCTGACATGCAACTTAACAAATAATACTACATAAGCTGAATGTGAACGGAAGTGAATCGAGTCTACCCTTTTGTTACTCTGCACGAAGCCACACAACGAGTCCAAAGACTAATTATAATTATTGAGATTTTTCAGAAAGATGTGAGATAAGCAAAGTAGAACAGTACTAACCTATACTTTTATTCGGAGGGAAAATGTCAGGTAATACGAATTTTAAACGTAAATATTCTAAACAAATAGAAAAAGCCTTATTTTAAGAAGTGAATGAGTTACTTCACATGGCAAAGTCACCACGTGGGAATCATTGCTAAATACCAAAATATGAAATTCAGGGATATGGGGGAACCAACATTGCTAAGTATTAAAAACAAAAATGTTACTCATGGAGTATTGCGGAATATTGACCAAAATTTCTAAATACCAAAAATTGATATTCAGGGAATTTTTTGGGGAGAGGGAGGGGTAGATTTGATAAAGGACGACATTATAATTTTGATACTGGGCTATATTTTGTGCCATCTGGAGATAATATAATAATTTTAAGTTAAAAATTTCAAATTAATAACTTTGGTAATGCTGACAACTAGCAACACTAGCAACACTTTCAAATTTAATTACATCTGAATTAATATTGTGTGTCATTTGGTCCTGAAAAAGTCTGAATCGGAAGAAAGACATGGAATTTATTAGGCAAGTTTTACTGGGAATAAAATTTACTACTATTGTTAACACTAATAAATGTGTCATTAAGAATTACACATTAAACATTAATTAATCATTACTAGTATTTAACAACATTAACAGCGAAACAGAAAAACAGAAATACACCAAAATATGGCATATGTTGTTAGGATGTAGTGTATATGCAGGCCTTTAAAACCAAAACTTGCGAATGTCTTTAAATATTTATTTTTGGGACACCACAATTACACAGGAATATAGTAAACATAAAAGAGCAAATGCCGCCAATGTTTGCTCGAACTAAACACATTTTTCATAGGCTACAAATGCATCAGAAGATGCCCTTAAACACTGCTATCAAAGGCTTACAGAAAGCATCCACAACAAAATTGTAACATAGAACTCTTTTCCAAAAATATGTCACGTGCTGCCGTCTATGATTATAAGCAAAATAAAAAAAAACCTTTAATACATTTTACACTTACAATACGACGGTCTAAACACGTATTGATATGACAGATATGGAGTCTCCAGTTTGAATGGAACCATATATTACAGTGTTGCATCAGCTGTTGATATTAGAGAGTGTCTGAGAATCCGACAATAACGAGCGGAGCATCTCATACGTATCGCGTACTAGAATCGTAGTCTCAACGGCGGTATTTTCATCTGCCTTTCTTTTGTGTCTTTTATACGGGAATTGTGATTCCAATATTACAATATCCATAACCGTAACGGTTTACTAGGACAATCATAAATACTACTGGGAAAATGTTTCACTTCTACCATTTCAATTTATGAATCGAAAGTGCATGGAAGGACAATTATTATATCATTGAATGCTTTAATTTTTTTCACACTCTTACAACAGAGGATGCATATTCAGGAATAATAAGTTAATGTTTATTTAAAATCTACGGGGATTAACCATGGAAAGTACGAGACCAGACATACATTTAAAATGCTATTTTTAATGAGAAAATATTTTTTTAGGAACATCATTATAAATAACTTATTTTTTAGTCTATTATTATAGCCTTAAGTTTAGGCTGTCATCTGGAAATATTTGCACTTTCATTAAGTTATAAGGTAAATGTTAAAATTGAAACACAGTAGACTGGTATTTTGTTCTAATTATATAAGTAAAAATTTATTCTTTAAGGTATCATAAGGAGAAATATAATAATTAATACATTAAGCAGAAAAAATCAACTGTCTGGATAAATGTTAAGTGACTGTTTTAAATGTGGAGTATAAAATTTCTATTAATCTTATAAAATGATATAAAATAATTGTTTCCAGAATCAAGGTTAGCAATAATAAAAAGCAACAATAATTTTTTCTATGAAAATAAAATATATTTTTCCTTAAACTGCTAACAAACTAATCAAGACTACTAATCAAGGTTGCATGTTTATAGATAGCAATTTAGAAATGTCTTGTTTTATTTCTTCGAGATAAAGATAAATATTGTTGAAAAATGACTTATACAAGAAGTAAGTATTGAACTGGGAATTTTTCTTTATATTTAAGACTTGTTGTCGGTACTTCATTTGAGTTTTCTTATACATTATTTTTTCAATGTTATTTTTAGATCTGTTCGGGTCTCCTTTGGATACAAACAGTAATTTTTGTTTCTTTTTACAATACATTTGATGACCAAATGATAAATTATTTTCTTTAGTTTTCAGGATTATATATTTAGTACCCAACTCATCTGAATATTAATGCAGTTCCAAATAAAATCATGAAAGAAGATAAACGTCTTTTTAAATTGTGATTATTTGGTCATGTTGAGGTGTGAAAGATAAGCAAGGATAGTATTTATTTGTGATTTCTTTTAACGAATTTTAATTTTATCACACATTTAGGATATTTTACTTTTATCACTGTAAAGAATAAAATTCAGTAAGTATTTGGTTTGAATTTACTTTCAACTGCAACGGGAAAGTATAGTATAGCATCATTTTAAATTTACCCTCTCAAAACTTTTGAAAGTTACTCATCTTATTTTTTTCCTGGTATTTATGACTGAGAAAAAAGCTGATTGAAGCATTTTCCATTAATACTGCATAGAGAATGGTCGCTTTATCTCCTAATATTTTTTATATGCAGTAACGATTCAAATGATTGAATTTGTAGATTTTCGATATTATTGTTAAGCGATATCAAATAACGTTAAAAATTTACTTTAATTTTTGACCTTTGAATAATATTATTGTTTAATAAATTTCTGTAGCTGTTAAAGTTCTTTTCAATGTATTTCAACTCGGAGTCAAATGAAAATAAAGTATTAATTTTTTTTTATAAAATTTTGGAAATCTCCTAAAAATATCTCTCTAGTTCGATCACTGACTATGGCCTTATAAAAATTACATTTATATTTTAAATGCTCAAAGCTTATAAATACTACTTGTAGTAAATAACAATTAAGTCCAAGCATTATGCCAATACCATATTTTTTTAAAGCGACAGTGCTTTAGCTCCTAAGCTATATTTGGTTTAAATACACTATGAAAAATTCTACTAAATAATAAACAAGTACTGTGAAAATTGAGGTTTTATAAAACATACAAAATATTTTTAAGCATATAACCAAGTGAATCAGAACCATCTTTAAAAATTCTAAAGTGTAACTGTACCTAGAATTGTTTTTATGCTTTAATAAGTTGTAAATAGGGACTCACAGACAAATTTTTTGAGGATTCTCACTATTCAGTCATCGTAACCTTACAGCCCCTATATTCTTTGTCCAGAAGGTTAAACTTCTGGAAATCTGATTTTGTCTTTAATTACCTCTGAATGAGGATAGCTTAAATATGAACATCATCTTCAAAATAAACGAGTTGTAATTTCAAATTTTAACTGTCTCTTCATACTTTCATCGGTCATACGAATTCCTAAGCTACAATTAAACTGGAATGACAAACTAGAACAGATTATGGGCAGATAAGGCAGTTAATGACGTGAAAAGTTTAATTAATCTTAATGAAAACTATTAGCTGCAATTTGAAATGATGAATTGCTCTGCTTTGAAATAATGAATAACATTATCCTTGTATGTGAATTCACCACAGTAGATCGATCAATGTTTTTAAATTTCTGGTTGAGTAATTTTCGGATATCCTTTATTTAAAAAAAAGGCCGACCATAAACTTAACAAAAAATTTGGATAATTGTTTTGGACAATTAGGAGAAGATTTAAGTATTTTGAATGATATAATGGAGTGATCTTGAGAGAATTTAACTTGATTGCTTTAAGTCACTACAAGTCATAATATCGAGTATATCTTGTATAGTATAAGGTATCTTATAATTTTTAATAAATAATAGAATTTTAAAATCAAAATGCTGGTAAAATATTATATTTTTATTACTAGAGTTTTGTGCGCAAATGAATTTTTTTAATACATTTGTAAGATATCTTTAGAAAAATATTCATATAATCTTGAGATTTAATGAACAAACATACATTCAATATGAACATCAAATTTCAAATAGAAATCTTTTACTGCCAACTACAATTAAACCAAATTATTTATATAGGGTATTAAAAAATTAAATGTGAGTTAGAATTAAAAAATACCTTTAAAATTTTTGAGCAAAATTTATGAGAATACTATTTATTTTGGGTTCCCAATTCCTTAATTACATAAAATTGAGCAAAATGTCTAAAAAATTACCTTTTAAATGCAAATTGAGATCTTCAATAAAAGTACGTACCTAAAAAGAAATTTGAAACTGAAGTCAAATTTTAGGTATAAAATACATGATTTTACATATTATATGTTCTGTTAAAGAGTACAGTTATCACAAAAAGTCAAAACATAAATGTATTATTAACTTTTGTTATCTATTAATATACGTTTTAGAAAAAATGAAGGGCTACATGAAAATGTGTTGAATTTATAAACAGTATATAAATGAATTAATTAAAAACATACTTTTGTAATACATACAGTTAAATTTTTATAATTTTTTTGAGGCTTCATTAGTTTCATGTCATTAGTTTACTTATTTGTTATGTGCTTATAAAACGTTGCACATGTATCTTTATAATAAGTTTACAATATAAGTTTATTGGTTAATAAATTCGTACATTATCCCCTATATAATAATATCCTAAGTTATTTGTACGTCTGTCCTTGATTTTATGAAGCGGTTGGACCTGGAATGGATAGAGGCATCCATACTTAGCAAAATTCAAAGAGAGTAATGTTTATCTTCTCCTAAACTATAGATCCGATTCTAAAATAAATTGCTACATTATTTCAACTTCTATTTTCCCAGGTTAAGAGCAGGCGATTAAATTTATCAATTTATCACATCATAATTAGAGGAAAATAACATTTTTCTAGCATTATGACGTCATTCCTTTAACCATCTCATTTAATCATTTCTTATTTTAAATTATTTAAATTATGCCTTATTTCCATACGTTTTATCATTGAACTTAGATATTACGTAAATAATTTTCTTTTATATTTGGCTTAAATTATAGATTAGGTGCATATGAAATAATTTTAAATTGAATCATCGATTATTTTTTGTTGCACGATAATTCTCAACCAAACAACAAACCATTTTTTTACCTGCCTCATAAGTTACTTTAGAATTCTGGAAAATTAAAAATTTTCCTGTCCCGTCATATGATGGGCTATATGCTAGTGTAGTTAAATAAAATCTATACTACGGAAACAACAGAAAAGGTTTTCCATGTTGTTTTCTTTTAAAATCTGTGGTAAAAATTTAACTTTATCCCAGAAATGGATGAAAGCATACATTTTAAGCTCCCAAAGAACGTGCTTGTGTAAATTTTAGGATAAACTCAACTTAAGCTTTCTTACAATGGAACTGTCCGTAAGTCTGTATTCCTCTGTCTTCTTCCTCCAGATAGAAAGAAATAGACTTTCCTTATTTTAGAAGTTAAATTTCAATTTTGTCTTTAATTTCAAATTATAACATGCTTCTTTAATAAAGCTTAAGACGTGCTCTGAATGTTGATAAATAATTTTTATCAGCAATAAAAAATTTTATTTAACTAATTCTCCAGTTTATTTAGCTTATACTGTGTTATTTATTAAACCCTAGTAAAAAAGTTAGCTACTCGATTATTGGAGATAATAACCCTGACAAAGGTAAAATAAGAATGATAAAAAAATTTAATAATAAAAGGATAAAATAATATGCATTCTATGCATCCTTCAAAGGTAGTCATTGCTGTTTAAAAATAATAATAAAATTAAAATATTTACTGGTGATATGCAGATATGCTGTTTTAGCTTGCCACTTATTGTTATGAAGAAAAATTTTACATTTGTGTCAGGATAAATAAAGGAAACTGTTTAATCATAAAAAATACGAAGCGTGATAAAAATTAAAGCAACTCCACTAAAAGATCAGAAGAATTTTACATGCTATCAAGCCTTTTTGATAATATTTACGAGAACAAATCAACTTTTTTTTTACTTTACTCTCTTATCTTCATTTTTCGGCTTCCCAAACATTTTAATTTCGAAATATCTGTGTAAGTAAAAACAGCCAAAATAATATTGAGCAAGAACTCAAATCATATTTAAGGTGAATTTTATTTTGGCCTTAAATAATAAAATTAGACAAGGTAAATATTTCATTCCTTTACTTAAATTAATTTGATGACCCAGAAAAACAATTTACAGCGAGATCAAATAAAAATCTCTCTAGCATAAATAGAACTTAGAAATGCAGATAAACATTTCTCCCGCCAAAAAATATTTTCACTTGTTTTCTCATTAGACCAGTATTAGACCAGTTTCAACCTCAATCTATCTAGCTTTAGGGAACAAATTACTTTCACGGGATAGTTAAATGCAGAACGTTAATATTCGTCTGTAAGATGACATTCGTCTACCTTGAAAATTAAGGACATTCTAATGTAAATATACCAGGAAAAAAATTTCCTAATTGATAAATTTGAATTGATCGTATCGTAATAGGATTTTCATAAAATCTGCACCTATAAAAGAATTTACCACATACGTAATCCAAATATTGGAATGAATTTTTATGAATTACTCATTCATTAGTTACATCGCGGGTTGTGTGTAGATAAATTTGTATAAAACTGGTTGCAAGATATCGCCTGATTATTAATAGTGTTCTGTCGCCTGATAAATTACCAACGTGCCGTCGGAATTTAAACTAGTGAAAATTACCTAGACTCTTCTAGTTGAAAGACATAGTTTTACTTACACATTAAGATTTCACATCAAATACATTTACCATAAAAGTAATTTATGAGCTATATGAGAGTGCTTTTATGCATAAATGTATATATATATATATATATATATATATATATATATATATATATATAAGCATATATACATATGCATACACACTTTTAATTACCAATACTTGTACAAATACATACATATAATACATGCACATAGAAATAAGAGGGCTGGATCACTCTCAAGGTAAAGCTAACAAACATTCATTCTATAAATTGTTTCAGAGTGGATGTAAAGAACCTGGATTGGAGCTCATAAGTCCAATGTGGACTGAACAAAATAGAGATGACTGCAGTTAAATCTGGTGATTCAAAGCACGAGGGGAAGGCTTAATATCTTCTTTTTAATACAGGTTTCTTCAGAGCACTAAGTCCCTATTTAATTACTCAAGATTTGATAAGCCTACAATCTATTTCTTGGTGTCGATTTTGAACAGTTAACACCTTGTCTGACAAATATGGATACTCATACTCGCAGATTCTGTCTCTGAGTACTGACGCCTAGTTATTCAACAATCATTTAGTTAACTTGTTTTTTCCAATGCAGCAGGGGATATAGACTTTATCCTAACAACTTAACAAGGCTGAGAACCTGTTACTCATTTAGCACCACCCGTGTAGTTTAAGGTATGTTACAGGCGTTTGTAACATTAACCCCTCGGGGTCCTCGTAATTTAGAAGGAAGACCAAGCAGAAGATCCCCAGGCTTGGCCTCCCACCTCCAGAGGTACCGTTTGAGAACTTGGAGGACTTTGTGACTACGAACATATTTTACTTGACTCAGTAACCTTTAGACCAGATTTTAGACCGATCCAGCCCCGACCTCGAAATCTTTCATTTAGAAGATCGATGCCTTTGCCGACTGAGATACCGCGGCTTTTTATAGGAAGAACTTGCCTCCCTAAGTCTAGGCGGCTATCAGATGTGGAGCGTATGGAAGTTCACCGCAGCTAAGACAGACAGACATGTACTGATAACAAGTTCGCCAATGGAAGTGTATTGTTATCCGGCATGAATGGGCAAGTCGGACTACTGTGTCCACCATCCATAAAGCTTAACACATTGTGTATGGCAAAAAGGTAGTCACATTACTTGTAGCGGAAATAGTATGTTCAGTAAAGGAAGGAAGTACGGGAAGAATCTGGAGCCAGTATAGTCGAAGTGGACCTCTCTTTTTCTATATCAATGAAAGAAAATAAAATAGCTGAGGAACAGAACATAGTGATAGCAAACAGGCACATAGCGGTGTCATACGTAACGTCCAAACTGCGTGTTAGTCATGTTCAGGCCCATTACGTACTCAGTGATGTTTTGTTTACCAAAAAGAGTGAGTAAGATAGATGCTTAGAAACTTGACCCTGGGTCAGAAGAGGACAAAAGTGGAAACAAGCCTCAGTCACTTGATGTGGTACGGACTACAGGGAAATACTTTCCTTTTCAGAATCGTCTTAAGTGATGAGACATCTATTCACCACTTTACCGCAGTAACAATAAACCCCTCAATGACGCACAAGCATCTTAGTTCACCAGTGAAGAAAACATTCAATGTTTTTCAAACCATTTTAAGAAAATATAATGGGCACAATAATCTGAGACATGAAAGTTGTGATTATTCTTGATTTCCCCCATTACGGTTAGACCCTCACAAAATTAGAATTTATCATTCGACGAAAGAGATGAAGTTTCTTGAGTGAAGGTAATGTGGTCCTGGTCTCAAAAGTACACACACAGCAAGGCTCACACAGGATTATGCCTAACGCTGGTCTATTGGTTAGGGCGCTGATCGTCGGTACCGGAGTTCGTGGGTTCAAATCCCACTATGGCATGGATGATCGTAGCCGTTCGTAATCGGCTTTAAGCAGTAGGTCCCGGTCTCATTAGATCTCATGTGTAAAACCGTAGACCGTAGTGCTCCAAACCAAAAAAAAGCCACATAGGATTAGATTCGTCACTCCGGATGTGAGAGATTGGATGACCCGGACCACCCTGATCTTGGCTCAGTGGAATTTTACCAGTTTCCTGACGAATATGTCGTAAACCTAACGAATATGTCGAAAATAAGTGTATCCTTAAGTATCGAAAAATAGTAAAAAATTGTATAGTTCCTGACTTTTAGAGCGTACATAGTATAAAGTCAAATATGATGTAACATGAAAAATTTAATATCTATAAAAAATAAACTGTAAAGTAAAGAAAAACAATTTTCGCATATGATCGTTTTATGTCCTATTTAAAAATTTTTGAGAATAGTGCCATTTACTCTTAGAAAATTAACCCAGTGTAATGAAGTAGTAATTGAAAAGAGGATAATATTTCATATTATCTCTTGCCTTAATATTATAGATAAGGGAGAAAAGGGATTGACATTTGAAACCGAGTTTAGAATTTCATATCATTTTTACTTCCTACTTCATTGGTGAACGCAAAGTGGACATTGTTTGCGGTCTACATAAAAGCGATAGCTGATAGATTGAAAATATCCACGTTCAGGTACTTGCCCTATATTTCAGAAAATCGTGTTGTAGAGGAACCATGCTTAAAGGATAATTTCAATCACCACCTGTTTGTTATTGCGATGAGCTGATGGTCTAGAGATAAGCTGTTAAACGAGATACTTCCTCATAAGATTCCTATAAAATTAATTAAAATGAATGTTAGAAACCCTAACTGTATGGCACATGGAAATTACTATTGAACAAATGGAATGAATGATCAATCAAAGCATTGTACAGAACAAACAACATTGCTTCAGCATGAGAAAAAAAATTAAAACTTTACTTGTACTGTTTATTTAAAAAAGTCACACTTTGCTTTACTAGTTAAAAATCAATGTTGTGTCTGTAGCCTACTATGGTATCAATTTTTCTTTCTTTGTAAATAAGGCCTTTTCTCTCTTTATTTCTTCAAAATATCCAATTTGGATATGTCAGAAATTTACTGCTTACATAAAGCAATTTTAGATATAGATTTCTGGAGCGTTACGGTCTAGTTTGTTGCTAAACGGCAGATTATAAGACCTGGAACTATAGCTTAAAGCCGATTCCGAACTCCTACAAACATCCATGCCAACAGCAGGATTTGAACTCGCTATCTACGGTACCGAAAAGCAGCGATCTACCATTTGGCCAACATTCGGCTTATGAAGTTATGTACAAAACGCAATAGTATAGCATGTAATATATTTCATATGGCTTAACATTTTTAAGATTAATAGTTTTTTTTTTGTATTTCAACGGTAGAATATCACGCAACGTATGAAAAGATTGCAATAGTTAATCTAAATCATAGGCGTAATGATACTATTAAGGAAGAAATCAGCAAAGTCACGCTTTGAAAATTGTCTTATTGCGTCAATATATTCAGCGTTCCTTCAATTATGGTATTTCATTTTCAAATACACTTAAAAATTTACAGATACTATTTGTGGAAAATATCTAACTACATATTAATTTTTTCTCATTTTCTCCATGGTAACAAACCATTTAATTAGAGTTAGTCAACGAAAGTAAAATCTAAACTTTAGAATTCATTCTAGTGCATGAAACATAGTTAATGATAAAAATTAGAAGTTAAACTTTTGTAAACCCTAAATTTGGAAAATGACTTTTAAAGTAAGCTTTATTTGCTAGACTTCATACTTCTAAATATACAAATATAATAAGCATTTGACTTGCATACATAAGTATGCATTCATGTTTATGAAATGAGTTGTACAGGAAGAATTTAATGATATCATGTACATAATTCTGGCTTTAGAAAATTAAAAATAAATTAATATGAAACACATTGTTAATAGCTCTTATTTGTCTTATTCCGTTTATCTTAAACAGAATATTAACGTCACATTTTGTGTAACTTAAATATCATTTATGCTTTTCTAATAGTTATTCTCCAACAGCGCTTCCCGTTATTATTAATTTCAACAGTGGTAACTTTATAGCTCCAAAACCCAACCCTGAAAAACACGAAACATTAGAAATGGGGAAAGGTCTTCGGTGTTTTGTAGAATTTATGAGTCGTCAGAGTAACTCATAAAAAGGATTATATGGATTAAAGTACACTGTGGGTTATTTACGTCTTTACACAATATATTTTTCTAAATGACGTCACTTTTTTGCACATGTTTATAGTTGTTTAACCTATTTAGTATTCAGTAAAGCACAGACGCTTATTTTTTCTTTCCTGTTACCACAAGTCAAGGTCAAAGTAAGTCTTCAATACGTCCTTCGCGAAGGAGAAATTAAAAATTGAAGTAGATCATTTTATTTTCTTGAACTACATGTTATTCTTTTTTAATATATAAGCAATAAACCCATTATTTAACTGCGTAATTCGTGGCTTACAAGTAAATTTTTCTTTTAAATGAAGATTTTGTGTCCAGTAGATAAATGTTTTAATGTTTGAAGCAAAACGTAAGGAACGATGAGCAAAGGGCCTTAAAAGTTCTAGCCACTTCACGATTCGCTCAAGGAAAAGTGATGACAGACAGCTCTCGTGTAATTTATAATTCATTTGCAGTCGAGGTGAAGTGAAAAACACCTCACGCAGAGTTTTTGTTATGGCGCTGCAGGAGCAGCAAAAATAATGAAATAAATTGGATACATCTAAGATTAATAGGCTGTAACATTTAAGATGTCCACCGAAATTTCTTCACTTGGTATGTAAAACTTGAAGGGATTTTCAGAATACTTACCATACAAGAAATGCATTTTATACATTCTTTGAGAAGTGTAAAAGCATATCTAGGAATATTGATTTATGGCTTAGTAGTAAATTATGGCTTAGTAGTGATTGGCCTTTATATATGTATATATAAACTATCTATAGAATTAGGACAAAATATTACATCGGTTTTACTTACACGAGAAATTGTTCAAATTATTCTTTGAATGCTTAGGTAGAACACAGTACTTAAGCACACATTGCAAACAATGGCTTTTGAAAAGAATGCTGCTTTTTAATATGGGTAAGTGTTTTGCTTGGTATCGGGTTAGGTACTAATTAAATACCAAGACTAAGTTCGATTTTTTCCTGGTTTCTCCTCATATGTAAGACGAATGTGACCTCTTTAACCCTAAATGGCCTCAAGAAAGGAGTTCCCTAGAGGGTTCTAATCAGGATCTACTTCCTATGTTAAAATGATGTGTGGTGAAGAAATTCACATTCAAGGCTTGTCCAGGAATGAATAGAATAATACCTGACCTTTCCAGCCATTGGTGTAAAAGAAAAACATTCACATAAGTAGAAGCCTGCTTTGTAAACCTTGGGTTCAAGTCTGCATTAAGGATTAAATGAGTTTGAAATTTCTTATCTTTGAGTTAAGTTGGGAGCACTACGATATACTTTTTTAAAACACCAGGGTTAATAAGACCACTTTCTATCTCAGGAAATAAAGAATGGTCGAAAATATTAAACTCTCACAAGAAAATGACAGACATATTTATTGCGGAAACTTGATGACAGCATAAAACAATTTAATTCTATTAGAAATACAAAAGAATCTTTAAAATAACTGAATTCTTTCTTAAGAACTAAAATAACTTTAAATATTTAATTTGGGGATAATTATCTTCATGCATAATCCATAAAGCTTTGTATTTTAAGAGAGGATTACTAAATAATTGACGATCCGTAATTAATGACTATTTTATATTTCCTGCATGGGAAATTAAACATCGATTGAAGTGTTATCAAACTTTCAAAACAATTTAATTTCGGAAAATGGATAGTAATGCACTTCCCCCATATCTTACAAACGAATTTGCACTAAGAAGCCTTCTTGACTATTTACCTTGCCATAAACATTTATTAAATCAAGTTATCAAGTTATAAAAAACAAAAAACGTCGTATGGTATTAGAAACAAGCAGTAAAACCTACAATTATTTATACATTACGGTTTGAGATACATTTCATGTGTAGTAATAACGGATTAAATTGAAAGTGTTCGAGTACAACTTTCAATGTAAATGTAGCTACAACATGAATTTGGATACGTATGACTGCTTGTGTAAAGTATCATAATAGCTTACTTTGCTTCTATCCTTGTATGTAAATTTCGCGTCTTTTAAGAGATTAAGAATGATTTCTCATAAGGAAACTTAAGAGTTTTACATTTTTTTTCAAAATTTACATATTGATCAATGTTTTTGCTACGATGAGTGTATCATTATGGGTTATGATACATTTTAAATACTGCAATGTAAGCTTTAATTCCCCCTACATTACTTAATATAGAAAAATGGATTTTTAATGTCCGTTAAGTTCTTAATCCGTGAGTTATGTGGCTTTAATATGTTCTTAGTAGAAAAATCGAAGTCACAACTATTTATTTATTTATTTAACATTTCAATGATTAAAGACAATATTTCGCATTTATTTATTTGACTATACAGTATTTTTAGTCAAAAATAAACCATTAAATGTGCTTTAATATGATAAAATATCCTGCATAACTCTAATAATGGTACAAATTTTAATTACAGCTAAAATTATTCTGATTTTTTTAAATTTCTACAAAATATTTTATTCTGTCGCAGAGTTTTATGTTCTTTTCATGGTTTATAATTTTTAATGCATACTTTCTTAAGATTTGATTAAAATATTATTGTATATTCATAAAAAATATTGTTAAATATTGTGTGCAGTCAAAAGGAAAAAAATATATAAAACAAAACAGTCATTGGTACTTTAATGTTTCCATGTCAAATGTTTCTTTCATTTTCAATTTAAGATAAAGTGTCTTATAAAGTAAATATTTTGATTTTCAGTTTTTCCGCTTAGGTAAATTCAAGCATGTTTATCCCACAATGATACTTAAGTAAATCATATTCTATCTATAATGTACATGGGTAAACCATATTCTATTTATAATGTACATAAACAACTTTACCCGTTGTACACCAGACCGGCTTCTTTGTTTTACCATTGCTTAGGTTCATGATATAAAAGGTTCAAAATATTTCAAGCTTCAAATATGTATTTAAGGGTAAAATATTAAAAGAGACGAAAAAAGCAAGTATTCAATAGGTCCCAGATATATTACAGAGATGTATCTTGGTCCTACCATTAAATGCTCAAATATAAGTATAGTTAATATAAAAATTGTAATAAAATTAAAGGCCCTTAATAATAACCTATAGCATTGAAATAACATACCAAATACATTATTCATTGCGAAGGGGAGGACAAATACAACAAAACTTAAAAGGTAAAAAGGTTCTCCTAATAATACATAGCATATATATGTATGTATGTAAGGCTGCGAAATTTAATCCACCGGTCACATAAAATTAGCCACTATTATTTTAATTGTCGGGGGCTTACTGGGCAGTGAGTAATTAATTAAAAATCCTAATGAAGATGCAATCGAGCAATTCCTAAAAAGGAGCAACAGTAAGTCCGACATGGAACTTAACTACTTCATAAGACTAGGAAAGAGTCATCTTTCTCTCACGATATCAATTAATCAAGGATACATGAAAACTCTCGGACTCACAGCGAGATATTAGACTAATATTTCCAAGAAACCGACAGCTTAGTCAGCGTTATTTACGGTCAGAAAAGAGATTAGATCATTGAAAAAAATGAACCATTCGCCTGGGCCGGCTGGAAATGTAGCGAGTGGACAGAAAGTTTGCATTTACTTCAGATTTAGCTTTGGGAGTCTGGTTTAAAAGAATTTAAGAAACGACCATTTCTTTCATTTCTGAAGTTTTGAGGCTAGGAAAATAAATATCAAAGAATGAGAAGGGGAAAAACAGACTATCAGACAGATATTTTAAGTATTAAAATTTTGATATATTACATATATATATATATATATATATATATATATATATATATATTAAATATATTTTCATTTTGAACGTGCAGTTATGTTTGATCATTGAAAATAAAAAAATGTCATTCACAACTTTAAGATTCCGTTCTTAATGTAATTTGTTAATTAATAAATCTTAAGTTAAATTATTCTTGATATTTTATAGTAATACTTAAAACTTCAGTACTTCAAAGTAAGTATTAAAAATGTCAGTTTCAGTCAACCTGTTAAACTGTAAAAGATTGAAAATAAGACAAACTTTTCCAATAATTAACAAGGTACCATATGTCATAATAATGACAGATAGGGTTTCATATGCCGTACATAGGAAAAGAGATTTCATGTATAAGAGGGAAATAATTGCTTTATTTTGATATTATACCAATAGTTGGACGCAAAATAATGATTGGCACAAACTGCTAATGTTAACTTAAATGTGTCGACTTAATACTGTCAAGCTATAAAGGGCTAATTAGATGAGGACCTACTTCTGAAAGCAACTTTTGAAGAGCTAAAGGTATCCATGATAGATAGAGTTCAAACCCACAAGCCTTGTTCCTGAAATACAACATCTACCTTATTCGACCATAAAATGGTACAAAATAATGATGTCGTAGTAATTCAAAACCAGTATCAGACTCATGTTGACCAAACTGGGCATGCACACCAGAGCTACAACAGTTGACTGAAAAAAATCACTATTTCATAAAAATTGCTTTCTTCAATCTCCAAAAGTGTTTGGAATATTATTTAAAAAAAATAATTTTGGACCAACGTGATATTAAATTAAAAGCAATAGCCAACTGATTTGTGTGACGATTCTTTTTTCTTATAAGAAATTTATAAATTCTCAAGCGCAGAACCAGATTGATTACTGATCATTTGGGCAACTGTATTCGAATGCCAGTAATTACCAAATTTATTATCATTAAAAGACCTGTTGATGACAATAAAGGGTACCGTTTTTTAGATCTTATATAAAATTTAATTTCAATCTTTATTTCATGTATGCAGTTTTATTAAATTGAATTCATATTTACTAGAAGTATATGGTTATAGGGGGTAAAACAAATACTGGTTCTTATATCTTTATTATTTCCGTCTGGTAGCTCCAAAGTAAGATTTTAAAAGGTTACGGTTGCTTAGAAGTTTATATTAGACGACTACAGGTCTAAAGAGAATGAATAATATCAAAACCTGTTTATTATGCTGTTTCTTTAAACGTGGTTAAAACTAAAAGTATAATTTTGATCCCAGACTTGCGTATTTTGTTTAAAGAAAAGGTAATGCGTGCAGAAACCATTATGCTTCTATTATAATCTGGGTTACCGGGTTTTAAAACACATGAGATTCGTGAATCAGTACGAGTAACAAGAGAGCTTGTGTTCATGAAAATTAAACGGAATATCTGACAGTGATGAATTACTTAGGAGACAAATGATAGATATTAAAGTAATGCTCATTTATGAAATGGAGCTAGATCTTTATGAATTCATTAAAAATATTTTATTTTTTTTAAATAAGTAAATAAATATAAAATTCCATTACTCAGATCAAAATGTGAAATGTCAGATGAGAATTGAAATCGATATATTAGTCCTTTTAGTTATAGATGGCTCATGAAAAGGATGTCACGTTTGTTAAATGTAAATGTCACAATAGGTTTTGATTTTTTTTAAATTGAAGTGCTTCTTTAAGTTCAAGAATTAAAATTAAAATTTTTGTTTTATGAAAAAGTTAATAATTATGTTATTTTCTGAATAAGTAAACGAAGAGTATTTCATAGCGCATATGAAGATTTTTTTACTTATTAAATGAATACATTAATAATTTTGAATGATAAATGATCTTTTACATTTATTAAATTTCAGTTCCATAATAGATTCTAATGACATTAAATTTCTTCACTAAGACATTAATTTAGATTAATGAAAAAGTAAGTAATATATAACCTTGAAATTGCTGTAATTGGTTAAACTGATACACATTTGTTACAAAATATTTTATATAATTCTAATTTTAATAATTATTATATTACTAAAATATATATCTAATGTTAGCTGCTTAAAACTATTCATTTTTTTCGCAAAATTTAAATATTTTAAAACCCCCTTTCTAAAAATTGAAAATTGAAAAAAAAAATCCTGTCTTTGATGTGTTGATACGGATTATGTTGATTACATTTTATATAAAGTTTATAGAATATCGTGTTCACAATTTATATGTATGAATAGCAATTTTTACAGGCATTGCAAATTAGTGATTCATAGCTTAGTATAAAGTTGTATATTAGAAAATTGAGAGCTTAAAATAGATATAAAATGTTCAGGAGATGTGGACTTATTTGTTGATGCTTGCAGCAGTAGAATGCCTTTTGTGAAAAATATCGAGTAACCATGGTTAGTTGTAAAAAGCAATTAGATCTTGAATGAGTTAAACATATGATTTTGTTAATTACTTAGCAACTGTCAATATTATTTAAGGTGGGAAGGGTTTTTATTACATTGATAAGTATCTATGTAGAAGGAAATGAAATATTTCACGAAACATTAGGTATACAATATAATTATTTAAATTATAGATACAGCTAAATCCATCTCTTCGTTAATCACTTAAAATATGCATAACAACAAATAGATTCTGAACCGTCTCAGACCAGAATTTAAACGCAGACTGTCTGATTTATATGTGCAATCGCCATAAGAGACCATCGACCGTCTGTTCCAAAGAAATCTCATAAGCCTCTGTTTGGGCTCCTTACTCAGATAATTAGTTTAGTTTTCTTTTGTAAGGAAAGCACATAGTGTTTGTAATTTGTATCCTTGGTGACGCACGTGATAATTCGGTAAAGGGGAAAGTTATGTATTTGTTACCCTTCAGCAAAATAGGTTTTACATCCGGTTATCTTTACAATTAAAATGCATCAGGACTAATACCTTGTTTCCTCGAAGGATATACTCTGATTGGTGGTGATGAAGATGATTGGTTTCTAGTCGATAGCTAGTGACTAGTTTCTTTACGATTAAGCAATTATTCACATCTCCCTGAACCATCTCTTTTATACACTTACGTATGTTTTTCCAGTGCATACATTATTTATGAGGTAAATGTTAAAGAAATTTCAAATTATCTTTAGTTTTCAAATGACTGTCACAATGTATCAAAGAATACTTCCGTATGTAATTTATATTAAACTCTAAATGAAGGTGATTTGTTTAAATTTCGATTTATTCCAAACTAATTTATGCTGGATTGTGTGTGAATCTTAATCATCATGAGATTTTCTAACCACAAGAAAATTACCATTAGAAGAATTTAGTCTTAACCATTATATATATATATATATATATATATATATATATATATATATATATATATACGTAATATTAAAATACCTTATTTACTTATTTTAATATTAATTTAATATTAATTTAATAACTTTTGTACATAAAGTAAATTTGGGGTTTGCGCGGTAATTCTGATTTTTTCCTCCAGACATACTATAGACCTAACTCAGTCTCTGTCTGTATTACTTTAGCCAATAGTTAGCACGTTCTCTTGAAACATGGGTATTTTTTATCACGTGATCAATTGTGCTTAGGGCTTATTCGTAGTCTTTTTACCTAAGAAATCATTATTTGAAAAGCGTATGTGCGGGATCACGTTGTCTATGTGCAGGAAGTTGTAAAAGTGTTTGCCTGTTGTATGGAATTCATGTTTCTTACCAGAAATAAACTGTGTTGTGATTTTGAATAAGTCTCGCCCATATTATATATATATATATATATATATATATATATATATATATATATATATATATATATATATATATATATATATATATATATATATATATATATATATATATATATATATATATATATATATATATATATATATATATATATATATATTGAAAACTGCGTAAAGATTATAACTTAATCGAAATAGTACAGAACATTCCTGTCAACCTATTCTGCGAGATTTGTAAGAAATATCTATTTAAACTAAATTATGTTTAATATAGTGTTTGATTACACGTATCAAAAAATAATTGGCATGATAATTCCGTGCTTTATCTAAAGTGTGATTGTCAAATTGCAATTAGATAAACTCAAATTGATAATTTAAAACAATACATTATTGTTATCATTGTTCTTGAATTAATAGGAAAATGTTTATAACTACATAAATAATTGTAGCAAAACTTATTAAAACAGTGAATAATATATTTACAAAAAGCCAATACAGTTTTTTCAATTATAAATTTCGTAAATTCCAGAGTGGGCCAAAAACTTTTACTCTCAGGCCGTGGTTTAGACAACACTGATTTAAAAGTACTGTTAAAACTTCATAGCTTTACACTTGTATTTTGGGAGGTTAGATTCCTTAGGAACGAAATGACTTAATATACATGATGCGGAGTTTGAATCCCAGGGTGACGGTTTTAGTTTAGCAGGCACTCCAAATTCTCCCTTTATACCGAAAGGACGTGCAGTTTAAAACTGTTGGTCTGGATATAATCTGACTGGAAAACTTGCAAATGGGAGAGAGTTTCGGAATCGAGAGCAAAAATCCTCTAAGGATGGTGATAATTGAAGAAATTCTAAAACATTGTATCACAAACGCCTAATATGCGTCAGGTTAGACAGCTCGCTGGGTGGTATCAAAAGTTTCGAAAGTGACTAAAGCCTTTTATGACCGTTTCTCTATTTCGAAATTTTTTTTTTTAATTTCATCAGGGTATTGTTCCAATAATTAATGTAGCAAAATACTTCTAAGAAAACTCAATAACAATAAATAAGATGTGTTCTTCCAAATATCTATTTTCTTAAGTGAAAGAAATAAAATGGAGAAGCATGAGAATTACATGTTAACATGATAAGAGAGCCTATTTACAAATTAAGTACTCCAGAATTAAATTACCCGTTAACAACTTTTTTTTTTACAGATTAAATGGATGAATAAAAGAAAATGTAATAAAATGGGTATAGACACTTTATAAGCATGCCTAGTTCTCAATGTTGTTAAGTTGATTGGTTTACATCTTTAAGGTTAACGTTTGGCTAAACAATGAGTGATTAGATGGTCTAAAATGATAAAAACAACAAATAAATTATTAAAGAAGGGAAGATAATTTATATACGATTCGTAATAACTTACAGATATTTTCTACTTGAGGATTTGTTTTTAATTCTTTGTTCAAAGGAAGCATTGTAATAACGAAAAATTATTTGTTTTTAAATTTCAACAAAAAGGTTTCGTTTGGATCTCTACAGTCTACTTTTTTTTGCCATACGAAAGCAAATAAGGCTAAGACCTACTGCTAAAGCCAATTCCGAACAGCCACAGTGGGATTCGAACCCGCGAAATCCGGTATGGAAGATCAGCTTCTTATCCATTTGGTCATCATTCGGCCTTACCTTGAAGGATAGAAATTCCTATTCTTTAACCGGAGCTATTTTTCAATAGGGCTATGCATAGCCACGTGTGGCAATGATTGTTCAAGACTTCTTTTCAGCAGAACCTATAGGGTTTCTTCCATGGCCTGCATCGTTCGGCAATATCGACCGTAGGTCTTCAAATCAAACAATATTTAAGCTTATATGGATTCAATATTAAGATTGATGTAGGTTTTATTTTTCTAAATTACAGTTTAAATGAGAAGCAAGATTTTAAAGGTTAGTAAAAATATAGTTCTTAAAGTTGATATATTAGCAATATATCAATTTTAACAATTATATTTTTAAATTGTAGTTTAAATATTGATAAAGCTATGTACGTCATGCCAGGATACTTATGTTTCACAAGTCTATTTCATTTAAGTAGTTCATTTTCTTATCTTTTAGCACGGTTATTAATTTAAAAATGAATATTGTGAAAGTTGTTGAATGAAAGTTGAATGATAGAAAGTTACAATTCTAGGGAGTCTGAAAGCTGCTATAATTTGTACTTGGACAAGGCTTTATTATTTGAGGCATTTCTACGTTTTATTAATATTCATTTCCTCTTCTCTCGCCGTAGTAAAAACTACTCAAAGGCATCCTCAACCTTGGGGCACATTTGACGGTTAACATTTGTCATGTACATATTTTGCCTAAGTTAAGGTTGATGAGTCTAACTCGTCATCTATATTAACACTATATCAACTCTAAGAAGTATATTTTTAAATTGTAGTTTAAATATTTATAAAACTATGTCTGTCTAACCATAAAGTAAAAAGAAAATATTTCAAGAAAATCCTTACATGTTATCCATATGTAAACAAATTAAATGTTCTTCAAGTGCAACAATATATTTAAATGTGTATATTTTGGGTACATTTGACGACTGAAACTCGCAATTTTCTTATTGTATTTAATGCTAATTTCTCTTTTTACAGAGGACCTAAATCTTTTGTTTCCAACCATCCATAAAAATTCTTCAGTTTTGTTTTATTTTGAAATTTTTCCACAGGTAGAAAATCAGTAATTCGTCTCTAATTTCACAAGAAAATGTTTGCTTGTCATGTTTTTATTTTATCTCAATTACAGAAGACGAGTCTAATTCACTATTAAAATGCTCTACTGACCTTATGTACTCTTCCGTATATCAACCAATTTAATCAGTTACAAACGTCAGATTTTTTTCAAATAAATTTATACCCTATGGTTAACTTGTCTGACACAGAATAAGACTAAGAGAGATTTCCCAGAGAGAGTAATTAATAAAATGTCTTTCTGAGATTGAAAGTTTTAATATCACTGCGTAAGATACAAACTACTATAAATAATATTTTATGAAATATTATTCTCACTAATTTAGGTGGCATTTAAACTCAAATTTATATATAAGTTAAAATTTTAATATTTAACTATTATCTTTTATCATATAGTAAGAAATGAAATACAATAAAACAAGTTCTAAATGTGATGCTTCTTTGGAGACAAGAAAAGTTAAAACAAACCGCAATTATAAATATTTAAGGCACTCGTATTTGGTGGAAAAAGCTAATTTTGATAAAAAAAAATCGATTGAAAGAAATGTCTGATTAGTTTTATTTTATTTTTTTTATCAAGAATGATATTAATTGTCCAAATTTTAATGCATGTAAAAAATAAGTAGTTGAAAATAGTTTTGAGTGATTACCTTTCTCTGGTTATACAGGACTTAAATTGAATTAAAATTTCTAAACATTGTATAGTTATTTCTCAAATATTATTGATTATTTGCTATTTATATAAATATGGTTGATTGGTTGGTTTGGCGCGCTACGGTCTACCTTTCGTTGCACGAAGAATAATGAGACCTGGATTTGCTGTTTAATGGTGATTTTGAACGATACGAAAGTCAATGCCCTCAGTCAGATTACACCTTACGAAGTGCAGTATCGATGCAACAAATTAATTAAATTGTATAAAATCCACTTTTTTATTTTTTAAAATATATGTGCAACAAATATTTATAAATTTTTGCAATGTTCAACTAAAACAAAATTAGGATAAAAAATATATCTTTAAAACTATATTTTTAAAGAATATAATTATGTATAATTACATGGATTAAAAATTTATTTAATAAATATTTATAGCTATTTTTCTCAAATATTGGTAATGGACCTATTTAAGCAACCTTAATTTTAAAATTTGATGATCTATAAAATACACTATGTATTGTTCTTTAGGCCCGCTGCAAAGCATGCATTTATAGCTTACAAACGGGTGATAACCGATTATGTTCATTAAATGCTATGGACTAGCTGATAGACTGGGTGTATACTTCTGTTTCAGTAGAAACTAAGTAAGTCGTTGTTAAGAGAAAAGTTTTATTATATTACATATTCTCTGACATGGGAATAAACCCAAAACTAAAATATAAAGGCAATTTTCTACAAAAAATATCAAAGTGTTGAAATAAAATGTATGGTATATTGAAACTAAAATTCAGATTAGAAAATGATTTTCAGTCTCATGATTATTATTGTTTTCAAAAATGAACAAAAATTAACTCAAATTTTATTAAAATTTTAAATTTCACTTCAAACAATATACATCATATATATATAGTTTAAATTAAAAATATACAGCTTTTATTAATGAAGATTTTTATAATGAAATTTTTTTTACCCTTTGTATTAAAATATAAAATACTTCAATACTCTTGCAAAAATAATTATTTCAAACAATTTAGGTTTTTGAAATTGGTTTTTAAATAAATAACTAATTTGCAACAAATTTTATACACAATATAGCGTATACATACCAGGTGTTTTTAGTGAGTTTGAGAATTTTACTGTTAATATACATTCAGACAAAGTAAAATTTTAACACTTAGCATTTCCAGTTTAATTTGAAATTTTAAAAACGAAAATTTCTACATTGCTACTCAAACAACAAATAGAACTTTTAAATTTCTTTCTATAAAAATATTTAGTAACTTTTTCTCAATACTTAATGTAGCAATTAGTTTGATATTGAAAAAAATAAACAAGGCGAAGGTCGGGGTCATAATATCTTCAGTTTTGTACTTGAGTATTATCTATGTGTCGCAACATTTTTTTTTCGTGTTTTTCACTTTTAAAATCTCAAATTCAATAGAGTAACTATATTTAGAATTCTTATTTATCTGTATGTATTTTATTGTTAAGTCTTCGGAAAACGCAGATAGTCCTGTATTCTTTATAAGGAGATTGCTAATTATTTGTTCTTATTTATATATTTTCAAAATTTTACTCATAATATATGAAAAGATACACTTTAATAAATAAAAATACTAAATATTATACCAATAAATCAAGATATGAAAAATATCTTATAAAAGTAAAGGAGTAACAAACGAAATTTTAAATTCATAAATTACATTCACTTGTAGGTACATCTATCAACCACTAAATCGTAGCAGACAAATCGATACTATATAGTTAAAATTATGTTAATATTTATCAAAATGTTGCAATAAACATTCCGCATAGGTCGAATCATGCTGCGAGTGATAAATGGGTTGTAAACTTTAATGATCATTTTTATTGCGGGTAAATGATTGCTTTCTGTTCCTAGCTATAGACTCTTGGTAATCGAAATACTCTCGCTAAATCATTTTTCTCGTCCTGGTTGACCGCTAAGATATTTCTTTTTTACGATTCCGGTTGAATGCCGTGCGTTATTCCCATTTGAGCTTTAATACTACTTGAATGTATAGAAGCAGCTATACAGTTTATGTTATAGTCCTAAGTAATGAAATTTATACATGTATTGCGGTTACTGGAGCATAAGACGATGAAAACTGAAAAAAAATATTACATCTAACATTATCTTTCCATTATTTTCTTATCTTTTTGTTATTAATCTAATAATATGTTTTTGATCGCATCCAATAAGCAGTTATCCTAAATGGAAACAAGAACGTCATGTAATCGAAGTCTGATTAAGCCGTGATGACTTTTAGACGAAATATTTCATCCTTCGACATTATATCCTATAAAACTTTTATCTATTATGAAACGTTCTTATAATGGTTCGAGTCAAGCAGCTTTAAGATAAAGAATTTTTAGTTTAATAAAATAGCAAACAATAGGGTAAAGGCACACCGTTAGGTTTAAAATTAGAATTTTTCAAAATATTTTTCAGTGTAAAATAGCTGCACACAATCAGTTTTAAACAGTTAACTTCTGAGATTAAACCCCGGAATACTTTCAATCTTCTATATCTATTTTTTTATAAAATAAATGAAATTAATAGAAAACGGATTATAAAGCATATAAAAATTAAAATATTTCCTAAAAAATAATTTGAATTGATCACATGACTTCCTGTACACTTTTTATATAATATATATATATATATATATATATATATATATATATATATATATATATATATATATATATGTGTGTGTGTGTGTGTGTGTGTGTGTGTGTGTGTGTGTGCGGGTGTATTTTAAATTTTGATTGTATGATGCGATAACAGAATTCACATTCAAGTCTTAAAATTAATTCTCTTTCTGAAGGCAACGGTAATGTTAGAGTAAAACTAAAGCATTGCCATCTGGTGGCGACAAGCATAGTTAATATATAAGTTATATATAGATGAAATAGTTTTTGTTGTATTTGAATATTCCGTCATAACTAAATCTTTTGTGGTAACAAGTAATTCTTCACTCCATACTAAGAAGTCATAAAGTAATAAAAATTCGAAATTTTTCTCTAAAAGTAGTCAATTTTTATATTTGCTATTATAAAATTACGTTTAAAGTATTGCTTGTACTGCATGCGGAGCCATAGACATATTTGCCGTATTGCTGTACAGCTGTTGAACATCTATTGAGATTTTCCGTTATAAAGGGTGTAGCTTGCAATCAAATTTTGAGGTTCAGAATTACACGTTATAGGTACGAACTTCACCTGTATAAGTATAAACTTAAGATGTCACATCCAAAATAGTCAAAATAGGTTCAGGAATGGTCAAAATGGAAATTTCAAAACGAATATTTCTATATATTAAACGATATATTATTGTCAAAATGGGCACTTCCGTTGAAATTTCAATACCACTATATTTCGTGATTACAATTCTTGCTTTATTTGGTACAAGGAAACAGCAATTTGTGCATTTACGTAGCTGCTAATTAATTATAGTTTTTAATCTTCGATAGAAAAAAGGGGAAAAATAATAAAATATTTGTTCTCTAAATTACAACATTACGAAGATCTGAGGAATACAAGAGTTACCACAGGAAATTAAAAAAAATAACCCATTCCTTTCAAATTCCCAAATAAGAGAAAAACAATATTTTCACAAAGGAGTAGAAGAAAAGTTTCTTTTTGTATAGTTGTTCCTATACATGTCATTACCAACCAAAACTAGTATCTTTACAATGTTATATAGACTAATCTCCATGTTCTTTGAAGCGTTTATTTTTTCTTACATTCGACAAAGTGTATAATAAGGTAATAAAGTTAGATAAGACGCGTAAATTCGTTTTGTACTACAAAATTTTTTATCTGATTTAAAATAATAACTTCAGTAGCTTTATTTAGGCTCGGAATTAATTTTTACTGAACTTAAGCCGTGATATTTAAAGAGAAACTATTATTCTCTTAGCAATCAAACATCGAATTACTACTTTTTTCTCCTTTTTATCAACTCTGCTTTACATAAAAGAATTCTGATAGTAATATAATAAAGAAAAATATACCTGTTACATAAATAAGAATGCCTAAGATCAACTGAGATTTAAATGTGTTATAAACAGACAAAGGCGATGATTATCCGATACTAGCCGATTTTCTCCAGCCTTCGGTTCAGGTATACATAATTAATTAGGTGATGCTATGTGGTCTTTAGAAAACATTTTTATACGCTATTTTAATTTTAGTTGTATATGATGAATAAAAGGGCAGTATTTGACGAACTATCTTTGTATTCCACTAACGGGAAAGAACCGGGTTATTTTTTTTTATTACAATCGCATTAAATTCTCATAAAGTTTTCCATAAACAATCCTAAATGTACATCTAAGGACAGTGATAAGCCACGAGAAGGTGGAAAAGATTTAGTAGAATAAGGATACCAAAATTTAGCGATACTCACTAAGAATTTCCCTGCTAACAAATCTTCCAGTTAAGCAGTTGGTTTGGAATAATAATCTTCCGTATAAAATGCACCAATATATTTAAATAGGATTTTCATCTATAATTTATTTATATCTTAATGCAACACTATTTCAATTCTCATTGTAAAGAGCCTTAACTTTAGATAAACTACCTTTTGCTAAGTTATGAAATAGGTAACTTATTTTTTTGCTGCTGTAAAGTGAGACAATAAAGTACATGAGCTGAATCCATCGTCAACTGACAGCCTAAATAACCGTTATAATCTCATACACACGTAAAAGAATGGATTGAAGAGGTTTTATTACCCGGAGCGCCTTATAGAGGTAAACTTTTGGTTACATGAAGGCTAATTAAAGCAAATTTAATGGTTATAACTGGATAAAGACTAATTACTAACATCCGTGTCAAGAGCTCTATACGAAACCGGGAATGCAGTTCCAAAAAAAGCATAAAGTGTAAATAACAGACAATCTAATAGTAAACAAGGACTATGGATTATAACGTCTCATGCCAAGAAAAGATATATAGACATAATGAAACGTTTAGTCTACATAGAACATATTTAATTGTACAATTAATATTCAATATTTTTATTACTGTACCTATTTTCAAGCTTTTATTCTTGCAGTTCAAATAGAATTCTAATATTCTTTTGTTAAATTTAAAGGTTAATTTAATTTAATATTTATGATCATACTAAATACCTTGCTTATAATTTAAGGTAAAAATAAATCATATGAAAATACTGCAATCCTTATAAATCCCTCATTGTTTTTACTGACAATAACATTTCACTATGATAATTTATTTGAAAAATTAAAAAAGATGGCACTGCCTTTTTGTACGGAACTCTATATGTTTGAATCCCTATAGAATAAATAGATTTTATACCTGTCCAAACTTTTTAGTGAATCTAGGATAGATGGTGTTCATTTGTATAAAGGACTCAGCCAACACTCTGCCTTTATGTACATATATATATTAGAAAATGTGATTACAAACAACATTTATAAAGAATTGAGCCCCGCATTACCGGAAACCGCTGTCAACCTAAACACACCGCAACTTTTTAGAACAAAGACTATACACCGCAGTCCAAATAGATTCTATTCTCTGAAACATCGAACTAAGGAAGTTTAAGAGTAAGACGGAAAATTACTGGTTTGAAAAAAGAAGACCAAAGTCTAATTCGTTTTTTAAGCCACTCAGTTCACTAGTATTGATAATGCAACTCAATCGTAGCGTTACTTTGGCTTTGCATTTAAGGCTATATTCATCAACAAAAATTTTATCTTTTCATATGCATGGTAATATAAAGCCTCTTAACATACGTATTCCAACTTTTGAAACTTCGGGAATAATTTAAAACAGTACAATGCTGTAAAATTATTTTTTCTTTTGCACACTTATTGATCAACTTACATAAATGATTTAAACACTCAAATTATATTTCAGCAGATTAAAATAAAGAGAATTGAAATTTTAGAATTTACTTCAGTCATATCTCTATTTATTTAAGTTATTCTGTAAAAATAGCTATTAAATTGTTAGTTGATTTCTACTGTTATTTATTTAATAATGTCATCATGCAAGTAAGGAGCTGTTGTTTAAGAGCCAGTTATGGCTACTAAAATTTATTCCGTTAGGATTCAAACATGCAGAGACCAGTACAAGAAATCAATGCCTTCTTTTCTGAATTTCTAAAATAAAGAATCTTAATGAAATAATACTGCCAGTAAAAATGAAAAGATGATTTTTAAGTGATTCATAATGACAGTATTTTTATTCGCAATTTTTATCTTAAAACTATTATAACGGCGATTATTATGTCGTATATATTAATATAAAACTACATTAACCTTATTAAATAAAAGCATCCTTGAACTGTGTTTAATTTGCAAGAATATAAGTTTGAATAGGAATTCCATATGATAATATTGATTATGCATAAAAGAATTATACTGCAACTATGACATATAAGTCACTCTGCCTCACTACGTCTTCAGTTCTGTTGTTAGACTCAAAATGGATTCAACTGTTATTGACTCAAAGTTTGCTACTCCAGTATCTGTTGAATAAGACTTTTATTTGTGTTCAACACTAAAAATTAGAATTTCAAATCCAGTTATGTTATGGATGTCTATAGCCATTCATAACGAAGTTTAAGCCTTAAAATCTCACTTAATTAGCCTTCGTATAGAAAACAGATTGACCGCAGTGCTCAAAATCTGTTTAATTTATAAAAGTTTAATGAGTTGATGTGTCAGCTTTTGCTTATCGGGCAAAAATGACCAAGAACCGAAATAATAACTTTTCAGAGTACTGCAATTAAAATCATTATAAATAATACAATTTCTTCAATAATGGCAGTAAATAATAAATTTTATACTCTTTAAACGTTGGAGGCCTCTTTTAAGACTACATGACACGTCTTGGTTTAGTATAGCGGATGATTCTCTTACAGACATTGCTGAACAATGGCCGAATGGTAGAGCGCTATTCAAATGTAATACTGCAGTTCGCGGGTCCGAATCCCGCTGCTGGCGTGTGTATTTTTATACGATAGGAATCGGCAGTAAGTCATGTTCTTTTTAACCCTTGAGCAAAGTAGTAGACTGTAGCTCTAAACCGATCTTTTTCAGACGTCAATTTCGTTTAACAAGAATAAAAATTAATAATCAGGTACTCATTGGTAAATTGTGGATGACTTCTACCAAACAATTTATCGTCAATTTATAAAATTTGCTATAAATATTCAAATAATGTAATATTCTGTGGTCTGATGTAACTCACTACTGTTTACAATTATCGCATATATAGAAATTCACAAAAAGTTTTTTCCAATTTAATTACTTTCACCAGATTTATAAGTTAAAATTATTTTTTCTATCTAAGAAAAAATAATTTCTAATTTCTTTTCTAGGTAGATTGTCTTCATCAAAAGACAAGAAAAAAAAAACTCCAACAAAGTTATACGGTACCCGAAAACATTCGATTTTTCACGAGACAGTAGAAAACTTCTTTGTTAAAATCAGAAAGAAACTATGTTACATTTTAAGTGGAACAAACATGAAGAACGTGAACATGGATACAAACTCCATGTACTCCTCGTACTTAATGGCGCTGCCTTTTAGAATCAAACTCCGGGGGTTGAAATTCCACTGTTCGAATCATTATTAGTAACTCTTCGAAATCGGATGGAATATATAGCTGCCTAGCTAATGAATCCCATACTGTTACAAATTTGTAACATTAGTTATCGCAGGCTACCAAAGGGGAAATAACTACTACATTCTTTTCACGTCTTGTACTCATTTTTACACAGGTCATACTGAACAATTTTTTGTCACCCTTGACAATTTTCAGCTACAAAAAGTATATATATATATATATATATATATATATATATATATATATATATATATATATATATATATCAATTTCGTTTAAAAAAAATCAGAGTCTTTAAATCGCCCGTATACAAAACCAAAACATGGGGAGGGGGTATCGAAAGCTTTTAATTATTAATAAGAAATAACCTACAGAGCTAAATTAAAATTTTATGCATACTAACTAATGTTGCATAAAATTGTAATCATAATATTGTAACTTACAGCTGTATGGTTTAAAGAAACCGTGGGTTGAAGTAATGTTTGTGCGAAGAAGATAAAGAAATGCAGTGTTATTATACAATGAAGACTTATCAAGAAGTGCTGGGAGAAATATATAAATCTGAAAAATGACATGTAATAGTCTTAACTCTTTGTGCTCCAAATTAATTTTTCTTACCCCCAGTAGTCATGTCAAACTTAATGTTTAAATTATATGAATGTATATCCAGTCCAGCAATTTTAATTCAGCAAAACAAGCATGAACAGTAATTCTTAAATTTAGAAACCATATCAAATTTGACGTTGTACTTGCTGAAAGATGATGTCAAGTCATATTCGAGACTGGATCACAAAAGTTTGGTCACAAAAATGACATCTTTGATTATTTTTCAAAAATAGTTAAAACTTGATGATACTCTGTACTAAGAAGAAATTGGCAACTGAACTCTAAACCAGAATGAGAAAATATTTAGTATTAACGTTGATAAAAAAATTTTCTTCTCAAAATGGAATCAAATAAATCCGATATGCTCAATATATTTAAAACATTTATCAAGGAGATCAAGACGTTTACACGTGTAAGATATCGATTGCATTTATTTTATTATAAGTCCATTAATGGATTAACAAATTGTTTAGGATCTCTACAGACAACGCAATGATAATATTGGACTACTATTTAGGCCAGGCAGTTCCATAGATTTTGTTTTAGAGTGATTCGGATCACTAAAAATTACTCATAGTAATCCCCCTGCCTGGGTAATTTGTAAATGAAGTATATTATTTTAGCTCCTTATGTTAAAATTATTCAGCAGAATAACCTATGTCATCACTTGCATCGATAAACAAACTGTATTCTATTATTTATTGCAGTATCATATTTAACTATTTTTTACATTTTTGCGAGCTGTCAGTTTTTTTCAAAAATTATTTATTAAATATTCTTTTTTCAGAATTAGAGAAATGAATTTCATTTTTCCCTTGTTAAATAGGGGTAATTTATGAAGGAAATTTCTACGGAAAAGGATTCCTTTTAAACAGATACTAAAATATATGTTAACAGGTATGATAAATAACAGTGCATGTAACACTAGATTTATTTAATGACCTAAAGAAATATTTTAAATAAAAATTATTATTTAAAGTTTAAATACATTTATTAAAGACACATAAATATTTTAAATATATTTCTAAGTTAAATATTTATATGTTACGAACATATTAAAAAAACAAGCCCTATATATTACAGTTTTATTTACATATAGGTACAAACGGTGAATAATAAAAGAAAAATAGTTTTTTTCTGTTACCGAAAATATCACTCTTTTTATACATGTTTAATTTAATTATCTTTAAAATAATAAATATTTATCTCAAATTTTGTATAAATCTCAATAGAAATAAAAGCGGACAAACAAGATTCGGAGCATCACCTGTGCCCTTTTAAATCTGAATAAATAAGCGATCTCTCGCGCTAATGAAAACGAACATGTTTTATTAAACTTCATTTCTGCAAATGGATGCAAACTAATCTTCTAATGTTTCGGCAAACACAAGTGATCCATCAACACTAAATATCTATAATTAGTGTGAACATTCATTTTATGATATATAACTATCAGAATCGGATTTTCTTTCAATCCTATACCTCAGGGATATTATGAACATCGAGTTTCTCTTAGGTTTATGAGGTTTTTTAACTAATCAATTAAGAATACTCTTATCTTTTCAACTACGAATACCGTCAATAGTATGTCATGATGATAAATACTATAGACGTTTTACAAGTTACTAGAAATGATTTTCTTATAATCCTGTGTTATATACGAATTTTGATTTTTGTAAAAACATATTTTATGTATTATATTTTATATAAGAAGGGTAATAAACTTTTATCCGGTAGAGAACACACAAATCTTTTCTATATAAATGATTTCTATATAAGTATGCTTACACATAGAGGTAGAATAAAAGGAATCCAATATTAATTTTCACAAACATTGTACAAGGATTATTATATACAATTTGAAAAGTCTTATTGGTTTATAATAATATATTGAAATAATATTTGTGATTCACCCGGAAAATTATAAATAGTTTATACCATATACTAACTATAAAAATAAATAAGAACTACTTCCTACTATGTTTTACAGAGCAAGCTTTACACATAACAAAAATAAAATATATTTTTAATACAATACGTTTGAATATATTGTATAAAATACTTATGTTAATAGACTATAATGCAGGTCATTTTTACACACTGGCAAATATGGAAATATCTATAGAAATTAAAGTAAATGCGTATATGCATTAGAAATATTTCATATTTCTAACATTCACACAATAATGTCTACTTTTGACTTAATACTACATGTTTAATGAAATTTTTTATTAGTTTCATTACTTATATGTTTACCTATATGTTTATTTATATGTTTACTTATAATTACTTATATGCTTTCACTGTTTCAACTACATAATAAAATTGTTTTCTCAAGAGACCCGTAACTTTTAAAGAAATCTGGGTGTATGGGGAAAATACTGACTGATAATACAGTTTTGAATATTTGAGAAAATTATTGAAAAACTTAAATATTTAAGGCTTGTTTCAACTTTTATCAAATTAATTTATAAT
The DNA here is from genome assembly GCA_032207245.1 of Pardosa pseudoannulata. Lineage (NCBI taxonomy): Eukaryota > Metazoa > Arthropoda > Arachnida > Araneae > Lycosidae > Pardosa > Pardosa pseudoannulata. Next base: position 91,804,136 of record CM063504.1, on the reverse strand, counting down.
CTTTCTTAAATGATTACTATAAAAATATAAAAGGATAAATGTAGCAGAATTTAAAAAATACATGTTATAACATGTTAAAGAAAATTCTACTTAATAGGTAAACTTAATAGTTTTCTGCGTAGATTTTTTTGTGTTATCTATAGAATAAATAAATATCTTTCAAATGATTAAATATGTAGACTATTTTATCCTTAATTAATCGCATACCATTTTACTTCTACGTATTTTCAAATTCACAGTGGTTTTGGAATTCTTATATTAAAAAATTCTGTATTATCAATTTCTGTATTATTTATAGATTGCATATTTGTAGGTTAATATTTATATTCTAAATTGACTGACCATGGCATTTGCTGTTTTTCCTTTATTATTATAAACAATCAAGACTGATTATTTCACGATTTTATACGAGCTGGTAGTGGTCTTAAATAATTTCACAAATTTATTTTTAGATAATTTTGTTAAGTATTTATATATTTAGATCTATTAATTCAGATGTAATTGTACACATTAAGACTCCCATAAATAAATCTATTTACACTAAAATTACCTGCTAACAGTTAAGCTTTTCAGTGGATTTAGTTGTTAGCAACATTTGCCGGTGTCAAGGCTTTCATGTTTATCAGATTTTATAAACGTCAAAACATCACGCGATTCAACACTTTCCGAGCGGACACTTGAGAGCGTAACGTAAAGAAAAACAAAACCAGGTTACTGAGTAAACTTTACATATTCTCTGTCAAGAAAGTATACATCTGAAGGCATTCCGCCAACAATATTCAGATACTGGTAAAAAAATTTCTGATAATAATATATACTAGGAAACTATAAAATTACATGTTACATGAGATCGCTAAATTTTATAAAGGAATAATATACATTGAAAATTATATAAAAGTAAAAATGACTATCATACAATTTTTGACATTAAATCATGGATTTTTTAAATTGCACATGCAAATGCATTTCATTCAACTGTCTGCAAAATTTATTTATTTGCATACAACTATATACTTGAACATTACACACATGCACACACAAACATATATGTATGTACATGTGTTTACTGTGTTATATAGATATGTATATATACATATATATGCATTTGCAATATACGTATGTAAATATACGCAAGTAGGGATAAATTAATACATATGTATACATGCTGTAGACAAATGTGTGTTGTTATGACTCCCATGATTTAAAGTTTATTATATAGAAAATTGGGAAGGAAAATGTATATACACAAAACACAAGATAATAATGATTAACATATGCATTATAAATATACATATTTATGTATATACACACACACGCACATATATATTTTGAACAATTCATGATTTCCTTATATATATATATATATATATATATATATATATACATATATTATATATATATATATATATATATATACATATATTATATATATATATATAATATATGTAGTTAATAAATAATATGCTTTATATGCACAAGATTATGTTTTTTTCTATTAAAAGCAAACACAAAACATACAAAAAAAATAGTAATTTTTCTAAATGTACAAAAGTTTTAAGAGCAATTTTTTTCTCCTCAGAGGATCTAAAAATCTCACCTGAGATACTCGTTAGTGCTGAGGATGAAGATGAGGAGGGTGACAAGCAATAGACGATGACAGAGATCCGAGATCCGAAATCGGTAAGGCATGTTCATCGCCGACACAGCCGCGCATGGTGGTCCGCGGATGAAATCCGACGGATGAGATCGGCACCGACTAGCGCCGAGTGGACTGTCTGTTCGAATGTTCGGAAAAAGGTGCTCCAACCACCCTTTCGGCCCTCCCCACCCCCCTTTTTCCAGGAGACGCCTGATTGGTGGAATGGACAGGTAAGAAGGGACGTCGGGCTCGGCCGGTGAGCCTTTGATGGAGAGACTTGGTAAAGTGCGGAGTCCTTGTCCGGAGAAATTGCTTTTTGAAGAAGAGAAATGGAAGCGGGAGAAACGTAGATTCAGATCCTCACAACACGCAGTTTCTTTGGCCCAGAAAAGCGAGCGAGAATTTTGCGTGCGGGTGAAAGTGGGAAAAACTGTATTAGAAAGTAACAGGCAGGAAGCGCCGTGTTTGGAGAACTTTGTGAGACATATCGATTAAACTACACCCATTTTCCCCCTTAATCAATACTTTGTAACCTTCTGCCATTTAAGGGGTTGGTCTAGCTTTAATTTAATGGTTTTTTAAACATTATCTGACAATTAATTGTTTGTAAAACATTGCTTATAATCTTCGCATCTTATTATTTATTAGTAAAAATTTATAGAGTAAAAAAATAAAACTATATACTGGATATAAATGATTGCACTAAGAATATTCTTTTGGAGAAATATAATTTATGCATTTTAGAAGATATATCACTATGCAAATTAAAATCGTGTATTTTCATTTATGATATGGTTTACAAATCAAGTCTTATATTTTTAAGTTTTGCTTAAGTTAAAGTTATAAATCATAAATGCCACTATCTATAATTTAAGCCTTTACTATACCCTAAGTCTATTATATGAGTTTAAATATTTAAAATAGTATAAAATACACACAGGGAAGAAGGAAAACTAAAGTAAGCGTTAATATTTTTAGAGCGTAGTGGGAGACTAACCAAGCGAACAAAGATGCATTTCAATAAATAAATGAATTAATGTTAATTATACATTTGTGTCGTTACAAATTATAGATCTAACTGGTGATATTAAAAAAAATTATACAAAACATGTGAGAGCTGAATGAATGTGAAGAACGCTAAACGAGTGGAATTGTTTTTCATAGCACAAATTATAATATTGCATTTATCATTTTTGTCTTTTAAATATGCTATAAATTTATGGAAAGTTTCTTGAATGAGTTTAAGAAAAAATTAGAAGAAAGTAATATTTTGCCACAGCGGTTTCTGAAAAAATTAAATGCGATTAAATGAGATGAGACTAATTACATTTACATTATAAAATAAAATACCTCAGTACATGGGTAATTACGGTATGATTATATGACAAAGTAGTCTTTAAAATAAATTCCGTTAGTATTAAGATATTATAAATATTATCAAAAGTTTTTTTTTAATTTACATCAATAACTTTGGCTTAATTTATTACTTGGCACAGTGATTGCGTACTGAATAATATAATTTGTCAGTTTCTCGATTACTAACATTTTTGATGTAAACTCATGTATTTTAATGATCTTTTTCAAACCTAAAAACTAAATTAAGGTAGTTAATTCTTATAGTGTGGTAAGTCCTTCAGAGATGGACCTGCTTTTTATACGTTTATGGTAATATTGGAGGAAAAAATGACTTTTGCTATCAAATTCCATCATTATAAAAACGTTAGGCATAACAACAAATTTACTAATAATTAATAAAATGCAAGTGGTCCATCACCTTGCACCTTGGGGGAGATGGTCCATGCTCTAAGGGAATGATAGATCAACTTAAATTTTAAACAAGATAGATGGGAATCTATTTATAACAAACAAAGACTTACTGTTATGTTACTAAATCGTGTGCTCAGAAATGTATTCATTCTCTTCTATATTTCTAGTATTTAGAAATTAAATAATATTGGTATCCAGCAAAAAAAAGAAATAGGCGTAGCAAGCGTTAATGCAAAAAGGGTTAACTCTATAAATCCTTTAGTTAGACTTAAAATATAGTAAAAAAAATAATTACAGTAAAATTATGAGGGTAAAAAATAATTATAACACAATATAATTGTATTACATAATTGTAATTAAATGCTATTGTGATTCTTGATATGTAATTATTAACAATTTATTTATTAAAAATATATATAAACTGCTTTGTGACAGCTAATAATATTTTCCGGAGATGAATATACACAAAAAATCAAGTTATACGGATATATATCACTAATATAAATATAAAATTAATAATTTTACACTTAAAATAATTAAAAATATTAATTATAAATTTATGGTTGTAATAATTATTATTTTATTGTTATAATAATATTGTTAAGTATTAATATAAATATAGATTATTAAAGATTTTAAATTTATAATAACTGTTATAGGTATTATATGCTTAAATTTAAAAAAGATTTTTACTGATTTTCAGAAAAAATAAGATTTTTATAGTAAGAAAAATGGTCTATTTCTCCCGCGTCTTTCGGGTTCATTTTTCCCAAATGTCAAGTAAAGATGGACCATGCCACCATGATAGCAGCTATTTTGGTTCTAACACCATAACAATACAGCTTAGTAAAACAGTTAATTGGCAAGTTTTATATTTAATATGAGACATTGAATCCAGAATATTATCAAATTACTTGTACATCAGCATTTTACTCGAATTATACAAAAAGCAGTTAATTTCCCTGATTTGTATCACTATTTTCCTTCAAAAATATTTGATAGCAAAAACATACATCATAACATTAAAATTCACCATCACAAAACGACGTCTCCACTATACCTTACAGTGGTTGTTTAAAAAATATACAACTGCTTTATCTCTCTCGCAAATTAGTTATGTACTTTAAATGATTTAATGGATCTTTAAAACACGAATATATATAAATATACAAGGATACGAGAACTTAAAAAAAATATCTGGCCTTTGGTAGGGAAAAATATATTAGCACACCGATTCTTCTACTCTTTAAAGGCTTGTTTTCGAATGGTATTCATCTTAATCGTCGCTTTCTAAATTTTTTTTTCTTTCTCTCAAAACGGGATCCTTCAATTTCCCAGACAACTAGAAATCGTATGAATTCATTTCTGGAGACTTAGGATCAGTCTTGGTAGTCTCCCATACGTCTTGTGAAACATCAAATTTTTTTTTTTTTTAACAACTTGGGTTTAAATTTCCCAGCCATTTTACTCATCACACATTTCTTCATGTGCAGAATCTTTCCTGATTCCGAACTCTTCAGTAATCTTGTGCATCCAGCTACGATCACCTTTCTGTCCACCCTATCAGGAATAGCGGTATACCGAGCAATTTACAGCTACCAGAACACTGGTCACTCCCCACCAATGTGTGGTCATTTTTGATTGGTTGAACCACTCATTGATTTGTTTTAACCACATAGCATCGTTTCAAAATATTTGAGGTACATCAAAAGTTGTTTCTCTTTAAGAATTACCAAGCTTTTTGCAAAATTTAAGGCAGTATCTTTGCTGAACTAGTTCAGTCAGAAAAATCACTGGCGACGAACACTACTAACAATTCTCAACTCGGAGATTCGAAGAGACATTCGAACATTATGAAGAGACATTCGAACTCTAGAAAAAAAATTTAAGCATGTGCATTAATCTACCTTCTTCAGTTGTTTACCCTAGCGTCACAATTGTGCCTGTCAAAATTTATTACAACATTTTTTAGACGGTACACGCATACTGCAGTTTTCGTAATTTTGTAAAAGCACTATAAACACCATGTTTGCACTTTGTTTCTATTGAGAACGAATGAATTTTCACAAGTCCATTGCAATAATTTGGTTAAAACAAATTTACTTATAATGTAAATATAGTGTTAAGTTATTTTTCAAACTGTGATATGAAAAATCGCTCAATAAAAGTAATGCAATGAATCACGTGCAAAAATCAAAAATACATAAACTCTTGTTCGCACCTTTTTATCACCTCATTAATCTCAGCTGCAGATTTATTTGTTATATCAGGTATATTATTTCTAAGATCATTATGAGATGCAATTTTCAGTTCAATATGATTTATAGGAAGAGTAATCGTAAATTAAAATAAAATTAATAATACAGGCGTTATCAAGAGTTGAAAACTCATACTCATACAAAAATAGAATTAAATTATCTTGTGAGCCAATGTGGATTTATAAAATTGAATGTCGATTACTTAAATTAAGTCTTCGATTTACTTCAACCTCAAATTAGTAAGATGAGATATTTGTTGTGGACCGCGATGAAAACCCGATGATTCGAATAGAAACTTTTAGATTACTTGGTTGAAAGCGTTACGGAATTTCTTTTAAAGAGAAATTATTAAAAGTTGATTGCGAATCTTTGTAAACATTTATCCCGATAGTCATATTAAAATTGATTTTTGTTATAGACGTCACCTTCCTCACTGTCATCCAGATGCATATCAGAGTGATGAAACAAAAGTTTTAAAGAGATAATTAATGGTTACGTATATTATTCCTCAAAACTTTCTCTGTACCACACCTGAAAGGCAGGCTTCTTTGTAGAAATCACTGGCAGAAGCTCAAAACTCGCGCTTTTTCTATTCTACATTAATCATTAAGGTTCAAGTCGCGCTTGAAGTGCGCTATTGTGAGCAAATTGGGATTTACAGTATATTCTATTATTTTCTTAGCTATGAAATCAACGTTAAAACCTACAATAAAAGACTTTTTATATCCTCCTTATTGATATTAAGAATCTAAAGAAAAAAGAAACTTAAAGTATAAAAAATTTAATTGTGGTTCTTCTCTGAAAACTGCTTTAAATATCAAATTTTCTCTTAGTTATTTTGGAACTTTTACTGGACAATCAATATATATATATTCCTAAAATTAAAAAAAGCATTACTGTTTTTTTAATAAAGCCAATAATCTGTGGTGGCATTCACAGAAGAACAAAACACTCATTTTTTCTTGAATATAGTCTTCAGAACACATCTAAAATAATGGTTTGACAGTTAAAAGATAAATGGTTTCTCATCTTTCAGTGCTTAAAAATTATATTTTTCCAAAAATAGAAAAATTATAAAAATCTGCAAAGTATCATTACTTAAGTGGTAAAATTGTTTAATACGGCTTTTTATTGTTTACAATTCAGTGAAGAGTTAAAAATAATAAAATAAATGTTTCTATAATATCATAAGACACCATACTTTAGGCCATATAAATTGAAATTTTGTATTAAAATAAAACAAAAGTATTCAAAATATTTAAGACATTCAATTTTATTTTATAGTTATTCATTAATTATATGAAATTGTTTATCTAATCAACAAAGTGTGCTCTCCCTAATTTGGTAATTTACAACTAAAATCTCTTGTCATTTTGTATGCATAATTATTTTGCAAAATAACCAAAGCTAAGAGATCGTAATAATTCATTTTTACAGATTAAAAGTCTGATCAAAGTAACTAAAAACTCATTTAACAATACTGTATGGATGACCTCTTAACATATACATAATGGACTCAATTCTCTACCAGACAGTCCGATTCGACACCATGTCTCTTCTATTGCTTACAGCTATTACTTTTAGATTTTTACAATGAAATCACTTTATCTTGTGATGGCTATTTCTTTCTGAGTGTAGTCTAATGAAAAGAAATTTACTAATGCATTCCATTTATATATATAACGAACTTATCTAATTTTGAATAATTTGATGGTTCATATCTAATTGTCTATATGTTTTCTGTGTAATTCGTAGTTATCAATAGTTCTCTAAATATTATTCTATTCACGGTTTTAGAAAATGCTGATTTTTTTCAATAATCTGTAATTTCTTTTCAATGATTTAATTTTTTGGTCAGATTTCGTAGATCTACATCGTTGATCATATTGGAGCTATTATTATATTTATTATATTTCATTTTTATACATATTTAATTTTTGTTCTTATAAAAGTTTGTTTGGATTCAATAAACATTTCTTTAATATCCAGAAATTACTTCTAATTTCACATTTTGTTGGCTAGTTGTGGCAACTTCGGTCAATATTTTGCTACACGAGGACTAGTTATAGATTAATATATAACTGTTTAAAACGATATAAAACAGAAGCGGAAATCTATGCCAAAAGCCAGTGAGAGTGAAAAAAAATAGCAAAACAATTTTTATAACTTTACAAATGAAGTGAAGTTTTCCCCTTTTAACATTGTTATAATTATTGGTAATTGTTACCACTAAATTTAAAATAGCAGATACAATTAAAAATTCTTTTATTATAACGAATATTTATGGATAGGTACATTAAATTACCTATAAAAACTAAAAGAATATTGTTGTTAACATTACTATCACGATTAACATCTGTAAGATTTCATAACTAAATGCAATGTTGGCGTAATTTTATTTTTCAAATTATGTACTCAAATGAATTCCATGAAGTCTTTTAGCAAGAGAGACTAATTTATCAAGGTCTCTAGTTTTTGAAAAGCTGAAAAGGAGGATAAATGTATCCTGTACGCTCCGTGTTAAAATAAACTGACTTCTCCAGCTGTTTGCACGCTGTCCTTTGACATTGGCAGTGAGAAAAGTAATAAACAAAAGCTGAACCTGTCGCTTCCCGATGTTTGACTTCACTACGTATGCAACTCTTTAAACCCGACCTCTACGCATTTTGAAATGCATATCACGAACTTTTGACATCGTTTATTAAAACGAAAAAAAATTTAAGTAAAGGATTTTAAATATGCATAAAAATCATTGACAGACATGAAATCCTCTTTCTTTCTCTTCGAAACAAACAGTCTTAATTACATACAGAGAAATGCAGAAAACAAAAGTTACCGACAGCCCAGCGGTTGAACTGGTTTCACGCTGTAAAGGATCAGAAATCAGGACAATGCCACTGTAGAATTGGATATCTGGATGCATCTCCAGTTTCTCGTGTGATTAATTGAAATACACGAGCTCAAAATTAAGAATACATTGTGAAACAAACTTATTACATAATTTACACTTAAACTCTTTCCATTAAAAAGATGATACTCTGTGTTAAACAGTTTAACATTCGAATATGACAAGCTGGAACAAGGAATTTTGTAGTTCAAAATTTTACTTCAGTAAAATAAGTTTGAAAATACTTTAAAAAATATTTCTTTTTCAATTTATTTTTAAAGTAATTAAACGATAAAATCAAATTGTTACAAATAAACTGCTAATGATTACAATTAATTATTAATGTAATTATTTTGAAAGTGTAAAATTTTCACAAGAATGGGGAGTTTTTATTGACACATTGTGTTCGGGTACATTTAGCAGCGGAAATGTTTCGGGAGCATGCGTTTTGCACGAACATTTAGTTATTCAGTTAAATCTCTATAGATCGAAAATTATTTAACTTTTTAACCAACTTTTCGTATTTTATATTGAAATACATAAAAAATATGTAAACAGAAATATATAAATAACAACCCTAAGCAAACTAAAAAATAAGCCCCTAAAAATATATTTTTTTAGTGGATAAATTTATAATAATATCGTAAATGTGAAAACTCAAATAGAAATAGTAGTATATAGTTCAATTTTTCCCCGTTCTGTGGTTCCGCATCAACTGATGTAAAAACTAGTTTTTATTTGTCTAAAGTTTTCCGGAATCTATGTAGTAGTCAAGAACATTCGGCTTCGTTTTCCTGTATATACCGTTATTTTTGTACCCACAAACAAACCATGTCGTTACACTAACCCGTATGTACAAGTATCAATCGTCAGAAATCGTACTAGTACCTGTCCCGCATACAATGTATTAATTCCAGTTTTAGGTATTATTTTATGCTAAGTACTCTTATTTCTACTAAATAATTTTTTACAAGATTATCAAGTGCATTTCGACTATGAGTTTACATATATTCTGAAGAATAAGTGCTTAGAACTTAAATATAACAATTTTTAGAAAAATAAGATAACATCCACTCCGTTGCTATTCATAAGTATTATCAATCAATGTTTAAAACTAAAAGGGGAATAACAATACATAACTAATGGTTTTAATTGGTCTGACTGTAGTTGCCCCGTGGCATAAGTAAACTGATTGAGTTGAAATACATACAGGATAGCTTCTTTTGTGAAGCTTTTCTTTGGGATGGAGAGTTATGGTCATCACTAGGCTATTCACGAAATAACAGCTCGTAGCCGCTTTCGAACTTCAGCCATGGGATTAAATATGAAACACATTATTTAGGACTAGATAAACCAACCGGAAAATAATGATTTGGCATTTAAAAATCTACTAAAATCTCTATTTTATGCAAATCCAGAATCATAAAAAAATATATTACTTACAGTATTTATCTATCATCTAATTTTATTATATATATCAGGGAAATATTTCCCTGCTAAATATATTCAAAGGTTTAATTAATTTTTATGGAGCATTTTTTAAAAATATGATTAAAATAAAGAAGGTCTATTCTTCATACTTATGGACCACGAGTCTTAAGAAAATACTTCTAAAATAGTAAACAATTCGGTCGTCCTTTCTTAAAAAATGTATATCAATGTTGCAGAAATGTTTTCTTAAATTTTCATATAATGACCTTACAGTTGAATGTTTAGTAAAGAGCTGTGAACAACACTTAAAGAATGATAAAGATGCGAATGTAGATATCTTGGAATATTTGACGAGTTTGATAATTGTCCCAGAAAAATCTACCAACCCATTGCTAGGTTATTTAGCATTTAAAAATCTACTAATATCTCTATTTTATTCAAATCCAGAAGCATAAAAATTATATTACATACAGACTTTATCTATCATCTAAAGTTTTATTATATATATCAGGGAAATATCTCCCTGCTAAATATATGCAAAAGTTTAATTAATTTTTATGGAGATTTTTTTAAAAATATGATTAAAATGAAGAAATTTTATTCTTCATACTTATAGATCAGGAGTCTTGAGAAAATACTTTCTTCTAAGGTAGTAAATAATTCGGTCGTGCTTTCTTAAAAGATGCATATCAATGTTTCAGAAATGTTTTCTTAAGCTTTTCATATAATGGCCTTGCAGTTGAATGTTTAGTAAAGAGCAGTGAACAACACTTAAAGAACGATGAAGATGCGAATGTAGGCATCTTGGAATATTTGAAGACTTTGATAACCGTCCCAGAAAAATCTACCAAACCATTGCTACTCTATTACAACGAAATATTTTGTCACAAGGACAATACCGTAAAACTAGGCTAAAACAAGTATAGTAAAATATTCGCAAGGCTTTATCTGTATAAAAAATATGAAATATTTGAGGAATATTTTACTACTGCTGTGATTTATTAAGATTACATATGCTTATATTACCACTACTATTTTTGAAAAAAATCATTTCCTAATTTTATCATAGAAGATATTATACTCAAGCCATATTCTATACGGTGAATATTTCATTTCCTTGAATTCTATTTCGTCACTATTTGTTTACAAGCTTGTCACTTGTTTTCTAATTTCTTTTCTGTTATTTTATATTTCAAATGCAAATTGAGTGATCCTTAAAAAGAAAAAAAAACCTAGGTTTTAGCAGTATGATGATTATTGCTTGTGAAATAAAAATTATTCTTTGAAAAATATTTTAGTTCATATTTTGATTGTACAATTTTTGTATTGCATATTGAACTTAGTTGACAAACATGATCATTGAATTTTTAATCTTGGTTAAATCTTGTTTTTCCTATACAGCAAGTGACTTGATAAAGTTTACTTGATACCTTATCATCTTCATATACCTAAAACTATGCGGAATTGAAAACTTTTAATTTAAATCAGTGATCTTCTAATTACAATCAAATTAACTTGTTTTTCTAAGAGCAAATTCTTAAATGAAAAAGATTGACAGATCAAATATTCCTTCTGGAACGTTGTTTTCTTTTGTATAATCTTGCGTGTAGAATTACACGTTCATTAAGTCAATAGAGAAAACTTTTTTCTTATAACCATGTAACTCTTATTTGATATTCCTTTATCTCTGATGTATTATTAACTAAAGGTTTTGCTATTAGTATACCTTTCATTTTTCCCATTGCGTGCTAAGTTCCATATATTTTCCTATTTTCCTTTTTGTCTTCATAAAAACACTAAATACATATTGTTTTACTTTTGAGAATGTAACAAAGGAAATGCATAGTCATGAACGAAGTACTTTTCTTAAAATAAAAACTACTCCTTTTACGTCAATAAGTAATGTATGTTTCTTTTTCTGAAGGGCGTTAAGTCTTTCAAAAATAAATTTCAGTAAATATTTCTTTACATTTAGAGATTCTGATAAATTATGACTTTACCTAGAAAAATCATGCTTTCCAATGTGAGTAAATCTAATACCTCTGTAGTTTTTACGACTGTCAATGTTTAAATTAATAATTAGTAACTATAAATGCCATTAATTCCCATGTGCTTTCTTAATAGTCTGTGAATTAGTCTACAAAGTATACAATCATTTAAAAGATTATGATGCTTAAACTGTGATTTATTATCATTATTTTTTTTATTGCAGATATTATTTATTAAAAAAAACACGTATTAAACATATTCGAAATTTTTGGAAATAGTTCCTTATTCACAATATAGAAAGATTTTATTAAATCAGGATTTGATATACCAATGTAAAATAAATTTGAAATCTTACATATATAAATTGTATAAATTTATTATTTGTTACCAATTGTATTTCATTTCACATAGATTAAAGATCCGCGTTTTATGCCTCTTTACACATGCACATTAACCAACCATTATAGAAAAGAAAAGGTTAAGAAACATTTATATTTTTTGTAACGGTCGTAGAAGCTGGGTTATTTTATTTAAAATCGTTTATTCCTTCGTGTTTTAAGAATTTTGTTATCAAAATATCTAATAGGCAAACAATAAAACAGGTAAGTCTTTCCGTATATTTCAGAATATATATTTGTTTGTAAAGATTAACAATACTTCCTGATTCACAATATAGAAAGATTTTATTAAATCATGATTTGATATATCAATGTAAAATATATTTGAAATCTTACATATATATAAATTTTATAAATTTATTATTTGTTACCAATTGTATTTCATTTCACATAGATTAAAGATCCGCGTTTTATGCCTCTTTACACATGCACATTAACCAACCATTATAGAAAAGAAAAGGTTAAGAAACATTTATATTTTTTGTAACGGTTGTAGAAGCTGGGTTATTTTATTTAAAACCGTTTATTCCTTCGTCTTTTAAGAATTTTTTTTATCAAAATATCTAATAGGCAAACAATAAAACAGTTAGGTCTTACCGTAGATTTCAGAATATATATTTGTTTGTAAAGATTAACAATACTAATAAGACGTCAGAATACTTCTCAGCAGGCCATCATACATCATTCAAAGGTTATTATAGTCACACACGAATTATTCTTAGTATTCCCTGAAACATGTTCGTAATAAGCGTTGCCTGAGGTATTATCCTCCGAGAGAACCTGCTAAATATACCTCATGTGAACTTTTTTTAATGAGGATTTAACCCTTACATTCTTAATAGTATACCTCCATCTAACCATAATAATTTCAAGCTCATGTACTGCCATTTACTCAATTTAGGATCGGCGTTGCTTTATTAAAATCAAAGGTATATTCTTAAAAAAAAAACGTCTTTATCACCGGGAGGCATATTAACTTCCTATATTGAGTTTTGGCAGCTGATTAAATCGCTATATTTTCTCAATCATCTTTTAAAGTTTTTTCAGCTCTTTTTCTGTAATTGTCGCAAAATTATTATAATTTCATGACACGAGAATGTGCCGCCTTAAACATTATATTTTCCATTTACCAGATATTCAGCTGTAGGTTGTTTAAAAAAAGAGTAATTTGAAGTCGATATACTACCTCTCATACAACTTTCTTACTGGGAAAAGAAAACAAACCTAAAATATGGCCTAATAGGTGACTTTTAATATAGTCTTCTGTATTCGTTCCTAGTCAGTCAGTTAGTATTCATTTACTAGCATATAGCCCACCATAGGACGCAATTAGTAAAATTTTTAATTTTCCAGAATTGTAAAATACGCTTGGAGGTAGGTAAAAAAATGGTTTGCTTATTGGCTGAGAATTATCTGGTAAATGCTCAATAGTTTGTTTATCTTCATACTCCTCTAGTATCTCCCGATATTGTAACGGCAGTTTAGAATCACATTAAATTTATTTAGTCAAACCGTGTGGTTATATGTAAAAATCAAACACACAAATGTACAAACTTCTTAATTTTTAAAGATATATTACTTAAACGCTAGATATTTATTATTTCGTGAACTAGGCTCCTAGACTTTTATGAAACTAAATTGTAAATACCGGTGATAAAATTTTCACTGCAACAAAAATAATCCATGATTAAATTTAAAATTATCCCATATGTACCTAATCTATTATTTAAGCCAAATATAAAAGAAAATTATTTATGTAGTATCTAAGTTCAGTGATAAAACGTATGAAAATAATGCAGACGATATTTAAATAATTTAAAATAAGAAATGATTAAATGAGATATAAAATAATGACGTCATAATGCAAGAAAAAAATGTTATTTTTGCTTATTATTTTGTGATAAATTGATAAATTTAATTGCATTCTATCCAGGGAAACACCAGGGAAAAAAGGGCTTGAAATAATTACATTAAACGGTCGAAAAGGAGGGAAAGGGGTATATTTCGAACGTTTTAAAGACTTGCTTTGAATTTTACTAACCCTAAGTCATCAAGAATCCAATATGGATGCCATATTCATTCCAGGTCCAACCACTTCATAAATTCGAGGAGAGACGGACACATAATTTAGACTTTATTATATAGGGGATTGTTTTCAATATTTTGACAGGGTTCAGATGGATTAGTTATAAAATAGAGAAATGCAGTTTCAGGACGATTTATTAAAATTTTGTTAATAATGAATACAAAAAAATCTCCTAATCCTTTTATATCAGAAGTAGTTTTTCTAACTTCAAAACTGCTTCTGATTTCAAAGGTCTGATTAAACATGGTACTTAAATGGTTATTCTATAGTGTAGTATGAATACATCCAATCATCCAATCACTATTCTTGTATAATACATATTACATCAACAATTTTCATTTTTAGTTAAGAGAAAAGGATTTTTATCCTCAGGAGAGATGGGTAAAAATACTTTGGTTTACTGTCCCGTTCTTTATTCATTTCTCTTTTATATTCCATCTTTTTGTCTAAGATATACTTACAAAATAAATAGACTGAAGCCTTGCAGCTGAAAAATCGCGGCTCGGAAGCGAGCGCTATATATTTTTTTAGATCTTCCATACAGTTTTCGAGTATGCAAAGAGAAAACTAGTTCCAATTTTTTCATGAGCACAAAAGGAGCAAATGCTCAAAAATGAGTAAAAACTTCACTAGTCTACTAATATTTTATTTAATTTTTACGTGTTTAACTATCTCCATTTTCCCGTAACTGGTATAAAAGATAAAATTATTTTATCTGAAAAACATTTTAAACACTATTAGATAAATTAAGTTGCTTAACAGATTTTAATTACTTTAGTATGTTATAAAAAGAAAAGAGAGAAATATTTTAAATTTTGAATGATAGAATAAGAACTTGATCTAATGACAATATGTCCAAAATGGAGGGCAAAAAAGGTTTCAAAAAATGTGTTATACCTCTTTCTTATCTTAACCTAGAATCAATATGACCTGCCTAAAAAAATTAAAATGGTTCACCTGAATCACATTTCCTCAAGATCAGTCAAGGCTTTTCAGAAAGCACAGCTAACTTATATACATACATACACACATGCAGACATAGGAATATATATATATATATATATATATATATATATATATATATATATATATATATATATATATATATATATATATATGTAATATGGGCGAGACTCATTCAAAATCACAACACAATTTATTTCTGATAATTAACATGAAATCCGTACAACAGGCAAACACCTTTAGAAAACTTCGTGCACACAGACAATGTGATCTCGCACATACTCTTTTCAAGTAGGGATTCCTAAGGTAAAAGACTACGAATAATCCCTAAGCACATATGATCACTTGATACAAAATACCCATGTTTAAAGAGAACTCGCTAACTATTGGCTAAAGTAGTCCAGACAGAGGCTGAACTAAGTCTATAGCTTGTCTGGAGGGAAAAATCAGAATTACCGTTCAACCCCGAACTCACTTTATGAACAAAAGTTATTAAATTAATATTAAAATACGTAATTATAATATTGCATACGGGATTTTAATATTGCATTTATATATATATATATATATGTATGTATATGTTATATATATATATATATATTATATATATATATATATATATATATATATACACGGAGAGCGAAAAAGAGAGAGAGGGAGAGGTAGGTAGATAAATATCTCTGATATTACTATAAACTTCCCAAAGTAATAAAATGTTAATAAAAATTAAAGAACTTTCAATACTAGTCCCTGTCCTCATTAGTAAAAAAATTTTATCTTAAACATAAGAAAATATCGTTTCAAAAATGCATTTCGAGATAAGAGATTTATTTTCTATCTGCAAGTACACATAGTACTTTTAAAAGAAGCTTTATAATTGATATGATAGATATAAAGAAAATCATAAAATCTCGATCCAAATGATAAAATAAATAACAGCAGATAATTGACTTTTGGAGAAAATTTGTTTATAGGATTGCTCCGTTTGCTTTCGTTAAAAGGACAAATCATTCCCAGAAAGCATAAAAATTTAACAAACTACTTTAACTGTTCGCTTAAAGGGATGAGGGGTCAACAATTTACTTACCAATGTTTTCAAATAGTAATATTTGACTAATTGTTGCTTTGTGATTATATAAATATATATATATAATTTTTATGTATATATATATATATATATATATATATATATATATATATATATATGTGTGTGTGTGTGTGTGTGTGTGTGTGTGTAATGATAAAAACTTGAGAAATAAATTATTAAATCCTAACATTAATTTCTCATTCTAATTCGATGTAGAAATGTATTTAAAGTCAAGAACTGATGAAGCACTAAAGCACAAACTTCGCTTTAGAGTTCCCGCCCGTCATAATTGTAGAAGTATAATGCTAGATCATTACTTTTTCGACATCTATATAAGGACCGTGACTAAGTGAGATATTCTCTCTTCCCTTCTTACTCTTGCATGGTTTTAACCGTCAAGTTTAGCACATTGGTGATTAATTGGTCAACTTTTATGTCCCGGAAGATATAAATTATTTGTCATGATTTTCCAAATTTGATTAAGAGTAGTGAATTTACTACGTTAATTGATCGACATCATGGATAAGTTATTCAAA
Source organism: Pardosa pseudoannulata (assembly GCA_032207245.1). NCBI lineage: Eukaryota > Metazoa > Arthropoda > Arachnida > Araneae > Lycosidae > Pardosa > Pardosa pseudoannulata. Next base: position 91,787,095 of record CM063504.1, on the reverse strand, counting down.
CTTAAATCTATATCCCACTTTTTATATACCATTCAATGCCAAAATTTTTGTATTTGTTACACATACATACATACACACACATATATATATGTATATACATACATACATACATACATACATACATATATATATATATATATATATATATATATATATATATATATATATATATATATATATATATATATATATATATATATACATACATACATACATACATACATATATATATATATATATATATATATATATATATGAAATATGGGCTAGATTCATCTAAAAACACAACACATTTTATTTTGGTGAGTTACATGAAATCCATACAGCAGGCCAGAACTTTATGAACATCGTGCACAGACATCGTTTTAGGTAGAGATTTCTCCGGCAAAAGGACTACGAATAATACCTAAGCACAAGTGACCGAGATAAAAAAATAACCATGTTTAAAGAGAACGCGTTTGCTATTGGCTAAAGAAGTATAAACGGAGGCTGAATTAAGTCTATGACGTGTCTGAAGGGAAAAATCAAAATTATTGCGCAAACATAATTTATAAATAGAAGTTATTAAATATTAAAATATGTAAATAAGGAATTTAATATTATATATATATATATATATATATATATATTGTTTTTTTTTTTGGAAAGTCCTTAGGTTAGAAGGCAGGCAAACTCGAAAGTCTCCAATACTGACAAATTAAAAAATGAATGATATCGTATGATCAGATTTCGTTCTTCTATGAAGTAATACGACTAAAAATAAATAGTATTTTAAGAACAATTAGTATAGCCAAATGTCATTCATTTATTGTAAATTTATAATCTTACAAAGGTCCTATTGCTTTAACAATCTTTTATTAATGGAAAAACAGCATTCTGTTATGTCATTTCTTGTGTATGGAATTATGTTATAAATTTTTTAAACTATATTTTAAGATAGTAATTCTTTACTTATTTATAAGGACAAACTAGATTTCCAAAAATTATATGTTACTTTTGATTAGATCTTTACCCACAATACCCCAAATTAAATTCTGCTATATCAAGAAGTCATCAGGAAGTAGAGCAGGCATAAACAGAAGTAGGAACAATTCACTCTTAAGTGGTATTTATGTGTCACAAAATCTGAGCCACGGAAGCACATTAAGAAAAGGCAGTGATCTCGTAACTCGAGTGTTTCGGGTTCGGGACTTGAGACAAATGTCCTCAGGGCTAATTAATGGTGGTTGGATCACGTAAAATAGATTCGTGGTCGCAATGTCCTCCACGTTTCCAGGCGATACTTGCAGAGTTAACAGGCAAAGCCTAGGGGGTCTTTTTTGTTCTTACTTTGTTTCTGTTGTCTTAAGGAGAACTGTTAGGCACCTGTATGGTGTTCATATTATAAAATGATCAATGTCACAATACTATTAACACTATTCACTGAATAAACTATTGTTAATCATAAACATACATTAAGGCTGCTACCCTATTACAATCGACATATGTCAATGGGGACTTCCACGTCATAATGACGTCAGAAATCGCCAGAGATGGGAGCTTTGTACCATAAATTTCCGTCTCTGACATCATTATGACACAGAAATTATAATTGATATATGTCGACACCAATATGGTAGCAACCATAGTCCAAACTGTATTAAAGTATTGATAAATATTTAAGCGAGACATTTATCATTTCAGACGTTTCAGTACTGCTTTTTCAATTATTTAACTTTTGGTTAGATTATCTTTAGACAGATAAAATTCATGCGTTAAAAGATAAAGTTTAGCTAAATATACAATGAGATTAAACATAAAGAAAAAAGTTACAAAAAAAATTATTTTAAGATGTGCGACAAAAGTTTCATTAGTTTGTGAAATTTTTAAAATATTTTCATACTGGGTAATTTGAAAAAAAGTTGAATATTGATTTTTTTACACTGGGTAGAAAACATATTCCCCGTGATTAATCATTAAAATTTTATTATGAAATTTACGTACTATGTCAAGATGCAAATGATTTTTGTTTTAGTACGTAATTAAAATGGCATAAACATTAGACTTCAAATATATGACGCTAAACATTATCAGAGTATAAAATTTTTAAATCGGCTACGATAATTTAAAAGAAATTAAAAATTTATATCATGATTTTTTGTTATAAAATATGTGTAATAATATAAACAATACTAAATGAGAAATTTCATTTATAAACTAAGATTTTAAAGAAAAATAAATATTAGGAATTACTCTAAAGATATGAAACTCTGCTCTTGAACTTATGTCTTAGCTTATAGCTAACGAAACGCTTTACACAAATTTAATCTCTTAACAAATGGTGTTGAATATTGTTTATAAGAATAACTTAACCACTGAATATTAGCTTAGGGATTAGCTAAAATGCTTAAAATTAATGTTATTGCATAATTCCTTATACAAATGACAAAACAATTCCATCTAAATCCTTTTCAAAGGTTTTGGTACTTCTTAACTGCTAGAATATCATACTTATTTCTAACTTCCTTTAGCTTAAAATTTTAGAAAACTTTTATTTTTAATGATTTTTAACATCTTGAAGCATGTAACAAAGTGTGAAGTTGTTTTTTCGAAGGAAATCTAACACTTTTTAGCCCTGTATCGGGCTCTGACGTCGATGTCTAAGGCACCAATGGACATATTTTACTTTTAATACTAATTTTAAGAAAGTTAATTCATTTGATAGTTTTTAAAATAAAATAATCAAAGCATTAAAGCTTTATAATATTACTTTATTTATTTCATTCTTAATTGGCATAATTGTTTCTTTTTAATTTGTATCACCTTTACTTTAATTTTCAGATTTACTCTTTTTTTTCAGATATTAACAGGAGGGCTTGCAAATTTAAAATGTTAAAAAAATTATTTATTCTCGATGTTTAGGCTTTGATTTTCCATAGTCATTAGTTCATTGTTTTAGAGATATTGATTTGATTTCAATTCAACTTAAAGATACATATAGAAATAAATGTGTAAAATTTGGCACCAAACTTTGGCACCAAACTTAAAGATTTCTGTTAACCTAAAATATTTTTGTTATTCTATAAACAACAAACATGCAGCTTAATACATCGTAGTTATTTTGTTTTTCTTAATAAATAATTTTCAAGGTAATAGAACATTGTAAATATGGTTAGATTTTGTTGCAATTAAAAGTACGAGACTACTTAGTGAATAAAGAGTTATACGCATAAATCGGAATGCTTTGTATGTGCTGTACATTCTAACAAGTTTCGAATTCAATTCCTCGAATTACATTCTTCTTAAATTTTTTATACCTCTCTTAAAAATTATAGTTTTGAAATAAGTCGGAGCCTTTATCTCATTTTGCCTTCTTTGCATAAATTTTGTTTGTTTTATCTTATTAAGATCCAGGTCACAGTATCTAATTCTGCGTAAGGTAGTCAGTCTAAGAGGAAACCAGTAGTGACAATGCATAGAGAAGCTTCAACAATTAAGAGCTACGCAGCACAAACATATTATGAACGCTTTTTATTGTTTGTTACCTACATTTGATTCATTTTCGTTTTGACATATCTCTTCTAAAGATTTCCTGATCAAAATCTGATTGCTTTAGGGCATGCTTTTCACATTCCTGAACTATTGCTCAATTAGACGACACTCAAAGAGTTTAATTGCCACTTTATTTGCAACTTTGTTGGGGATATTTTCTTCTCGTGAAGAAATTGAGCTATAATTGAAGAAATAGATCATTATTATTACTTAAAGAATAAAAAATGCTTAAAAGCAATTTTCCCTCAAATAGCAAGAGATCTGTTTCTTGAATTCTGTCTTTAGAATAGCACCCATTTCGAATTTTAGAAATTTATTTTTTAAAGTTGTATATTCGTATAGTAAATAATGTTAGAATTTAAAAATCGGTGTTTATTATAGTTTAACCCTTAATTTGGCCAAGTCTGGCCGCTACACCGGACATGTATATTTATAACTACTATATAACATAATTGTCAGTGTTCGCCACAGCGGACATTAATTATCTCAAAAATGGAAAATGATATATTTTTTTGTTTATTTTACAGAGATCCTAATGTCTATACAGACATGGGAAAATAACAGAAATTAAAAAATATTTGAAAAAACATCTTGTTAAATTAAGGGTTAACTTTCCTTTTTCAGAATCAAGGCTTAGATATATGGTACGTCGTATTTTAATTAAAATTTTTATATAGATCTTCACTCTATGACACTATATATAACAGGAATAAACAGGTAGATTTTCGTTAATTCAATGAAACTAGTTAGCCTAAGAAATCATTTTAGGGTGTTTTTAAAATCATTAAAAAAGCAATATATCTGGGGGAATATTTTTTTAACTCTTAAAGAACAAACTAAATTGTTTTCAGACATTTTGTTTTATTTAGACTTCATAAAACATATTGAAACTTAAATTCAGGTAAGTTAAATGTAATAGTGGTGTTTAGAGCCACATAAATTATTGAAAAATGCCAAATTTGTATAACATACTACAGCCTACATAATTTCTGGGAATTAATGATACCTGAATAAGACTTGTGGATACAATAAAAAATTTGATGGAAAAGTATTATATTGTCCTGATGTAATAAAATTTTAGAATTTAGGGACAGTTTCACAAAGGTTTCTAGGACAAGAAAAACAAGTACTAATTATGTTGACTCTGAAAGAGCAGATCAAATATTCAATTACAGTGAATTATGCAAAGAACGTACTTTAAAATAATTTCCGGCTGCTGGACATCGCTTTAGTATAATAAATTTTAATGTAATAATTACTGTGTTGTAATGATTATGAAATATTTTAGTACCAAAGTAAATAATTATTTGTTTGCAATCCTAATAAAGAATAGAAATAAAGCTTTGTTAACTGATATTTCATTTAAAGAGGGACTTTTTCTATGTAGCGATTTTCTCAGTTATATTGTTCATATTGTTCGCATAATTACGACGAACTGCTACCTAAATGTTTCATAATTCTGACATCATTGCGCATTTTTTATTGGACCCTAGGAATGTTTTTACTTAAAACGTTGGTGAACTACTCATATTTACATTACGATGAAAAAGATATCGTACTATTTTTAAAGCTATTCAGTTGATGACAAAAAATATCAGGAAGGGAATTTTTTTTAAATAAATTCTGAAGAGCTACCCATTTTAAATACGGAAAATGGAGTTCAAAGGGGAAAAATAGACTCTAAAAAAAGAACTAGATATTAATAATTCATGTTGGGGATACTTTCCTTCGTGATAGCTGAAATATAGGATATATGTGTCAAATCTGGTCCACCTTTTTCTTGTTAGTAGGGGACTTCGCTGTTGAAAAAGGGAGGAAATACCATTGAAAGGTGTGTTTTCACTTTTAATGAGAACACAGGTATTCAAGCATACTGCATCTTACATGCAAAGGTAATGATGCATTTGCGTGTCTAGAATAGTATGATGTCTTAAATGCATGAAATAAAGTCTGACGACATATCTTTGATGTAAATATTAATAAAGAGGAGGATACTTGTCATTAAATTGTCCCCACATTTGTATAATGACTTAATGCACACCGTAAACAAATTATTAATATTTTTCATGTTTACTTATTCCACATCCTTACACTTAATAATAATATCTTAATGTATATATGCGGAAGAACAGATACAATGTATACCTAGTGAAGTAACGTTTACTTTATTATGGAAAATAAGTAAATACTTGTTATACCTGATTTTTTCACAATCAAATTTTTCAGATTGAAAACTAGGAAATTTTATTGTTTATTACAAGTACCTAATAAAAACGTTTCGTTGGGATCTAATAAAAATATTTCCCATAGTAAAATTTTTCATTAAATTTATATAGTTTTTAGCTGTTAATTTGTGTAATTCCAAATTCATTTTATACAGAAAATGCTAAGATGTTCACTAAAATTTTAAAAAGTTTTATATGATAAACTGTTTTTTTTAATCATTAAAACAAGAATTACTATAAAACAAGTTAAAACTTTGCTGCATACTAATTTTAACTTATTTCTTACGAAATATTTCAAAATCTTTAATGGTGACATAATATGCATCCATACTAAGCTTGGAATTCTGCATTTATATGTTAGACCACTTTACACAGTATCAAACTAGAAAGTCTTCACTAATACACCAAAGACTAAAAAAAAACATACCTAAAAATATCATTTAGATGCTATTTTGTACTACTAAATTACCAAATTCATTAGGACTTTTCTAATATCTAAAATATTGATTATATATATATATATATATATATATATATATATATATATATATATATATATATATATATGTAATCCATTTTTTATATAACTCCTTTATAAGGAGAAAGTTCAACAGCTAGCATTCATAAAGTACAAAGATGCAGTCGGGTCTCATATTCAAGATAACACAGAAGTCTAATTTAAAACTTTATTTCAGAGCGGCAACACGGCACATTTTGTCCTTCTGGACAATATACAATCCAAAACCACAGAGTTCACTCTGCTCTCACACAAGTACACCCAAGAACGCTGACAACAAGAATTTTCCCACAACAAAAACAACTTACTGAGCGAATTAACTGCAATATCAGCAAAACGCGAAAACATGTTCCGCCAACACCTGGGAAATTGCTGTATAGACAGAAACTTTACAGCTTTAGGACAGAAAGGAATGTTAAGTGGAAAATACTTCGTTGATTAAACCATTTAGAGGCTGATAAAGATATTTAGATGAATTAAAATAGGAGAGAGGAGGTTTTTTGAAGAAATATTAAAGTTAAATAATTTTGATATATTACAGATCCCCCCCGAAAAAAGAGAAAATCGTCTCGCTGATGGGTGACATTTTCACAACTTATAATAGTACAAATATATGATTATCAAAATTTTTTTACAACATTAAACGAATAAATTTAGTGTAGAAGAGTCAGAACTGTCTTTCTAGTGTGTCAGAATTGGAGACATCAGGGTTACAGAGTCAGAAGCTTGGTCTGTAACTCATCATAAGTAATTCCACACCATCACATCAAAATTTAAAACTATCAAGTTTTACCGTTCCTCTGACTCTCCTGCACCATCACAAAATCTCTATACAGAATCAATATATAAACAACTAAACAATGAAAGATATTATACAGTGAATATAACAGAAACAAAATAATACACGCAAATGAAGGTTTACAGTAAACAAGTATTTAAGAAAGTTTATCATTATGAAATTCCATATTTTTCCTAAGCAAAACTTAACTCAAACTGTTCAAATTATGCTTTCTTAAAATTTTACTGAAATAAAATTTGGAGAAGGAAAATGGCTGTCCTCTGTGGTGACCAACGTGAAAATTGTTAGTGACCCCGTGGGTGCTCACACAAAACGACAAAAGGTTCATCCCTCTGTGGGAGGCGACTACCTTTTGCTTTTATGACAGGGCTCTCCAACGTTATGACATTTATGAACAACATTTTGAACCTTTTATTTCTTTTTTCTCTATCAAAGATCAGAGGTATGCGGGTAACAGTTTCCCACATCTTGATCAGCTACAAACTTTACTCATCTTCAGTGTGGAAAACCCGAAACACAATAATCAGATTGAACTTCAAAAAATATCTCGGAGAGTGGAAGGGGCTTGCCTCGAAGGCGATGACGGAATGACCGTTCATGACCTAGAGAAAGCTGAAGAGCAAAAACGACAAAGGACTCGCCTAAGCTATCCATTGACTTTGCAGAGGCCTCTCCGGAGTTAAATATTAGAAAAAATTAATTCCACACTGAAAATCAAACTGAACTACCCTTCGAAACATTGTTCATTTGTAAGTTTTAACTATCCTGTATTTAATTCACATTAGGAATTTAGACGTAAAAACGGCATTATCTCTTAAATTTCAATCAAATTTTCATACTTAAAATGAAAACATTACCTATTCTATGAAAATTCTCCTAATTAATCAAATTAGATATTCCTTGTATTGTAAACATTCACTTACTATTTTTGAAATAACACACCATGAATTCAGAATATAAAAAACACATTTATAGTTATTATGAGAAATTGCGAATATAAAAATGTAAAAATATAAAGTATTTGAACACTTTAAATCAAATAATTTTTGCAATTCACTTTTAGAAAGCAGGATCTCAAAGTTACTATGTCCAAAATTTATATTATCAAGATTCTCAAAAACATATGTTTAGAAATAATAGTAAAATATGAAAGTCATAAAAATATTTCAAACTGATTATTTTTTAGATTCACTGCAATTAATAAAAAGCAAAACTCAAAAACGATGAATTGCAAATTGGCTAAATATAAAAAGTGAATACTATAATAAAATATAAAAACACAGATATCTAGAATCGTCAAGTTCGTAATCATCAGAGCAGTCCTTCAAATCAAACCCGTAATCCCAAAACACACTCAACAAAAGTATCAAAACAACAATTCAACTGACGAGTGTCAACACATCTGTTTACTACTGTATAAATCCCGTTCGCAATTGTACAGTCAAAACAACTCTTATATTTTACGTCCCCACATAACATGAAAGAATTTTAAAAACTCCTGTAATTCAGGTCGAACCGAAACTGCCACGTCATGATAATTTAGAGGTCACAATCAAAATTTTCAATGTTCAAGTGCTTTTTCGCTTTCCAATTTCTCTATTGACCAAGGTCACAGACACTCCATTCGTTGGACTGAAAGTTTTTCATTCTCTCGTGCTATCGAATTTTAATAACTTCCTTTACTTCGTTCTTAAAAATCGCACATCACAAAATACTATTTAAATTCACCTAAATTCAAAAATTTCAATTCCTAACCAAATTATTAAATTAACCTGGAAGTTAACACACAAAATTTTCAAATAAAATACATTTAAAAATAAAATTGTTATTATATTTTAGAATATTTTATGTAAACAAAATTTTAAATGAAACCACCGAACATCGTAAATCACTAATACAATATAATTATCAATTTCTAATTTAAATATTTTCCAAAATTTTCAATGAATTTCAACATGAATTTTAAAATCAAATGCAATCAATAATTATTAAAACAATTTCTCTTAGAAACGGTAAATAGAAAAAATAATTGAAAGTCCGGCTGTTTGATTGTTCACAAAATTAAGTTTCTTGATTCTTGTTTACGCATAATTTGCACAGTAAAATAAACAAAATTATTAAATTTTTACACTGTTAACATACAAATAAACAAAATAATTCTTAAATCACTTCTTTAGTATTATCAATCAAATGAGAGAAACAATCATAAACATTTTTTTTAAGAATTATTACATATCTAGAAATATTATTCATTTAAACAAATTTTGATATTTTTTAAAGAACAGAAATTTCGAACTATTAAGTTCTAGAAATACTATTAAATTTTAATTTAAAAATTTTACCTTCAATGACGAGAATTAGTGCAAGCAGTAGTTTTTCCTATCCAATAACATTGCATATTTTATCCAGCTTGTACTTTAATAACTTTTAAATTTTCAAATTTCCCAAACATTATTTTTAAATGTCACAGAAAATTTTACCGAGAATAAGAATTTTAATTTTGAAGCATGTCCTGGAAGATTGGTGGGTTGATATATCCTTGTCCGAAGAGTTCGTTTGGAGGCTTGAAACGGAACACGGCACGAACTCGGCGATCTCGATGCGGAACGCGCATTGTAGGGAACTGGATGCGGATGTCACGGAAACAAATCAAATTGTATTTTTGGAGTTCTTGTAACACTCTCTGCAGTCGACGGGAGGCTGCCATGGTCTTGATGTTTATCAAAGGTAATGCAAGTCTGAGTTAGCTCAATAGGAAATACTTATGTCATTTTCGATATACACAGTCACTAAAACTTCGGAAGACTTTGTCCGTATGGATTCGAAATCCATTGTCGTTTCACCGTAATTTTAAAACATTATCCACAGATGTAAAAACAAAGTTCGCAAAAGTTCACGAAGTAAATTCCATCAAGAAAATTTCTCTGCCATAGTAATTTTCACGAAAGTGGGTTTCCACACAGATAAAATCCTGCCGGCTTAAAATGTAATCCATTTTTTATATAACTCCTTCACAAGGAGAAAGTTCAACAGCTAGCATTCATAAAGTACAAAGATGCAGTCGGGTCTCATATTCAAGATAACACAGAAGTCTAATTTAAAACTTTATTTCAGAGCGGCAACACGGCACATTTTGTCCTTCTGGACAATATATAATCAAAAGCCACAGAGTTCACTCTGCTCTCACACAAGTACACCCAAGAACGCTGACAACAAGAATTTTCCCACAACAAAAACAACTTACTAAGCGAATTAACTGCAATATCAGCAAAACGCGAAAACATGTTCCGCCAACACCTGGGAAATTGCTGTATAGACAGAAACTTTACAGCTTTAGGACAGAAAGGAATGTTAAGTGGAAAATACTTCGTTGATTAAACCATTTAGAGGCTGATAAAGATATTTAGATGAATTAAAATAGGAGAGAGGAGGTTTTTTGAAGAAATATTAAAGTTAAATAATTTTGATATATTACATATATATATATATATATATATATATATATATATATATATATATATATATATATATATATATATAACACATACAAGCATTTATATGAATTAACGTTTCAAAATTAGTTTTTTTTTTTTTACCTGAAATTATTAAAAATTCTGCGTTTATTACGTGTTATTAACTAATATGCTAAAAATTAACTGCATTTATTTAAAATTTATTGTTTAGTAGAAAATTAGTAATGTTAAGAAAAATTATTAGCAAAAAGTTCAAATAATAGTGTTAAAATAGTGACAATTTATCTGCGTTTAATATAAAATAAAAATACTTATTAAGGACATTTAAACATTTGTAAGTATGCAATATTTTAGATATTGCTATTCAGGTAATTCTTAATCTTGAATGAAGACTAAATAGAATATGCGAGCGAATAAATATGTTTAAAATAAATTTGAAATAAAATGTGTTATTAAAATGTTACAAGTTTGCATATAGAACTATTTTCTCAGAGACAGAACAACATTTTTAAAAGGGGATATTTTATAAGATAGTATTTCTATACATTGTATAAACTTCAAATTTCTTGTTAGAAACCAAATTCTCATGTTTGGGACTTTGGATAAAACTTATTAAAGAAAAAACTCTTTTGTATTACATGACATTAACATTTAATTTGTACCACTTGTAACTAACAAATTAGTACACCCAATGACAAGCAAATTATCTAGTTCATGCAAAGCATTTGATCGAGTGATAGTTTTTTGAACACAAAAGTCTATCATTAATACAGAAAAAGAATTTTGAAATGTAACATTTTTAAAAGCTTCTTAATAAAGAATGCTTTTCCTACCTTAATAGATATAAAATCTGACGTTCTGGTTTCATAGCTTCCAATCACAGAAATCTCCGGGGAAGAAGTAATATCTTGAATTTCGATTATTAATGTATTCCTGTTCGTGTCAAACCCTTATTATTTTCACTCACTAAAAAGATTTCGAAAAATGATTAGGAAAAAAGAAAACATGGGAAACTTGTTTAAGTGCTGGAAAAGACACATTGATATTTTTACTTGTTTTTTTAGTTCAGAAATGTTTGAAGCTACTTCTCTTTCTTTTAGTCGCAATGGTTATACCATACTTTAGCACCGCCGGCTGAATTTTTGAAGGTCTACTTAGGTCTGTCCACCATGCAGCACATTAAATCTCATCTGTCATCTGCTTTGAATTACTTGGTGATAGGAAAAATAGCTACCCTGAGATTTTTATCACGAAGCCTCTCATTTGGCAACGAGGGTGGCTAGAAACAAAACCTTCATTAGACAAATATCGAAATGAATAATTCATGTTGCCGCTTTGATGTCTCAATCGAAAACGCTGCGGATTACTGTCAAATTTGTCCCCATCTAGCTGTAGCTGAAAATGTTTCAAGTCGCTGAAAAATTGACAGAAAATTTTAAGATTCTTCGGAGATAAGTATTCCCTTTTAGAAAAGCTTAATTGAAGATTTTTTTTCTGTATATGTGTCAAATCATGTGCATCCTTGTATGTCTCTGTCATCATTTGTCATATAATAAGGGGATTGTCTGAACATAAGATTAACTATGTCTCTTTTATTCGTACCCATTAGTTTAAAGCGATAAATTAAAACGACATGTTACGTATATTACTTCTTTTTTCAGCTAAATGTATAAACATTATAAATATAAGTGGGGATCTATGAAATGTACAACAGTTTTGTTATCTTTTATTCCATAACATATGCGGACTATAATCCTAAATAAATAAAATTTACAATTTTTTTTTCTGAAGAATTATATCTTATAAACATCTTTAAACTTTCAGGGTTAAAATAGAAAATAAAGTACGATATTTCCTTTGTATCATAAATTCAATTTAAAATGAAGGTTGTTTCACAAAACTAAAACGAATTTGCATAATAATGATTTTAAGTAAAATTGGTACAGCTATAAGAAGCTAAGTGTATTAACACATAGTGTGTTGGTACATTTCGCAGCGGAATTGTACAGGGAGTGGGCATTTTGCTCAAAAATTTAGTTATTCAGTTAAAATTCAATAGATGGAAAATTATTTAATTTTTTAACCAACTTTTCTTATTTTATATTAAAATATATAAACAAAAATGTAAATAAAAAATATATAAATAGCAACCATAAAAGTTTTGTAAACAAAAAACACATTTTTTAGTACATAAATTTATAATAGTATCGTAAATATGAAAACTCAAACAGAAATAGTAGTATATAGTTTTAATTTTCTTCAAATTGTGTTATATATAAATATTTTTCCATTATAAAAAAAATGAAAAGAGCAATCATAAAACTAAGAATGTAACAACTAGTTTTTATTTGCCTAAATTTTTCCAGAATCTATGTAGTAGATAAGAACATTCGACTTCGTTTTCCTGTATATACAGTTATTTTTGTACTCACAAACAAACCATATTGTTACACTAACCCGTACTAGTACGTGACCCACGCTCTCGTATCAATCTTCAGAAAACGTACTAGTACGTGTCCAGCATACAATGTATTAATGTTGTTTTTTTCATACAAAATTTAAAAATTAAGCTTACTATTTTAAATCTACAAACTGTTCAATTTGCTATTAAATGAAAAACAAAGAAACACACTTTCAGAAGGTTTCAAATTATTGTTATAAAAGAAAATGAAAATGTATTTACAAGCAACATAATACATTCTTTCATTTACCTCTAAATTAGAAATACGAAAAAATATAAGTATATATACAAATATAGATAGTGTAATATAAAGAAGTGTCGATAAAAGAAATTCTTGAAACAGCGCATGTTTATTTAAAAATTCTTAAGGATAAACAGTAGGGAACGATAATATATAGTACAATGAAGAGAAGTTATTACTCAGATGAAAGTCAATGGAAGAAAAATAACATGTTGAGAAAATAATATGCTTAACGATAGGTGTAACTAATTCGCAAAAAGGTATGATAACTAGTAAAAATATTTGAATGATTCTTTAAATGAAAAAGATGAAAATTTCGCGATTTATTGCGAAGATCATCATAAAAAATTAAAGAAGCCTTAATAGTAAACTGAATTTAGTTGATACATATATCTACCAAAGTACGGAATTGGAGAATATACCTAAAATTATCTTTAGTACCAAACACCAACAGATATTAGAACATTATTCGTATGAGACGTTATTAACATTGAATAAAGAATTTCTTTATTCATGACTTGGATAAATCCTTAATAGTCATTTAATTTTGTTTAATTTTGTTTTTAAAAACATGTTTGATCATGAAAATATGTATGTAAATTCAGTTTATTATTAAGGCTTCTAATGGTTCGAGGAATTTAATTGAAAATTGCTTTCTATTATTGCAACAATATAAGTTCTGCTATTATAACCCTATTCATACCCTGTTGACTACTTATTACCCAGTTTAAACCATAGCTAACACAGGGTGACAACTGTTGGTTTCTAATAGTAGTAATGACTTAATATTTTAAATAAACTTTTGAAATGTTTTTAACTATTCTGTGACAAATAATTCCTGGAAGCCATGCAGGTAGAGTATATGAGTAACGTGTTGACATACTGAAGATATGCAATTATGATGAGGGATGTATTTATGATGTTATACAGACAATTATTTGATTTCGCTGGCAGTATATAATTTAAGGAGTTATCACATTAAAAACCTTATCAAATACGAAAGACATGCAACTTTAACACCTTGAGGATTATCTTCAGTGAAATAAAGAAAGTACGCTGAGAGAAACATCTAAAGAGAAAAGAAAATTAGGCAATTTGCCTATAACACTGAGGTAGTAACGACAATAACGTTTAAATATTAATGGAGTAATGTTCTAATTTTGTACTGTACTTAATAGTATATAGTACCATATAAACATATCTAATCTCTAATTTGTAATTAATTATCTAAAAGCTAAATGTATAGTTATCAATAATGTTGTAAGAAAAACTCGATCTGCATTATAAAGGAAGGTTTCCCCTTTTCGCTTTATTTATGAATAATCTTCACAACTTTATCATATTCTTTTCTTACGTTTATAGTTTTACTGGGGAAATCAGATCCTCCCTTTAAATATGCCAAACTGAGTAAGTTTTGCATACACATGTACGTACAATGAGAATAGAATGACGTGGTATTCTCAAGCAGTGTTGGAGCTAGGAAGATCTGGCAAAAATCTATCCCGATATAAACTAGTAAACTCACATCCAATCTCTGAAGAACCGACGTCCCATCAATAAAATTCCTACAAACATTTAATTAAAGAAAAAACGAAACACTAAAACCGATCCCTAAAACAATCGGTGCATGCTGGAAATATAAATGTTTTCACATATAAGTTACTAAATACTTATAAAATTATACAAAATTGTTTACGATATTTAAGACTTGATTCAACTGCTATAAGATCATAAAATTTATCTCTTTTGATTGTTTATACTAAAAAATTTAATATACTCCAAATTAAAACTGTTATATTAATATCCGTAAGACTTAAATTCTTCTCTGTAGTTAAGCTTAAATGTTCTTCTGTGAGTATATATTTGTATTTTTTTTTGTAAAATGGGTTAATAACAATCGATATTCACTCCTTTTTGAGATTCGTAAAGCAAATTGATTTCTATATTATTGATTCTTTTTATAGAATACATTTTTAAGGTTTTGTAATTTAAATTGTAGGTAATACCTATATTCTAAGTTAAATTGTTGAGAGGACAGTAATACAAATTGTATATTTTATTTAATTTTACTGTATTAACCGTTTTACATTTTTCGTTATATCAAACTAAGATAAATTATTTCATGACCTTATCATAATGGAAAGAAATCTCAATTGTTTCACAATTTTTTATACAGTTTAATTAAGTATTTAAAGATTTTTGGTCTCTTGAATCAGATGCAATTTTAGCTTGAAACGAGATTCCTTTAGAAGGTATGGAAAACATTTAAGGCCTATCTATCTATATATAAAAGAGTAACCATTTGTTTGAATATGTTTTATATGAATCCACACGGTTTACCATAATTATATTTTGGTTAAGATTAAATAAAAGTGATAGAAACAGTATTTGATATCCTAAACAGTCAATGTCAATTTCAAATCGCTTCTGTCCTTTCTATTATGTAATATGACAGTATAACAAACATGATATTTGTTATTGCTTATTATACCACGTGAAAAAATAGGTTAGGTAATTCACAACTCAGCAATCATTAATTTATATAAATTGCCTGTAAATTTATATAAAATTGTTTACAACACGATTTTAAATGTTTTTAAAAGAGACATGATTAACTAAAGATATGAATCTCTATAAAAGCAAAGTATAGTAAAAATTAGAATAAACCAACTACTTAAATGGGAGTCTAGCTTGATCTTCGTAATTATTCCAAAATTTTGAGACTCTTATTCAGAAAACGCTATCGCATCTTCTTGCTGCTTAACACTGACTTTGATTTCACTTTTAGTTTTAATATATGAAAAGTTTAATTGAAGCTAAATATTATTGTAATGCAGAAAAATTAGGTAATTTTTCATTAGTAGGCTAAAAGGATAACTTACTAAGTATTACCAATTTTTGTATTTTTTAAGTCAAAATTTATTTAAAATTAAAATAGCTGAAAAAGTGTTTTATAAAGATTACTTGATATCACTAAAATATCTATACGGAGATCGGAGACGCTCTGCAATGAGGCCAATTATCATATAACATTAATTAGGAAATTTTACTCTTAAAAATGCTTAGGGAAAAGATTCATTAAATTATAAAGCATGAATCATGTCTGAACTATTGATAAGATAACCCAAAGATCATTTGTGTAAAAATCAACAAGTCAACGAACAAGTGTAACGAAAACAAGTGTAACGAATCAACAAGTGTAACGAAACGCTCTATTATTTCAAAGCTAATTAAAAAAATAAATATTTTTCTTTTCTGCTATAGTGAAATATTTAAATTTTTGTGAGTAAAAAAAGGCGTGATCTCTCTAAATATATTTATATTTATAATAACATAGAACCATAAATCTGTAACGAAAGTTTTATATATTATAGATATGAAATATATCAAGAACACTTCGGGTATTTATTTTTAGTCATAAAAAAATTTTAATATTTCTGGATAACAGGAAATAAATTATTTTATTATTCTTAGTTCATTTTTATATAAAATTGTGACTTTAAAAAACTTTTTATTTGTTTTTATTATGTAAATACAGCATCTTAGATTAAGTTTATTTTATGTTAAAGTTATATTTAAGATTATTTATTAATTTGGATTAAGACTTTGAAAGGTCTTTAAATATTTGTGGTTTGAGATGTTTTTGATTAATGTGTATTTTTCATTATGTAACCTTATATACCGGTAGTATAGACTTTTTATGTGTATAAAATGCAGTTTTCTCAATTTATCACGGCCCTTGTTAGGGAATCTGTCAGGTTTAATTTACGGGTAATAAGACTAATTAATGTCTTGGATAAAGTGACGACGTTAATGAATCTGGGTGGAACTCGATTGGGTCTCTGTTGATCTTAAAAGAAATATTACTGTCATATTCCAAAGAACTGTGAATATTTTATGGGTAAAAAATGGTATATAAATATATGAAAGCTATAATGATCTATTTAGTCACTTTGAGAGTATAGAAGAAAAATTGGTAGATTATTATCTACATTTTCATTATCATTACCATGGATATCCTACGTTGTTTAATATTTTAGTATGCCAGTTTGCAAATCAAACTAATTGACATAGAATGTTATATGAGTCATGTAAATATCGAAATTCAGACTTTAGAATTTAAATTTTATTTGAATGTTATTTAATCATACAAGTGAAAGCAATTTTGTTAGCTTAGCGAATTTTCATTTACTTGGAAAATAGATTAACCACTTTCTAATTTTAAATGACGGCCATGGTATACCTACCTATTTAAGAAATTAAATTATAAAATACTTCAAAAATATTTTCTGTTTTCATAAATAAACATTTTGTTAAGCTATCTAATTTTTTAACCGTATATGTATCACAGCAGTAAACAAATGATTTAAATTAGCGTTATGTCTACATATACATAATTCAGTTCAGAATTGTCGGTAGCAAGTTTACACAAAGACGTGTGTAACGCAATCATTTTTCAAAGGAAATATTCGAGTTTGTTATGACTCATTTACAGAGTAAGTGCACTGGGGTCACAAACAAAAAAGGATTACATGTTGATACATGATCGAAATCTAATTATAAAAGACAAACATCTGGGAATGTCATCAATGTCATCTCGATCTATCATTTTTCAAAAGACAGAAATGAAAAATGATGATTGCGAGTAACTAATTTAGAAATTCGGGAAATTTTGAGAATGTAAATAAATCAACTACTTACCATTCTATTGCGAAGCATTCCAAATTTTATAAAATAAAACGCATGTGTAGGATGTTACTTAACATCTCATAAATATTTTGTAGTTAATAGCTACATTTATGTACATATATCAACTGATTTCAAGGAATAAGCATTCTATTGCCTTTACCATGATCTTGCTTCTGGTCTCTGTACAGGTCTTTCACTGCTATAACCCCACAAGTTATTAATTTATACCTCTTTTGCCTAGGAAAGTCCCTGGTGAGTCAGATATATATTATTGCCACTAATAGTATCTTCAATACATTCTTATTAACACACGCACAAAGCAACTTATTTTTCTAATTTTAAATTCCACGCAAATGATATTTTCGGAAGGGTAAAGTGACGGGATCGAAATTCTTTGGCTATACATAGGGAAATTACAGAATACAGAAATGATAAATAAAGGAAAAAATAACTTTTTATAAAAATAAATTCTGGAACAAACGAATTGATTTTATAAATGCGGGTAAACGTATTATGTGGGAACGATACATCAAAGTTTCCACTGAAATTGAGAATGTTTCATTAATAATTTACGTTCTTGAATGAGTAATGATTACTAAACATGGTTAAAAAAACTTGAGTGTAAGTTTGAAGTAGCATAGGAAAAGAATTATTGAAAGTAAATGTTAATAACTAAGATACATTATCCTGTTTTTCAAACTACAAAAGGTTGGCTCATACATAAATACGAATATTAAAATCCGAGACATTTAATATCTAATAACAGTATTACACTGAATACTCAACCACTAATCTGAATGAATTTTATTTTCTCCACACTCGTGCACTATATCTCGGTTTCGTTTTGACAAGAACAATTTTCATTAAACTCGATGAATCAATAGCAAATAAGGAAAAACTACTTAGTTCACTCATTTTGTGTTTATTTTTTAAATTTTCAATAAACTTATAATACATTAGATAGTAGTTTTAATACTTTTTTCTTCTTTATAATTCTTAAATAGATAAACAGCAATACTTTAATATTCAGAACAATTATGAAAAAGCGGATTGTGATTTTTTTTCTTGGCAAGGGAGATGTTCCAGAATAGGTTGGAAACCTCTGGTTTGTGACGTTTATTTGAACTCATTATTTTAAAATGATTAAATAAACAAATAAACCTATTTTTTCTTTTTCCTCTGTTTTTTATGCATTTTATAGATTTGGCAAGCAACCACCCAAAGACAAGCAGGTATTTTGAGAAATGTGGGAAAAAGTCCAGCAAGAGACCTTTTCCCTCGTCTTTTTTTCAGACATAAAATCAATGGACCCTAAAAATTTAATGATGAGGAAGATGTATGGATAGACTTTTGAAAAGATGGAAAGGGGGAAAAGGCAGAGAGAAGATGAGAGAAGAGAAGTATCATGATTGCAAAGGCCACTGACTGAGAGAAACTGGAAGATGCTTAATGACAGAATGGTGGGCAAACATGAAATGATTGGAAATAATTGAGGACTGTCCGAAAAATAAACTAAGTATCTAAATCTTTTTACTAATAATCATTTTTCTGATTGACCTTTCTCAAACTTATAAGGTTATTTAAAGATCTGTTAATATTATAAGTCCAAACTAGAATTTTAAATGACTAATTTTTATTTAGATTTTTTTTAAGTAGCTGGTCAGACTATTAATTTTTTATTGTAAGAAAACATAATTTTATATTTCAAGTTTTATCTTTTATGTGTCACGTTTTAATGGTGCTTCTTTAACTCTCGAGAGTATTTATTTAGTACATATAAAACAAGGAAGCTTGAATATTTTAATAAACTGGTTTATTTTACTTTTATGGTGCATTTATGTTTAATTTTAACTTATTTAATTAACATTATTTAATTTTTTTCAACACAATTACAATTTTTCTATTAACAGTTAACTAATATTTCATCAATAATAGTCTGTCATTTTTTATATTCTTCAGTAAAAGTTTAAGTAAGAGGATCTTCAACAATAACAACATTTCAAAGCTCTCATGCTCTTTTAAACTATTTACTATTTTATCTGATCAGATGACAAAAAATCGGTAATGGCACCTAAAGGAAAATAGAACAAATCCTTTTCCTTTTCTATCGCAACTTTATTTCTATTCTTTTAGTACAAATCTCGTCTTCTTTATTTTTGTCTTTCAGCGAATAATTCAATTTTAGAGATTTTCCTGGCTATTGGATCATCCTGTATAGAGGTGATTTAGATGTATTTGAGGTAAGCAGAGCTATGAGTTATTTGATCATAGATTTCAGAATTAATTTCACCTGATTCATGTTGGCTTATAAAGAATTGCTGCAATATATCTATTCAAAGGTAAGTATTCAAGTAAATTTTCAGAGATATAATATATTGTTTTATAAGTGAGTAATATGTATTCATCGTATTTTTTGCAATTCATTTCGAAGCTCCAAACTTTCATTGCTAGGTAAATAATTTGAAGGAAGCATACAGGAATTTTATTATATTACAAATACATGTATTTGACAAAATGCCTTATATTGCCATTGTATGATATAATTTAGCATTCTTAGTTTCTTTATAAACAGTTTTATTTCCTTTTTATAAACATTCAATTTTATGAATTTTAGATTTTAAAATGTGTCATGAAATAATTTATTCATCAGTTTATTTTTAATCGTTTGGTTAAATCTGAATGCTTAAACTAACATCTTACTAATCTTTCATAACTAAAAGTAATTTCTCTCCGCCTGTTCTTCTACCAATAGAACTTAAACATTTTATCTAACTAAAGAATTAAAAAAAATAGAAAAACCACTTCAACTATCATTACACTTTATTCAATATACTCTGGACAACGTATAGTTTAGTAACGTTTAGAATTCTTAACTTCTTTATAAACAGTATTTGTTTCTTTTTGTAAACTTTCAATTTTATGAATTTTAAATTTTAAAATATTTCATGAAATAACTCGTTTATCAGTTTATTTTTAATAGCACAGTTATCTTTTTTGGATTTATCTGAGTGCATAAGCTAACATTTTACTAATCTTTCATAACTAAAAGTAATTTCTCCCTGCATGTACTTCTACCCACAGAACTGAAACATTTTATCTAACTAAAGAAAATTTAAAAAAATAGAAAAACCACTTCAACTATCATTACGGTTTATTCAATATATTCTAGACAACGTATAGTTTAGTAACTTTTAGCATTCTTAACTTCTTTATAAACATTGTTTATTTCTTTTTGTAAATGTTCAATTTTATGAATTTTAAATCTTAAAATATTCCATGAAGTAACTAATTTATCAGTTTATTTAATCGTACAGTTATCTTTTTTTGTTTTAATCTGAATGCCTAAACTAACTTAAACATTTTATCTAACTAAAGAATTTTTTTTAAAAATCAAATAAACACTTTAACTATCATTATATTTGATTCAATATATTCTGGACAAAGTATCTGAGGGATGTTTAAAATTTTATTTCTCTAATGTGCCCCATGATACGACTATTAAACAGAGTTTTATCAACTACACAAAAGAGCAGTTTTTTTAGAGCATTTGAAGTTTTACTGCTGTTATCAATAACAGAAGCGAGGGAAATGTTGAATCATTCCAGAGTATATACTTATATGTATCGCTACTGATTAGAAAGAACATTGTAAGTAGCATAAAGCAAAATCCAACTAAAGAAATAGAATATACTTATATCTGAGTTGTAAGTTACGTAATATTAGATATAACACTTCAATCCTTGATGCATATAAAAAGTAAAATTATGATAAAACTTTTAAACTTTGAGTTAGATACAGTATAAATATTACAATGTTGCTCTTGAAACCTGTTTCTCTAAAAAAAGTATCTTATCTCTGCTTAAATTAAAGTAATATCTTTATACAGTGTTACTGATTTAAAAGAAATTAATCATGTTTATTCATACCAAATCGTATAATTTTTTATTCACTCGGACAACGTTTTTACTGTAAATAAATAGCTTATGTATTTGCATAAGACTTAAATAAGATTGCAAATACGTATATCACACATAAAAACAAATTTTAAGATATTTAGATTATTTAATGTGTAATATTTATGTGTATTGAACAGCTTCCTGTATACTATTACCAAAAAAGGAAGGATGTTTTATGCTTGCCATTTATTGTATTTTAAAATAATCTAAATATTCATTACTTAAAACTTAAAAATATAATGATTTCTATCCACAATGTGAACAGTTGTTATCGTAGCTCATTGTCGTTAGCATGCAAGGTGGTGCCTCAGCGTTGAAATTCATAGTTTTCAAGAGCATTTCCCGGGTTCATTTCCAGGTTGGTGTATTTTAATTTTCCTGCTTTTGCATTTGATATCTGTTTTAAAAAATTATATGAATTTCTAATCTGGATGCTTGGATAAACCGCTTGTAAGGTATCCAATAATACGTAACTTTCTTTAGTTCAAAAATGTTTTTATTTCTTAAAGCAGCAGAATCTAAATTTCAATACAAATTTTAAAATTTATCTAAGTTTTTATCTGAAAAATACCTAATTGACCAGGCAGAATGCTGATAGCAAAGTTGCTAGCGTGTCTAAATAGTATAATATCGTAAATATAGTAAATATAGCAAATATAAGAAATATATACCTATAAAAAACAAGCTTCAGCGGTTTTCGAAATACACCCTTTAGTTGATGCATTATAATGGATTATATAAATTATATTTAGAAATAGGTTAACACAGAAAACAAACATGTCATGCTATATTATAGTTGCATATAAGTACTAATCGCTTCAAATCCAACCATCGATATACGTAATTAAGATTTTCAAATGAAGTTATATTCGAAATTCAAATTAGTTTTTAGATTATAATCCACCAACAATATAAGCAATTAACGAAATCAAATAACTCATTATCATAAAACAAATAACACATTAAAATAAATTTAATTTTCATCATGAACTTACTAATTATAACTGGAACTTAAGAAATAATTACATTTAGTCATTATTCGGGATTTATACTCACTACAAACGAAAGGTGCTTAAATTTACTACAAGATCTTTAAAAAGAATATAAATGCATATACCAATAAAAATATTACTGACGTGACATAAATGTTAAATACCTTTGGAAACGATAATAGCGCTAGCAATTACTTGTGTTCCTATTATACATATATATATATATATATATATATATATATATATATATATATATATATATATATATGTATATATATATATATATATATATATATATATATATATATATATATATATATATATATATGTATATAATATATATATATATATATGTATATATGTATATATATATATATATATATATATATATATATATGTGTGTGTGTGTGTGTAATGAGACTGACTTCTCGATGGGGGGTTGCAGTCATGGCCATAAAAATGATACCGTTTCAGCTATAGACCTTTATTAAGACAACTTTGAAGGACGGGTTCCCACTTCATCATAGGGACAAACTGAAGGGTCAGCTAGCATAAAGTTCTATTTACAAGACCATTAACACCTGGGTCAACATCTGTGGGAAAATATCTCTAGAAAAATCTGTCTCCGCTAGTGTGTATCTCCTTTTTATTTGGAGATTTCCTAAATTGTCCGCTAGGGCCATGTAGGTTTATAATTGGCCAGGCCCCTTCTCTGAGGGCGTAACCTGTAGCCCCAGTGGTCAATTTAGGTTAGGGGTTAAAAAGGGGAATGAAAAATGACGCGGGAAGTTTTACCCTTGATTTAAGTTTTGAAAACCCCTGAGAATTTTCCTTACATATATATATATATATATATATATATATATATATATATATATATATATATATATATATATATATATATATATATTGAAATTTTATATAATGTGTCATAAGCGAACTCAGCTTACTGAATGCTCAAAAAAGTTAAGGCTACATAATTGGTAGCAACCAGTAGCTATAAATTTTTAAACAAAATGAAGAAACGAATATGAAAATATATAAAGTGGACAAAAATGTAAAAAAGTATATTTCATGATAATATAGAAAGGTTTATTAGAAATCAAGACCAATATGAGAACAACACTTTTATATATTGGAAGAAGTGATAAAATCTGAAAAATAATTACATACCCCACACATGGTGAGCGATTGGAGAGCCCTTCCAATCCTGATCGCGCCAGCCGTGATCTTTCAATAAAAAGCAACATACAAATTGGTAATTCAACCCTTCTATATTTCATGAAAGAAAAGCCTAAATTTACAACACTTATCTTAATTTATATATGTAGTCTGATATTTTTAAATGATTTGATAAATGTTTTACACATGCTGAAATCATTAATTCAGTATACAAGAATGTAATTTGATTTCGTAATGTTTTGGCTTTAAACCCCAGAATAATTTTATAACATTGCCAATCATCCTTCAGAATCTTAAAACATTTAAACAAACAGACTTTTAAAAATTAAGTTGATGAACTCCAGGTGATACATAAGATAATTCTGTTACATAGTAGCTAATTAGGGAAACATATAATTTTAATAATTATTATTAAATTCAACCAATTAGCTATTTTTTAAGATCTGATAAATCTGTCACATAAGTGTGCAACTATTATTCCCTGTTAAACATAATAAACATTCTAATAACATTTAATAAAACAGTAAATAAGACGTTTAATAAAACAGTAATCTCAATTTAAAAAAAGACTTTAAATTAATTTTTACTTTTAGATGTAATGCAAAACTCTGTGAAGACCATATTTAAAGGGTTGAAAATTACTAATATAAGTATATTATACTATTCTTGAAATTTAGATTTTATCAAAAAGAAATTGAAAATAAAAACAGAAGAAAATTGTTCTTCCAACTCTTGTCACTAAATGAGAAATTTAGATTTTGTGTCTCTTAACAGCATCATTAAATTTATACCAAGTCCAAGGATTGGGTATGAAGGTAAAACATGTAGCTTCTCTTACGCTTTAAAAATAAAAATATCATTATAAGATATTTTAGATTCGATTAGTACTTATTTCTCCCAGATAAAATCTCAGCTAACTTTTTTACACAAATAATGATTGTACATACACGTTCATACTTTTTCATTTTATTGTAACATGATACAAAGAAACAATTTTTAAACATGAAGTTAATTAAAGACTATATATCATGATTTAAAACTTTTAGTTAAAAGATTTTCAATTTTTAGATAATGAAGCTTATCTCTAACAATTAGGATATTTAAATTAATTCTCAAACTTGTTTAACTTGTAATTTTGCCTTTTTAGATTTACTTCCGAAAATATGTATGTACGTGTTTAAATTATACAATAAAATTTTCAATAATATATTTTAGAGGAATTAACACTAGCTAGTTAAACATCACCTAAAAACTTGTTCAGATATCCAAACACCATTAAAGGAAGGGTGATATTATTTTTTAATGATTATATCTCGAATGTGTATTTATCATTCTGTAACTTTCATCATATAAGAATTTTTTTTTTCAACAGACAAATCTAAAAGTCAATTTTGTCATAGGAATAATATGTTTTCAACTGCAATGGTATTATGATCTTCATTATGATAATCATGTCTCAATCTACCAATGCTTTAATTTTGTTTTTTCTACATTCATTATTTTGACCATTAAAGTGTGAAAAAAATATCCTGGTAGTTTCTGAAAATTTGCCAACAACACTCATGTCTCATGTTTATAGCAACATGATGAAATCAATAGAATTAAGGTCTAGAATGAAGAAATCTACAACGTGCGTGCTAAACAGTCACTTGAAAATGAGTATAACATTTTGGAGCTACGGTAACAGTGTTGTATTTATATAAAAAATATTAATTATAAGATCTGGTATACTAAAAAGGTAATTATTTATATTATTTTATATGATAAATATTACTTACAACAAGGAGTACAAGATTTAAACGTAACTATGTAAAACATTATCTCTAAATAAATGCGGAATTCATGCAATGAAATTCACATGCTTGAAAATCCTTAGCTAATTGACCAATAGTCAAGAGAATCGCAAACTGTCCGTATGTATTAAGTAGATGATCTGAAGAGGAGGCATCAAATAATGCATTATAAGGATATTGGGTTATTGTGAGCGTTAGTATTACCTGTTTACTTCACAGGAGATAAATTAGATCAGGACCAACTGCTTAAAGCCAATTACAAACATTTACAAATATTCATATCAGCAGTAACAGAAAGATAATTTATTATGGGTTCAGCCATCGTCAACCTATAGGACACGTAGGACTAGGTAACATATGTTTCACATTTTAACTATAAAGAACAGCAATTACTATTAAGCGTATAGGAATATCATTTGAAGCATATAAATAAAAAAATTAAAAAATGATATTGTGCAGATAAAATAAATGTGAGAACAGTATGCAAAGGAAATTCTCGATGATGTTTTCTTTGTTGAGATTAAGTTTTTAGCGACTTCTGAACATCATTAATTTTTCTATTTAATTTATAAGAGTATTATGGAGATGTTTCATTAAATAACATTCAATTTAAAATTATTGACATGTTCTATGAGAATCTTCACAAACTGAGTAAGTTAATACTGGAAGTTAAATCAAGGATAACATTTGAATCAAAACTATTGAAAGCTTAAATACCCATTTTTCAAACATGTTGGTACATTTTCATAGGAAGTGTTGCCTGGAAGCTAATCAGACCGAGATCTACAAAGTAAAAAGAATTCCAAACGATTACTAACATCTATATCCTTTGTAGGCCTGTAACAGTTTATTGTGTTTCTGATAATCAGCTATTTGTCCATTATTTTAAGTTTTTTTTTAAATAAAAGGGTGATATCTTTATAATAAATGGTAAATAAAAATAGTTAGAAAATAAACTTTAAAATAAATTACTGCAACTGCAGTAAAATTTTCTTTTTGAAATTTTTTATCAGCATAAACATTTATTGTTTTTATTTACTTTACCCTTTTCAAATCATTACATATAGAAAATAAGCATAAAAAGATAAAGAACTACAGTTCAATGTACTATATTACTAGATCTAAATATTTTATGGCAATTAAAATCTTTAGATGGTATTTATAAAACACATTTACAATGTTTAATTTTCTTATGAATCATGTAAATTTTTCTTAAGATGTTTTAAGGAATAAAGTAACGTTATTAAATTAATGACGTTAGTACATCAATTTTTTAAATAAATAACCTTTTTACTGAATCATTGAAATGCAATCAATATGCTATTTCATATTTAAATTCACATACACCTGCTGTTTTTAAACTTAATATAAAAATATAAATATTATAATAGAAAAAATAATTGAGTCATGTCAGGTGATTAACGCTTCTTTTTATTTATACACTTATCAGTAGAAATTAAACTAAAGTCAGTAGATATCAGTAGATATTAAACTATATAAAGTATTATATTCAGTTTAAACAATTTCAATGATAGCTGTAAATAGGTATTTCTTAAATACCATATTCATAAAATTAACAAGTTATCCTGATTATATACAATTGTAAAATTTATATGAACCCACAAAATCATCACCTATTCAATATTTCTCCTAAAAATGCCTATTTTAAAAGGTTTTTCAATTACAACCTGTATTATGCAAGATAGCATATTCTCGTATCACTCATAACATAGCTAGGGGGATTTTAAGAGCATCCCAAAATTAAATTAACCAATTTTCCCCAGCATCATATATTAAAAACTATTAATTTCCCCTAACCTTGATTTTCTTTTCTTGCTACTACTAGCACAATAACCTATAGCATTTTAAGCATCATAAATGAAATACGCAACGGAATCTTGTCTCTTTATTCTACATCAGAATGATATTCCCATTATCTCTAGCTATCACTGCAGAGAGATCTTTTATCAAGGAAATCTCGAAAATACGCAGCCAAATAAAGTAAGAATCGTGATCTTGCAGGCAGTTTTTGAGATGATAGTAATTAGTTCAGTCAGATTTTAGATAATAAAGATTTTAACATGCACTGCAAGCAGAAAACCAGTTATTAGGTTTGAGCTAAAATATTTTTCATTTTCCAGCCAACACCGCTCAGTTGGAGAAGACATGGAATTAAGCCATCATTGCTCTCACACACGACCGGCAATGTCCCTAATCATTACTCTTTCTTTTTTTAAAAATTAGAGATGGGATTTAAACGCTGAATTGGTACGAAATCAATATTGCGTTTTCTGTAAGGTGAGGTTGTTGACGGTGAATCGTAAACTCAGAAATTTAAAAAATATAATAGTGAAAGAAATGTATGATTATGCTTTTTCAACAAGGAAAACTACTCATCAGATATAAAAATCACTTTTTATGATGCAGAATAAAAAGTTTAGGGAAAGTACCGTAATTAATTTCAGTCACAAATTAAAAAACAGCAGGAAAAAGTTTCAATATGAGGAAGATATTAGATTATTATCATAACTGGATCTATTACAAGCAATTAAAGAACCATATATTAGAAGATTTTAGAATGTAGATTGTTATTACTCAGTTTTGCTAAACAACTTAGTTTTATATTAGTAATTAGTATCAAATAACATCAGTGACAAATTTTAAAAGATTTTCTGTACCTCATATTTGAAATTTTCATAATTTACAATAAATGAAATATATACTATCGTTTCTTTAAATGTTACCAAAAATATAAAGAGCATACCGATTAGCTTTTGGTTCTCTAAAGACCATTGATTCTTTGGTGATAGGAAAATACATCACATAATAGAAAGATTTCCAAAACAACAAAGTTAATGGAAGGGAGAATATTACAGGAAAAATCTCCTAAACCTGGTTTCCAAATTCTATAATTTACAACGCCAAACACAACAGGTATATGAAAATATTTCAGTTTGCTCATTTTCAACCAACGAGTATTGGTTGAACGATGGCTGAATAGAAGGGTGCTGGCTCTTTGGTAACGGAATTTGAAGGGTTCGAATTATGTTACTGGCATAGATGTTCGTATCAGTTCGGAATCGGCATTAAGCAGTAGGTCCCGCTCTCATTACCCTCGTGAGCTATACAGTAGACCGTAGTGGTTCAAACTAAATTTAAACCCAAGGAAGATTACGATACCCATCTGATTTTCCCCTTTCTTTCTGAGGGCTACAATTAATTCTGTGTTATACAATGAATGATACATTTAACCAATACCTTCAGCGTAAGCCTGATTCCAAACGAATGCAAACATCAGTGAGTGATTTCGCTTTTTGGTGAAAAGCTGCTAATGTCTGTAATCCTGTGCATTAATTTCTACAAATTTTACGGATGGTACAAGAAGTTTTTTTTTCTTATTTCTAGAAAATTAGACTGTTGGTCTGCAAACCAAACCTCATTTTTCATAAAAACACAATGGCAGAAAACTTCAGATGGGAACCAATAAATTGATTTTTCTGCTGAGAAAAAGGTATTAATGCTCCGAAATGCTGCCGGCTTCAGTTAATCTCCTTTATGTGCGTATTTTATACTGTGGCCTTTCCATTATTGTCTGCTCAAAGGTTTTTTTTATTTAGTTTAAGCACATTGATTAGCACATTGCAGCGTAATCCCTAGTGTTATTCCGATTGCCATTATCAGTGAAGCGAACTAAGAAATAGTCTCTCTCATGTTCACTTTAAAGTCATGAGATATTAAATTCTCGCATATATGCTTTAATAGTCTGCTCAGATAATATTATTAAAAACCTCTATTTACAAAAAATCCACAAAAGCTTTTAAAATTTGCAACAGCAGGTGAAAGTAAGAACCTGGTAAAAACTTAGGAAATAAACTCCAACTTTCAGTGTTGCTTTTTGTGCAAATTTCTTTTTCTGGTATGCCATACTAAAGGAAACTTTTATTAAAAATTTATATTTACAAATAAGTTATTTTTAGTGCTTTGTAAACTTTTTAGGCGAACTTTGATTCTAGTTTAATTAAACTTTTAGGTTAAAAATTATGAATACTTATTCAGAATTGATTTAATAAGCCTTAATACTTTCTTCTTCCAATAACTTCTCATTTAACTATTCAATCGCAGAAATTTTTATAGTTCTTACATTATGAATAAAATCGGCTTGAAATTTTTAATAGCAACATTTGTCAAGATATATATCCTTAAAGTATTTAGACGAACGCTGGCCGATTGGTTAGGGCTCTGATCCTCGGTACCGGAGTTCGTGGATTCGAATCCCGCCATGGCATGAATGTTCGTAGCCGTTCGAAATCGGCTTTAAGCAGTAGGTCCCGGTCTCATTAGCCATCGTATGCAAAACAGTAGACCGTAGCGCTCCAAACCAAAGCAAACCATAGAGTATTTCTAAAAAATATTTAAAAAATACCCCAAGCTTTTCGACCACAAGAAGGCATACGGGTGGAATAGCTCAGTTTTAAAAGTATTAGATTACTTGGTATGGAACATTAAGGTCAATATTTTGCAACGCATGGGCTAATTGCACTGAAACTTACTGAATAAAACAAATTTCAAATGGCTATTAGCATCCTCTATAACAGTCATCACTGGAAGTTCTACCTATCCACGAATTGACTGGCTTAGTTTATAGTTTATAATAAAGTTGTTTTTACGGAATTTTTACTTAATAATAAAATAGGACATACAAAAATCTTATGCTGGATATAATCTTAAAGATATACGATTCAACTTTTTATTTTTTGTTAAGGTTGAATGGAATAACTAATGCCCAAACTTCCAGTGTCTAATCTGTAAAATGTTATAAATCTTTCTAAATTAGATTAATGTTGTACTCTACAGTGGTTTAGGAAAATGTACTTCCAACTAAATACATAAAAGTAGCGAAAAATTCATCGTGATCGAAATTTTTTCAAAATTGTGAGTTATAATAACTTTAATTAAAATATCAAAATTTGAAACCTGAACTAAGACGACCTTATTGTATGTTATTGTGACATAACTGCTACACCCGTAGCAGCATATTTATATTTTTTTTAAACATGCAAAAAAAAAAAAACGGAAATTCTTTATTTGCAAAAATTCTTTTTTGGTTGTTATGATTGCTTCACAAAAAATATATATTTCAAATATATTCCAATATATATTCATATATATTCATATTACAATATATTCCAATATATATTATTACGAACTTCAAAACTGGGTTCGGGGATTGAATTTACTTTAAAGACTACAGCACGGAAACAATGATTTATTGGAAATCACTTGAAAAATACAATGTTATAGAGGAACAACTTGAGCACAATGCCACGGGCTCACGTACCTCTTTTCACATCAAACAACAAGCACCGGTGAAACACAACACACCGCGCGTACTTCTTACACCGAGAGATCCACTTAACGACTCTCTACTTTGCATAGGAGCCACATAGGAAGAATTGACAACAGTACTCCTTGGGCCAAGCCCTCTAGTACTGAGTTTGCTATCATTGGTAATGCATCCATCTATGAATACTTTGTTGGCAATAACATTAAAATCTACTCTGCATGGGACTCTGTCTGCCTTATATAGGCAAGAAGAAACTGCTGGAACACTCCAGAAACCGGAACCGGAAGTTGTCACGTGACGCCCCACTTGGCAACATTTGGAGACACTTGGCGATGAACTTAGCGACAAAAATAGGTTGTCAAAACTGTCGCCAACGAGTCGATATCTCGCCAATTTGGCGAGATACCCATAGAGTCCCATGCTAAACTCAAGGTTCACCAAACAAATTCGTAACAATATTCATATTCTTTATAGAAAAAGTGATAAAAAGTGGTTCAATGTGTCACACTCGTTTCTATGGAATGGCCGGACATTACTAATGTCGTGGGAACAACGTTATTAAAGACTTATTCTAAGAATTATAATAGTTGTTATACTTTTTAACCAAGAAAATGTATCGTTCAAGGAAAATAGAGTTTGTAGGATTTGCTTGAAAGGTCATTAAGGTTATGTTTATTGTGACTTATTTACTTTCTATCTAGATTCTGACTACTTCAGTTAAAAAAAATTGACGAAATAAGGTTTGTAAACAAGGTTTCTAAAAGTCTTTTTTAAACACCATTTTAAAGAAATAATGCTTTGTCACACCTAACTTGGTTTAACTTGCTCAGTTTAGATTCATTGGACTCAATTTGTTTTGGCTCATGTTTCTTAGTCACGTTTTCTGAATTAAATGGGGAATATAGGCAAAAACAACTGCTTAGCAGTTAGTAATGATGATAGATATGATGATAATTTTGCTAATGGGCTGATGAACAGGATAAAAATTATATTCTTTCATTCTTAATTTTTCTTTTCAGAACAAATGAATGACTTTTCTTATGTTAACAGATTGAGTTTCTGTAGAATAGAGAACATAATCGGAATATTTAAATTTTTACTTTTACTTTAGCTATTTATAGTTTGAAAATAGTAATTTCGTATACTAAATAGCCGCCGTGTTCTTGTATTTTTATATTTTATTGTTATGGTAAAAAAGAAAAGTTTATATTCTGAGAAAGAGAGTACAGCTGCATTTTTGCTGGTAAAGTAATACATTAACAGCATCAATAATTCATTTCAATTAGGAAACATATTTCTTCGTCAGTAATTATTTAAGAATTCAATGGCGTTATTTACAATTTAAATATTTTAAAATATAGGAATGTAATAAGAATTCTAGTACATTATATTTAAATTCAAAACTAGAACTATAGTACATATTTATGGCACATTTGTTTCGTAAACATTCATACTTTTCCTTATTTAGACATTTACATTTCTTGATTGCATTTCTATTTTTTTATGCTTGTACTTATTAACTGAAAATTGGCAATTTTTGATGGTTTTATAATTTGTACTCGTACTAATGGAGTTTCACTTTAAAAAATAAAATACATAATACAGGAAACGAACGGGGCTGAGATTGATTTAAACTCAAAAGTTATTAAAAAAATAATATTTTTATGATAGGACAACTATCGTAATTTTAAATTAATATAATTTACTTCATGTAATTACCTTTAGATGATTATATTTTTTAAAAAGGGGAGATACTTCAAAACATAACTGCTGAATTCATTTTCATGGATAGTATTTCCAATACTATAATTTAGAGTTAAAAATGAGAGATGTTGATATTTCGGCAAATATGAACTAGAAACGAATTAATAACACATTACATTTTTAACGTTGAAGGAATTTAAAAAAATATTTCAGCAAGATATAAAAATTCTAGATAAAAACTTACTTATAGTGTGTTCCACAGGGAATCAAAAGTTTTTTCTAAAATGACATTTTATTCATATCCAGGATATATCTCCCCTTAATAAAGAAAAATAATTTTTTAAAGAAATGTTCTGTTATACAGTTTAATTTTATTTAAATTGAAATACTATGACATTAATCTCAAATTACCTGTACTATTCAAAACTTAGTCGTTTATAATTGTCTCTCTGCAGTCCAAATTGATAATAGATTTTGCTTATTATGCTTTTTAAGAATTTCTATTATTAGTTGATTGTTTTTCTCTTTAGTTCACTTTGAAAGCTAATTAATATATATAACTAAATTAATAAATATCTATATAATAAAATCATTTGTATCTGTATATGTGGGAAGTGTACACATGTTTATTTTGCATTTCAAAATGGTTGCACCATTCTTCATGAGATTTTTCAAAGTAATTCAGATACAGAAGGAGCAGCTTTTAGTCAGGTTAAAGTGTTTCAAAGTAAAGGGGGTTTGATTGTTTAATATCCGAATTTGATTTAATTTGGCCGTATATTTTCGTTATTTAATGTATCTTTGTGTTAATTAAATATTAAAATAATTAAAGTATTTTAAGCAACTTGATTTATCTGATAGAGTTCAAAATATGATTTCAGATTTCAGATAACCAAATTTTCCTAGCTTTTTTCACGTAATAACTTTATTTATTGCATTTTATCAGTTTTAATTTGGAATATTTCTTTTCTTTTTTTTTATTAAATTGCACCATTTTTATTAATCCAATTTTTAGACGCCACTCTGATTCCATTAATCTTAAATTGGGTTTAGTGACTCAGTTTTAGTGTCAGTTGATATAATTTCTTTTAATTTCAAGATAAAATATTTAGATATTTTTAAAGACACAATCCATGAGTATTTATATTGTGCTGTAACATAATATATTTTTTAGGGCTTTTTGATGAGAATTACTTGATGAATTATTTATTTTCAAATATTTTAATTTCTTTCTTTTAAATTTTAATGTTACCATTTTTTCAAATGAAAGCTTTTATGGCATTATGATGACAGGGAGATCATTATTCTACGCCCCCTTTTTTTTCTCACGTACAAAGGATCAATCTCAAGAAAATTAATTAGATCTAATGAGCAATTAATTACTATACATATCTAGCAAAATTCTTATTATCGTTGGTTAGACAGGGCCTTAAAACTTTTATTTGTAAGTTTATTTTGATTTCCTTTAAGTAATTGAGTGATAAACGTAGTAAGTTTTCCTTTAGCTAAGTGGAAAGTTCAATCATGAAATATAGAGTTATGTTTATGAAGAAAATTAAAATAAAGTGTTTTCTTCTTTGTTTAAAACTGAGTTAATTTTTTCTTTGAAAAACTGCTGATGGAATATAGCCTAAAAATTAATTCAAATTTTGAAATAAACTCAACCGTTCATTTTGTGAGCCTTAAAGGCCTAAACTAATGTCTGGGCATGAATCGGCTAGTTTAGTTTGTAATAACATAGTTTATGTAATGAATATAATCATT
>CM063504.1:91674924-91747424 GCA_032207245.1 Pardosa pseudoannulata | reverse complement strand
AATATTGACGTGAATCTAGTTTGACGTGTAGTTGGAATATGCTGGTAATATGTTATTTTCGATTGCAATTAGTAGTAAATAACAGGTAACTGCTGGTAAATTCACTAATACCGCGGGAAAAGTTTTACCACTGACTTCCAGACACCATTTAGTAAGCAAATAAAAAGTTCAAAGTGCAGTCAGTAGAATTTCAGATTAAAAGCAAATGAAATAACATTAGTTTAATCACAAAATACTACATCACAAGATTTCAATTACACAGGATGATGTTAGGATGTTTTTAGAAATTTTAGAGATGAAAAACATATTAAGGCAACATATTATTCCAGTGAATGGGAAAAATTCATTTTCAGTCGTATCGTAGGACAGATTTACTGTCTGGTGATTAAAACCACACTTGTTATTTATTAATAATTAACATCTAATATTTGAGTGTAGTGCCAAATAAAAGCTATAACATAGATTAATTCTTTAATCTTCTGTTTAATTTTATTAATTCCATTTCACTATCCTTATGAGGTAAAAATTTAAACCAAATCTGTTTTTTCTGATCTCGATATGCTATCTCTGGTATTCTGTAACATTTCAGAATAAACGGTATTTCTCATTTTTTTATCCCCCAAAACAAAAAAATAATTATAAAACTTTGATTTAATACCTCAAAAATGATTTTCATTTATTGTTAGTAAAATGTGTAAAATTTCTAAAGATAATTTTTATTGTTAAAAATTTGAATGTATAAAGTTCTCTATCGATAAATAAACTTAAAATACAGCAAAGTACTACAATTTTGTTAAACACTAAACTGTGCGTAATAAAAAAAATTGAAAATTTATAACGATTATTCAACCGATCTATTATGATAAAATAAGTTTTTAAAATGTCAATTTTAAATAAATTCGCATTTAACACTGTGTTAGTTTACAACACTCTGAAATCTCATTATTTCAGAATTGATTACTGACTGTTAAAAGCAAATTTAATTCTGTACAAAATTCATTCAATTCTTAGTACATTTTTACATTTCACTTCAAAAATGTATTATCAAACTCTAAATTTTATTGGATTTATATTGAAAAAATGACGTAGTACAAAAAGACTTTTGAATCGTGTGTAAATTTATATAAATTCCCTTTTCCTGTAAAATATTTCAAAGATAGCGAATCTAGAAAAATAGAAGAAATTAAGATGAGAAGATAGCAGCTACAATTCTGTTTCTTTCTATCCGATTTAAGAAAGACCTCCGTTTATCTTTAATAACATCTCCTAAGTACATCTAAATATATCCTCAATCACATTAACATGAAAATGAATTTTATATAACTTCAGTTAACTACTTCATAGAATAAGACTTGAAAAGATATAATAACTGTACTCATATAAAGAGAAAAGTAGCTGAAGAGCTATTTCTGTATTTTGAACTATTAATTCGAAGCATCTAAGCTAGGTGTCCGGGACTTCGTTTTCTTTAATAATTAACTCAGAATGGTGTGAATATTTAAATTTCAAATGAAATGTGTTCTAGGTAGTGATGTTACATTGATACGTAGCTAATTTATTTCGAGGCCTCAAGCTAGTTAAAAAGGAACGCACAATTATAGAGCATCTAAATCACATTACCATTTGCGTGATTAGAATCCATTTGAGTGAGCGAACTAAGCAACCAATAAATGGTTAAACTCTTTTTAAACTATTTGTCTGATATGTGCATGGTGTCAAGGTTTATATGAGGACGCATTTTTTTTTATTTTTATATTTTTATAATTTTATTGACTTAGTTTTATAAGAGGTTTCAGTGGTTTTAAACTCTTACGTTACGATGTAAACGTATTCTGATTTTGACTAAGAATTATCCGTATTTACTAGCGTATAACACACAGTTTTGTTTAAAAAATTTATGTAAGGTCTATTTAAAACATATCTCTGAGTATAATAATAATGCTTAAAGTTAATATCTTTTTTAGATACTTTTTGATTGATTTTTTTTGTAGAAAGAAAAAGAAAATTTTACTTCTCTTATTCTCTTATTTTATAGAACATGGATAATATGCATTTTTGTAAGAAAGAAACATTCTAAATATGGTTCCTACAGAAAGTAAATAATTCAACTAAATAATTCCATAAAGTTTTTAAAGCAGTTAAAGTTTATGGAAACTCAAATCCAACTATCTCTGTCGGAAGAAGAACAAAATATATTTCCATCTGTCTTTAACGTCTTTCTGCTTGTTGCATGCAGTTTTTGATTTTTTTATGTCTGCGATCTCTGATCTGCTCTTCTTTTTCTTTATGGTAATTTTCCTCCGAATTTAGACATTTATGCAAATTAAAAAATAAATACTTTCGTTTATGAATTAATAATTTCCTGAGTATTTTCACCATTAAATTATCTTAATTATGTATAGAAATTTTAACATTCATCCAGTATAACGTTTATCGAATTGCAAGGCATAATTTCCGGTGTCGTTTTCTTATAACTGGAGAAAAATTGAATGTACTATCGCAATGTAACTTTTCTATAAATAATGCGGTAATAAATATTTTTCTTTCTGTCTTAGATGCACATAAAAGTATATGATCATCGATCTCATCAGAAGTTTTCAGTTTCTATTAGCCGAATGAGAGAAGGGAGAAAATTAATGAATGAGTAAATCTATAAATAAGATTCACAGTGGAAGATAAGATTTTAAAATCATTTTAAATTCTATTGTATTATTTTTTCCTACTTCAACATCATTTGAACTAACATTTATTATGATGAAAATACAATCAATAGTTTTATGCTACTGTATTCTTAAATACTGTTGAACCTTTTTTTTTCTAAACTTTTTTAATAATGTTTTCACAGCATGCGTCTTATCATTCTTAGCATCGAGTGTGTTGGATTCCTGGGGTTACATGGAAGGTGCTAAGAATGGATCTCCTGGTGTTGCTAAATGAGTAACAGCTACACAGCCTCGTTTGGCCCAAATATATCTATCTGTGTTGTTAAATGTATTGCAAAATAATCATTTGAGATTTTCACCAATACATTATGAATTAAAAGTGAATACACTATGATATAAATGTTGAATTTATTGGTATAGTTACAGAGGTACTATAAATTCTTTTGTTGCACTAGAGGTAAGTTTACGACATACAACAGAGAAATAATAAAGCCATTTAAAATTTAAAAGAAATAAATTTAAAAGATATAAAAAGTAAATATTACGTCTAAATATAATCAAAATCAGTTATTTTTAAAATTGAAACAAATCTCTATTTAAGGAATAGTCACTAGGATAGATAAAATTTTCTGATTGTGAGTTGAAATAGTTTTAATAATTTTACATACCCTTCATAATTTACAAATGATGATATTACAAGCAATTTTCATTTAAAATTCTGAGTGATAAAACTGTTCTATTAATACATTGTATGCGAGACACGTACTAGTACGTTTTCTGACTATTGATACTTGAGCGCGGGTCACATACAAGTACGGGATTTGCCGTATACTCTTCATAGTGGAAAATGCTTTGACTGTTACCACACTGTAAAACATTATTAGTTTTATGATTGCTCTTTTCATTTTTTATAATACAAAAATGTTTATATATAACATAATTCTAAAAAATTAATACTATATACTACTATTTCTCTTTGATTTTTCATATTTACGATACCATTATAAATTTATCCTCTAAAAAATATATTTTTGTTTACAAAAATCTTATGGTTGTTATTTATATAGTTCTATTTATATATTTGTTTATATATTTCAAAATAAAATACGAAAAGCTGGTTAAAAAATTAAATAATTTTCGATCTACTGAGATTTAACTGAATAACTAAATTTACGCGTAAAACGTCCGCTCCCGGTACAATTCCGCTGCGAAATGTACAAACACACAATGTGTTAATAAAGATGTTGAGCAAAGATATTTAAAATATTTTAGAAAATAGGTTCAACGGTATTTTAGAATACATTAGCATGAAACTATTGCTGATATTTCTATCTTAATAAATGTTAGCTCAGGTTTTCTTTAAGAATAAAAAAATCTGCATAAATCATTATTATTTTAGAGTCTTAGCTTCCTCTGTGGCTCATATTTATGGATTTACTAATTCATTAATTTTCTCCCGATTCTCATTTGGCTAAAAGAATCTGAATATTTGCTATGAGGCGTATGAAAATACGTAGCTTGTGAATATCTATGGCAAGATATATTTAGTAATACATTATTGAAATAAAAGTTACAATTTATTGTATACATATTTTTTTCAATTATAGAAGAATATAAACACCTGAAATTATGGCCCACAGTTCAATAAATGGAACACTGGAAAAACTGTTAAATTTTTATACGTAATAAAGATAATTTAAGGGCAAAAATTGTAAGGCAATTATCAGTAAATAAATAATAGTATTTATCTTTTAATATATATAAAATTTTAGACTCAGGAAAAACTAATTACAGTGAGAGAATAGAGCAGTTCGGAGGTCGTATGGCCAGAGTAATCAAAACTTACTTGTAACAAGCAGAAAGAGATGAAAATAAAGACCTTGAAAGCAACTGAAAACATATTTTGTTCTACTTCGACACATAATTTGAATTGTGCTTTTGTTAGGCCTTAAGTGTTTTAAAAGCTCCTTAAATTATTTAGATAGATCATTTACTCCATTTATTTCATGTATGAATGATATTTAGTTAGATTTTTTTCTTTAAAAATTGCATGTTATGCATGTCCTTTGAAATGCAGAGAAACAGGAATGTAAATTTCGTCTATTTTTCTATAAAAGATTCATTCGTAAAAAGTATCAGCAAAAGTAGGTAATTTTCATAACGCAATAGTAAATTTTAAGGTAGTCCCTACTAGACAATTAGTTTAAAATGGAAATTAAAATATTTGTTACAATACACCTTACATATGTTATTATAGCAAAATATGTGCAACGAAAGGGAAGGGAAAACGAAGCCCACCGAATTACTTTCACCTCTAGTGGGTTGTATTTAGATTTATCACATTAAAATCTATCATTAAATCACTATTATTAAAAAACAATTTTTTCTAGATTAGATCGCAGTACATGATAACAATAATCTTGCACATCTTATAAAAGTTGTAATTATCTTCCCATTCACCATTTTTTACAGATGTGTTATTCAAAACATAGAAGGGGTACTTCTATGTCTTAAACTGTATTTACTGGTATGTTATCAAAGTTAGCGTGTTATGAAATACTCATTAACGACTTGTTTTTACATCTACTTATAGATCTTATTGTTTTATATCGAGAAACATTTCTTTCAAACAAAAAGCACATTAGTGTGAGATAAACATATCTATAAAATTATATAGTTTTTCGTGATCAGTGAATGTTTCATTTTTGTAATATAAGAATACATCGAAATTTTAAATACGCTGTGAACATTACACAGTGTTAAACAACAAACATATATCTAACTTTAAATATTTATGACGTGATTGTTTTTGTTACGTTTTAATACTATTTTAAATAATTTTTTTAAAAGGATTTTACACTAAAATGGTCTCTTACCAACAACATTTAGCTATAAAGAAACAAAAACAAAACTTGTATATTAGAATATTCATACCGATAAACAAACAGGGTTTTAATACACTAACTGATCAGAAAACTAAATCAATACCAAAATAAAATCAAATAAAAGCCAAAATCAATAAAACCAAATGATCAAGAAATAAAAATTTCGTAGATAATCAAGATTTAATGATAATTGCTGTTTTACCATGAATACATACACACATGCACACTCACTCACACACACACACACACACACACACACACACATATATATATATATATATATATATATATATATATATATATGTGTATATATATATATATATATATATATATATATATATATATATATATATATATATATATAATGATATTTTTATTCTAAAAAACTAGTCAACGTAATTATGTCTACTTTAAAATAATTTTCTGGCAATTCTATCGTTTTCTGGGATTAATTTTTTTGAAACCTTGCTGAATATCTTTATTTACCTTATGAATTTGATGACTTCTTACCGCCAAACTTCCTGTTACGTAAGTACATTAAACTAGCTTGTAATGCTTTATCTACTTAATCTACATAATTATCATCACCCATGTCATTGGTAATTATATTTTTGATTGGTTGGACCAGTAAACTGTTTAACTGAGTTGTACATGTTTTACGGAGAGACGTCCTTGACAGAAGTTGTCTAAATAAACTCTATTCATTCTGATCCTAAAATTTGTTTTATTTCTTTCTTAAACGATATTTTTGCACTCCACTACGATTCACCATGACTGCATGAAATTCAAGATGGTTATTCTTCTCTTTGTAAAGGGACAAAAATCTCATATATATATATATATATATATATATATATATATATATATATATATATATATATATATATATATATATATATATATATATATATAAACACTCACACATAGGGTACATTGTATCATAGACATATACTTTTAATTACGAAATTGCTTTTAAAAAATAAGAATTTATTTTATGAAGTTTTAAAGTTTAAAAAATCAATTTTAAAAGGTTATAAACCTACATTTTTATACCTTCCCCAGCTTCCTACCATTATTTTCTGTAAAATTGAAAACTTTTCCCAAAAACCGTAACACAAAAGGTTCCACTTCTTCGTGACAAAAAGTAATGGCGATATTTTAAACTCAAAATTTAAGCTAATTTAAAGATTCTTTTTCTCCTAAGAGTTAAGATTAAGACCATATTTTAATGAAAAAAAATTACATGCACTTTTTACTTTGAACTACCCCTCCCGTTTATTATAATCATGGATACCTTTTTACTACATTTGTCGTAAAAAAAAACCTTGAACTTAATTTCGACCTAGAATTACTATGATTAATCTTTTAATCGATCCTCGGAAATAAATAAATAATTATTAAATTTATGTAATCTTTTAATTCGAATTAATATTTACTAATTAATATTTTCGATTAATATTTACTACAGAGTAGTGGCACACTTTGTGTTAGTGATAAGAATAGTTTCGGCTTTTACCGAATATAATCATAGGGAATGTGAGATCGTATAAAAATTTCGATTTCATATATTTCGCAAATTTGAATTCCTACATTTAAAAAACCATAAGGTGAATGTTTATTTCATTTGAAACATTTTTGCATCTGGAAGTAGTGTCAACGTCCAGTGGTTGTATGTATAAAATCCAGTCAAGGACTTTATTATGTGCCCTATATATAAGTATATATATATATATATATATGTGTGTGTGTGTGTGTACGTATATATATATACATATATATGTATATGTATATATATATATATATGTATATATATATATGTATATATATATATATATATATATATATATATATATATATATATATATATATATATATATATATATATATATATATATATATATATATATATATATATATATATATATATATATATATATATATATATATATATATATATATATATATATATATGGGACTAGGGGATAGAGCTGCTCTCCGATACCGGAGTTCCCTGTTTCTAATCCTGCTAATTGCATTCATCTTTGTAGCCGTTTGTAATCGGCTTTAAGCAGTAGGTTTCTGATCTCATTAGCCCGAGTGAACAACACAGTTGACCGTAGCCTATAAAAATTAAACCATCCATTGAGTTTGACTGGTATATATATATATATATATATATATATATATATATATATATATATATATATATATATATATATATATATATATATATGTGTGTGTGTGTGTGTGCGCGCGCGCGAGTGTGTGAGCGTGTGTAATAAGAAGTAAATGACGGGTGGTTGCATTCATGGCCAGAACAAAACGCCGTTTTAATCAAAAACTATATTAGCAGAACATCTGGTGGCTTGGTTTCCACTTCACTATAGGGACGGGACAAACTAAGAGATCAGCGCTGAACACAGGACACGCTGCAGAATTCTGTATGAGAAAAGTTTATTCAAAGAAAAATGGCAAAAATTGTCACAATAGATGAATCATGGGTGTATTTAAATGACTACCAAAAATAGAGCAATTTATTATCATAAAAGAGGAGAAAAAATTAAGTACATGGTTCAAGGAATCGAAAGAAAGTTTTTCTAAGGGATTCATGATTGTTGCTAGTGTCTCATATAATGGCAAGTTAAAAATAAAGGGAGTTGAAAAAAATGTCAAGATTAACTCCAAATACTATCAGGAATATATTTTATCGCCAATTTTTCTGAATGAAATACCATCGCTTTACTCGCAGTGCTATCCATCTGTGGAACTTCATCAAGACAAAGCTATCGTCACACATTAAAATCCACTGTAAATTTCCAAAAGAAATGGAACAAAAAACCCTTATCAAGGCTATACCTTTCACTGATATCCTGCTGAATCTCTCGATGTATCACCTATCGATTTGTGTGCTTTCGGTTTTTTAAAATCTGTATTATCCAAGCGTCATCCCACAAACCTTACAGGATTCTGGAAAGCTGTTCAGGAGGAATGGGATAGAATACCTCTTCTACCACTTCAAAAGGCATTATTATCCTGGAAATTACGGTGGCGCAAGATAGTTCAGAAATAGGTCTATCAAATAGAACATTTCAAACACAAGAATTTCATGTAATTTAGTTTTGTGACTACAATATACATAGTCTAAAAAATGTGTGAACCGTCTCTGTATATGTGTGTATGTGTGTATGTATGGATATATATATATATATATATATATATATATATATATATATATATATATATATATATATATATATATATATACATATATAAGTATGTGTGTGTAGTGTTTTGTACACATACTTGTTCATAAGTTATCATCATCATTCGTACAGATGACTAAATATTAACAAATTCCCTAACAGTTTTCTTCTTAAATGTGGTCCGTTTATGATGTTGGAAACTGTAATCTATTTTACGAAATTAAATTACTTCAAAAGAATATTCTGAATGGAAGCAAAACCCAAATATATTACTTTCTCTTTTTGGACATAAGTTTGTCATACACATACCTCTTCGTAGGCTCGTGAAAATAAAACACACCTATAAAATAATAAATGGCGGAAAATCTGGGACAAATATAGCGTGTACGGGAAATTACTTAAATGTACCTTCTGCACGCAACCTCACAGAAATATTGACATGTCTCGCATTTCGCTTTATTTTTTAGCAGCTATTTTTTTGTTATTGTTTAGGGTAGTAGAAAAGAAGAAACATGACACACATATATGTTTGCAACAAAAGGAATATTATAGAATATTAAGGAGTTAATATTTTATCTTACTGGTATCTTTATTGACAGCTTCCTAAAATGGCACTTATTGCCGTTTAATTTTAAACAGCTAAAGCAAAATTGTAACTTAAAATCAATAGGAAAATTATCCTTGCCATACGAAAAAAAAAGTTTTTTATCTCATAAATTTATCAAAGTAAATAATTTGAAAAATATTGCAAAAATAATTTTTTTTTTACATTTTTGATCATTTTGTATGAATGTAAACTTTTATACTAGTGAATTTTATACTGTTGAATAATAATTTAAACTGTTATAGAAAATAGTATCTTATATTATACAGAAAAATAATTTGATTAGTAAAATCTATTACGTAAAAATCTTGTAAGATATTTGAAAGTGTAGAGGATTGTATATTAATATTTAAAAAATGAGTTCAATTTAAATGATATCTTTAGTAAAACATTTATTAAAGGCAAAATCTAATAAATGCTTTTTGTATTTCCCTTTAACAAATCTGAGACTTCTTATGTTTATTCAGCAGTAATTCTGATAACAAAATCAAACTTAAGCCGCAGTAGGGATCTAGAATATAAATTAGAACTTTTTAATAAAATTCAGATGAAGAAGAATGTTAAAAAATATTTATATTCAACAAGTAGATGATGAATATGATTGCCAGGGAAAGTTTTGATATTACTTTTTACGTAAGATTATTCCTAAAGTATTTCAATTTAATAAAATAAATTTTGTAATTTGATGTACTTTATAATTCCGAATTTAACCTACCAAATATATTTTTAAAATCTTCTTTATATAAATTATTGTTTTGAGCTTTTAAGGCTATAACTGTTATGAAGATTTTGTGGAAAAGTTCCAGTAAAGTAAACCAGCTCTCAGAAAAAGTAACAGTGGTTAAGTGAAAATAATATATAAGGCAATTTGTCGCAACGTC
This sequence comes from Pardosa pseudoannulata, assembly GCA_032207245.1. Classification (NCBI taxonomy): domain Eukaryota; kingdom Metazoa; phylum Arthropoda; class Arachnida; order Araneae; family Lycosidae; genus Pardosa; species Pardosa pseudoannulata. The sequence continues at coordinate 91,737,188 of CM063504.1, read as the reverse complement.
ACGAACTACTGTAATGCCCGTCCCATTCATTTTCATTTTACAACAGTGAATAGACAAACAATAAACTGCCCTTTCATTTGAAACTAAAGCCAGAATTGTCATAATTTGAGAATTTGCCCTACTACGTGAAATCACCTTATTTGTTCATGTTCAGTAACTTCCATTTTACAGGATACAGCGAATTTGGCTCCCTAAAATTTACGCCCTGAGTTGATGCATGGAGCATTTCTCTGTATACCTGCTAGAAATGGCCCTCTTGAATATTACTAATTATTTAACAAGCGTTGAGAATTAGAACTATCTTGAAGATTGTAATTTAACAGAACATAAATTGTCCCATTTATGGGCCTTTATTTGCTTTATGAAAATATCTTTTACGGAAATATGCAATACGTACTATTTGCCGTCCTATTTACTTCTATCTTCGCCGTGTCATTTTTTAATTTTTGTTGACTCCAGAGCAGGCGCTCTTTATGCAACCGTTTGATGACGTATAAAATATCTCTAATTCTCATTGGGTTATAAAATTGTGAAATTAAATTCATTGATTGGGTGGTCAGCGGTGATTTCACCGAAAATTCAAAACGGTAAAACTCGTAGTCTATCATTTCCGTCAGGATATTGTTTCTTGTTGGTTTACGGTACCATTCTTCAGTAGTCCACTATGTCTAATTAATTTTATGATTCGGATGGATTAATTATTCATTAAATTGAATTACTATTGTGTAATGGGTTTCCGGTTGGTTAAATGTGTATTTATAATTTTTTAAGTACTTTCTCGTGTCTCATAAAACGAAATTTCGGTCTGAGCCATTGAAATTTAAAACTGTAATGACATATTATAATTGTACCTACAATTGTGGCGGGAGGGGTCAGTGGTTGATAAAATTTAAATACTATAAATCTTAAATTTAAAACTGTATAAAGCACTTGCATTTAATGTACTTAAATATTTATCTGAGTTTATTTTATGTATTAATTAACTGATTTATTTTGAAATTAAAATTATAATTTTATAATGATGAAAAGATATGTACTTTTTTATTTTTTTATTTTAAAGTCACATGTTATGTTCTTTTTATAACTCTCTCGCTCGAATCGGTAGGTTTGGTGTTTTATTTTTATGACCGGGGGCGGAATTCAACATTGTTTTCTATAGCTAATGAGTTTTAGTTTATTTTGCTTATTGATACAATAGAAAATATTATGAAATTGAAAATAAACTTAATATATTAATTGTTATAACATTCACGGGGGGTCAAGTGGGGTGTGCTTAGTTAAAAAAATGTTCAGTAGTATAAATTCCAAATGAATCTTTAATTGTAAATAGTACTAATATTTTAATGTTTTTTAAAAATTTGACCTATATCTGTGAGATAGTTTTTTTATTATTTATTTATTGTTGATTTTATATCATATAAAACTGAAATTTTTAATCGTTTTGTTCCTAAATATTAGGAATTATTTTAGGAATCTCAAAAAAAAGGTATTTTAATGTTTTAAAATTAACTTCCTTAATTACATTAAATATTGCCAAATAATATATAAATAAACAATATTTATAAAAATTCAAGCATAACTTGACTCTTAATCTCCCCTTTTGTTAGCATTAATTACTCTATTATTATATTTTTCATTTTCCACAGCTTACTTTAAGTATATCTACGTTATTTCCGTCAAAAATCTGCTTCCGCTCATAACACAGATTACTTCACGCGAAAGGGTTGGCGCAATTGGCGCCATTTAAAAATCGCCAAAAATAGGAAGGGGAACCCTGTTCTTCAGTAGTACCTCAAAATGTTAGAAACAGATAATTTTAAAAAGTTTTAAACGAAGTAACTACTACTACTTCTCTCTTTTAACTATTAATCTCTATTTTAACTATTATCTTATTATTAACTATAATTTTCTCCTGATTTCACCGATGTATAAACTAATCTGTAACTATTATAATTTATGTGATATTTGCATCTAGGTTCTCCTTGTGTCACAAATTCTTTCTAATATAAAAAATGCGCAATGCTTAAAAAAGTTAGATATAACAAACCATTAATGGTTCACTATGGCTGATTTTTAATAATTTGGAGCTTTGTAAACTGTTAAGGGATTAATTATCCATAAATAAAATTTCAGCTTTTCAAGTCGTTTTCTTTAATTAAGGAAGAGTATCTAATTCTATTACGATGGCGCGCTGGGGATTAATTAAAATCGCCAGAAAAAACCAAGAACTGCAATGTTTAGGTGGATTACCTTTGTGTTTTAGTAAATATCGCCAATATTTTCGCCAAATTTGCCAAGGGGAACCCAATTTTTAAGTAGTCCCCCCGTTCTTTGTAGTACCTCAAAATGTTAGAAACAGATAATTTTAAAAAGTTTTAAACGAAGTAACTACTATATTCAGTATTTTCACATGCATGGGAAATGTTAATAGAATACTGTATTTTTTACTCAAATTATAGCAATATAAATGAAATGACATAATTTTCAAGATGAATATAAAAAACTAATACAACAATATTATTATGTATGTCAGCTGTCATGAATTCCATGTCCCTTAGGTTCTTTGAATTTCACAAATTCTTTACAATATCAAACAAATGGCGACAATTGGCGTGAAACCACCGAACTTTTCTCGAAGAAGTATCACCATATATTGAGAAAATGGTAAATTACATATAATGCATTGGACGAACTGAATTCACGGAATTGAAACACAGATTTTCTCTTGTCCGAACTTAAGTCGGGGGATCCCACAATTGGTTCATTTCTGTTTCCCGAAATGAGTTTGGGCACCATAGGCAAGAAGTTAAAGTCCATTTTTGAAAATTATACATAGACAAATAGAATAAATACACAAATCACAGCATAAATATTTATACTTACATATTTTGGAGATTTTAACAGTCTATACTATATATCGAAGATTTTTTTGTAAATAGAAGCACATTTATTTATTTATTGTATCTTATCAATACATAATTCTTAGTATGGTGTTATAATAAAAGGAAAGAAACATATTTCTTAAATGAAAAGATAAATCGTCTGCCACATATCCTATTTAAAGCACTCTGTCAAAATAATTTTTAAAATATAATAGACCATGGACTCAAGACATACAGAATGAAAATTGCTGACATTATATTTGACAAAAATAAGTTATCAAATGTTACCAATGATAGTTATCACCAGCAACGATTTTAATTTTCTCTTGTATTTTATTCTTCTACTGAATTTTTGCAGTTTCTTACATGACTAGAGGGCGATTTTGTGCACGTCTCAACTTATGATAATTCTGGCTTTAATTTCAAACGGAATTGTATATTATTTTTGTCTATAAGGCGATTTCACGCAGTAGGGCTAATTCTCATATTATGACAATTGTGGCTTTAGTTTCAAACGGAAGGGCAGTTTATTGTTTGTCTATTGACTGTTGTAAACATGAAAATGAATGGGAAGGGCATTATAGTAGTTCATGACGTTGCGACAAATTGCCTTATTGGCTACCGTAAACATAAAAATAAAGGGGAAGGGCATTAAAGTCGTTATGACGTTGCATGAAATCGCTCTATTGAAAGAGTAATTGCAACCCTTCTGGTTATTATATATTTTCAGTTAATACAATGCTTAAGTATTACTAATAATTTTGTTAAAAAACAGACCATTTGACATGTATTTTTAAAAATTAAGCGTTATAGACTAACCCATATATATGTTTCGCTTATAAAATAATAAAAACAAAATTTTTGCCTCAACAACTAAAATAATTAAAATCTTTGAAACACTTTTCATTTATAAATATCCAAAAAAGCCACTTCTTACATTTTTATTAATTGAAATTCTTCAAGATTCCAAGATCTTCTAAGAACCTAGCATAGATAAATACCTTTTTTTCTTCTCAATTTTTTACATACTTAAATCTCCTTCTGAATCTTTAAATAAAAAGTTAAAAAACAAAAACAAAATCTGTCTTAAAAAATGAAGTAAATAAATCATTGGACTAGTCATTCATAACATAGCTTTATTTTTTGTTAACCAAATCAAAAATAGAATTATAATACTTGTTTAAAAGGTTAGACAATGGAATTATGATTCTTGTTTAAAAAAAAGGTTAGACAATAAGGCGATTTCAAGCAGTAGGACACATCTTAACTTATGACAATTCTGGCTTTAGTTTCAAATGGAAGGGCAGTTTATTGTTTGTCAATTGGCTGTTGTAAACATGAAAATGAAGGGGAAGGGCATTATAGTAGTTCGTGATGTTGCGACAAATTGCTCTATAGAATTAAGGTACTTGTTTTTATTTATCTTCTTCACACCTGGAAAAACTTGATTAAAAATTCAATAGAAATATTGATCTCAAGGTTGATTTTAACGATGTTGAGCTTAATTGTATTAATTTTTCTTGTATACCAAAGGCTAATGTAAATTCCCTATTGATGTTACAAAAAAGCAGAGTAAATCTGAAAAGCAAAGGAATATAAAAAAATAAGTATTTAGAAATCAAAGTATATAATACAAGGTATGAAATTTGCAATTATAAAAATTTATAAAAAGTGAAATAGGCAGTTTCTAAAGCTTTTCTTTACATAGAAATATTATCTGATAAAACTATAAAATTTTAGAATGTTTATTTTCTTTCTGTAATTTTGATATACATTATTTTTCTTAGTGAAAATATGCATCCATATAGAGCAATTTGTAACAACGTCACAAAGTACTATAATGCCCTTCCCATTCATTTTCAGGTTTACAACAGCCAATAGAAAAACAGTAAACTGTCTTTACGTTTGAAACTAAAGCCAGAATTGTCATAAATTGAGATGTGCCCTACTGCGTGAAATCGCCTTATTAATCGACTATGTATTAACGCTTCAGCGCTAAAGAAAAATTACTACTATTTTCTGCCATCTAGATAAATTTATTTCAGATAACTTTAGACCTAAAATATTGTTTTGTGCATTACTTGAAGACATTTTAAGAGCTATTGAATAAAACGTTTGTGATAATACCTAAGCATGAGATCGAAAATCTTAAGTTGTTAAATAATTAAAATACTTTACTAAAATAAAATTATATAAATTTATTCAAGTAGCTAATGTTAGGCTTAATACACTGAAAAATGATACTCGAGTTATAAATCTAATCCTTTTAAATGAAATATTCATTAAAACCCTGTTGTAATACGAATTATCACAAACTTACCATAATTAACCACAAAACGCATGTAAAACATCACCATAATTCTATTATAATTTTTGTACTGCATACAAATGAAAATAAAGATTTATTTTATCGACTCATGTAGGTTTCAGTATTAGAGATTACCCCTCTTTGCGGTTAGCAATTATGGAACAGAAAAAATAACTTTATTTGAACAATAAAAACCCTATGGATAAAGAAGATGTAACAATAAAATATAAATGCTCAATGAAGAGTACCACTTAACAAATATTAGATTTTACAACTAATAATATTAAAGGGATTTTGTAAAGCAAATCTGTATTCAGAGGAATTCTGTTGATAGCAAGAAATCATAAAGTCATAGAACTCTTAAAACCACAAACTCTTTTCCCAGGGGTTGATAACACTGGAAATGTATTATTAAGAAATCCAAATTGTACCAACAAATTACACAGGTATTTTCTCTTGGGCGTCATCTCTTCTTATTAAAAAGGACTAGACAGTGAGTTGAAAAAAATTGCTTTACTGTTTCATGTTTGCCAGCTGCAATGGACTGATGCATCTGGATAACCCAAATATATCGATGGAGAAACCATTTAAAACATTGATAAGACTTTTTGAACAAAAAATCTTTACCATAAGTGGCAATCTTTGTTGCATTTATAAAACAAATGCATACATTAATTTTTCTATAAGAGCACCAACCACCTTTTTATAATTAATTGTAATTGCAGACAGAAAGGATGTACAAAATGAATTTTAATTAAAAGAAATTCATTTCAAACTATTTTTCGTAACCAACGTTACATTCAAGATATGCCCTTCATAAATTAAGAATAAAACGATGATGGGTTTGTTTAATAAAAATCCAAGCAAAACGTCAAAATATTTCCCGTATATTTATATGACATGGATGAGTGGTTAAAGCATATAAGACACATTTGATTTCAACAAAAAAACTTCTTTATTATAATTCTTCTGTCCATAACTATGCCATTAAGAAATCCTTAATGGCCACGACAAGCGTGGATGAATTTTTTGGCTTTGCTAACTAAGCAAAATTCCTGTGTCTACTTCCGCGTCAGCTTCTTCATTCTGTATAGTTCCGCTCGAGGGTGTATCTTTTTCCTATTGCGTTGTCGTTAATGAGTTCTAACTATTTTTAATTCTAACTCGCTTAATTCTTAACCCCCATTTTTAAACCTCACACACACACACACACACACACACACACACACACACACACACACATATATATATATATATATATATATATATATATATATATATATATATATATATATATTATCAAGTCCGAAATCCATATTAAGAGGTAATTAGTTCGAGGCAAGTTTGCAATTTTTATACCGTTCTATGTTTAGTTAAAAATCTCGCATATAACCTTAAATATTATGAATGTATAAAAATACACAAATTCACTGATCAATATTGATTTATATGTTACTTAGAACTTTAATTGTGTTGTTAAGACATTAATTTCACTAGTGCCTATATGAATATGTGGACAAAAATACAAAAGTTTTCTGTGTGCTGCCTCTACGTAAGCCAGCCAAAATCACTATAAAAACAAGTAACGTTACATCCAAATTAGGCCAGAAATGTAAGATAACATTCTTCAATAATTAAGATCGCTAGTGTCTTATTAAGAAATTAAGCACTTGTAAAAAATTTTGTAGCATAATTTATTATATGCTCTGCTCATAGAGAAAAATAAACTGAACAGCATACAATTTAAACATAATCCTTTTGAAAGTATTTTGATGTCGACATCATATCAGCCCTAAAAATGCTACTTAGAAGTTAATCATAAATGTTATTCCAACTACAGACAATTAACAAGTCAGTTAGGCAGTCCCAAACAAGCATGTTAATTGACTATGATTGATACAATATCTAATCCTCTTCAACTGAATAAAACCCATTAATTATTTTAAAATTAACTGCATGCTCTTATTTCAATTGCAAATTAAGAGTTTTTCATTACAAGAAGATTTTTTCCTGCAGATTTTGAGCTTGCACCTACTAAAAATACTTCCAACCCATGATATAAGAAACTCAAAAGTTGCTTTTTCTTTTTCTCTGTGTTAAGTGACATTCCCTTGCCCATCCCTACATTAATTTAACATATATCGATTATCATAGTACGACAAGTAACTTATTCCGTGTACAATTTCTACGAATAAAAGTTTTCATTAATCAAAAGTCTGATCTTTAGGGTTATTTATTAATAACGATGACAGAATACATATGTAACGAATTCATAATTTCATCAGTGGAATAGCGCAAACATTTCTGCACTAATTTTAACACAAATAAACTTCGTCAAAAGAGGAATAAGTAAATCTATCTTGTTAAAGCACCATGCAAATACATTAACTTTTAATGTGGTATTAGTCGTAAGTCCAGTCCCATAGCTGATTAGCGTTGATCAATTTATCATTTAAAGCAAATAAAATTAGACAGGCATTATATACGTTAATTAACACATCGATTACCGTCTAAAAAAGCATAGTAATACTAAGCAATTCTGCAATGCATCACCGACGGTTAAACGTATTTGCCCCGGTGTATCATTAGCATGCGACAGTTAAAAGACCAGGTCTTTAATTAATGTTAATCTGCATAACCACGCGGAATTTTTTGATTTTGAGATGTCAGATACTTTATACAGTTTCTTGCGTCGATCTTGACATCCAGGTAAGAGGGAATTGCAAGCAAAATATTAAGTTAGCATCCGCTTGCTTATATAGGGACGTACCTCGAAAGTTGATACTTAATTTGTTAAAACAGGTTAGATATATCATTCTCTTCACTGGATTATATAATATATAACTTTCCTTTTGATTTATTTTTATTTGATTATAATTTACTGCGATTTTCATTTCTCTTTTTAAATGTAACATATTAGTATTTGATAGTTTCTGTTAATACATAGCAAACAAATTTACTTCTTAACGTTTATATTTTTTATTATCTCAGTTAAAGTTTGTTCAATAACAGACATCTACAATTTAGGCTTTCAGTTTTAAAATAGTCACAAGGTTAATTCTATGAAATATTTATTGGCACTACCAGAATATAACTAAATGTTAGCTACAGTGCAGGAACAATGAGTTTGTGTAAACGGAACTGAGAAATATTTAATGAAAAGCACAAAATAGTCTTAGTTATGAAGATAAAAGCAAAATATTGAGAATAAAGAAAAATAAAGAGAATGGTAATACAGAGAAAATTTAAGTGAGTGGGAAAATAGACTTTACTACAATGTTAAGAAATGCATTCCTCTATAATTTCAAGTTGGCATACTGAAATATAACTGTAGAACTTTAAGTGAAACATGCAATTTTTTCGACCATTGCATGAAAGTTACATTGTAGTTAATATATATGAAATTATAAATCCGGTAATTGATGATTAACAACAATTTAATATAGTATGAAGGGGACTTTATACTATCCTAAAGGTCCTCAAGACATATTCAAAATTCCCGAAAATGCATGGTACACACATAAGCTTATAGCAGCACTCACCATGTAATTAAGAAGAGATAGATATTTTAAAATGAATATATATTATCATATCAAATCCTTTGCATTATTGCGATACCACTTTTACACACATACAAACAAATAGTGACAATTCATTAAAATTTTAAAGTTTAAGTCTAATTGTTCAGAAAATTCTTCGAATGCGTCTTCCAGATTTTATAAGTTGGAATTTGTACTTAATTTGAACTAGAGAATAAAGTTATAGACATTTGTTACTCTATTAAGTAACAAGCAATTTCTCCTATTTTTTAACCTGTTTATCAATGGTATTTTTTAGAAGAAAAGCGTACTAGTAGCCCGTGCTAGTAAGCATACTAGTTGGGGTTTAGAAACCCTCTGTGAGATTTGCAAATTTGAGATAAAGATGAGTCCACCAAGCAAATAAGGTATAATATAAGTCGCAATGAGACAAAAGTACGGATTCAGAACATTCAATAGAAGAGAATCGGTGTGTTTAAGAAAATAATATTTCCACTTTATAACACAAACAAATTAACATTTATTAAAAATTAAAATGGTACCCAGTATTATAATGACTGACATGCCTTCAATAAATGTGCCATATACACGCTGACATGTTGCAAGCAATGGTTCGGTGGTAGCACTAAGTTAGAGAAAAATTAGTATACTTACAATAGAAAACAGCACTATCTCACTGCTTATCAAACACTTGAGGTGTAAATTCCGTTACATAAGGAACCCTGTTTAAAATGTCCAGGTATATAATACGTTTAAGATCCCAGTGGAAAAGTATCTCTTACAATGTGAAACTACTGACTACATTCATTTAAGAGAAAATAAAGAAATCAATCTTCAGAATAAAGCAAAACAAAAATAGATAAATGTTCCTTACAGTATGCAATAAAGTAGCTATTAACATTTCTCTCCATTTTATTATTTTCTTTGTACGAAAATAATGTGCTTGGAAGTACTGTGGCGTCACTCCTCGATGTGAAGCACTTCCACCATGGTTTCATCTTCCGCTCTGTGATATGCAAATTGTACCACGTGGGAAATGCAAATTTCCGGAGCGAAGATGACGCAAGTGATCTTTCCGACGGATATAAATACACAGCTCCAACCACTAGAAGGGAAGCGGTTAGGTTGTGATGCTGCCGCATATATTGTGAATACGCTTGTAAATAGAAGATCAGTGGTAGATAAAGTCTTATGGTCTATTTCCACTTTAGTGCCAACTGATAATCTTGAAAATAAACAGACATTTTTTTTCATATTTGTAATTAAAATGTTAATTAATATTCATAAACAGTGTATATTATTGCGTAATAAAGTGTAATAACAAACATATTCTCTCGCTCACTTATTACATAAAATTAAAGAAAATATTAATTTATTAACTGTTATTATTAATATGGTATTCAATATTATGCAGAGGAATAATTTTCTTAACTTCATTTTATTACGTAAAGATAAATTAAGACCCTCATAAGTCTTGAACATCTTGGGACTACAAATCCATGTAAATGTAGAAAAATTAAAATCAAACTGCATTTAGAGGATAAATTCTATACTTATAATAATGTTTTGCATTGTTATAAATGGTGTTTAAAAACTATTAGTTATAAAATGGAAAACCGCAAACACAATGATTCGTATCTGTATTCACTTCGACTATAAATCAACTTTTCATACTTGTGCAACTAACTATGGATTAGCACTCAACATATTTTGAAGATATGAGGCTTTTGAGTACAGGATGTATCACTGTGAATAAAAGTTTGTTAAAAATTATCTTAGACTATTTTCATTACTTAAATTAGGAACCTTCTTTGAAGTTCAGGTGAGCGAAATACCTAAACCCAATAAAAATCTAATATTGTATTGGGTAAAATCTAACAGAAAGGGGGGGCACACACATGAGATCCACGGAAATATTAGTAGTTTCCTCAAACATTAATAAAGAGTCATGTAATTGTTGGGTAGCATTAAATGCACATATTAATAGGTTACATATTTAATAGAACATATTCAATTTCTATATGCTCTGCAAAGTACATACATAAGGCACATAATGAAGAAAAAGAATTAAAATTTTTATTGAAAAGTGCGATAAAAATGTATTAATAAGAACATTGTATTGAACAAATACCCCTGTTAAAGTATTTGATACTTTTTTGTAAAATTTGTTCAAGCTGTTTGCAGCAATTCATTGAGATAATTAGAACGTTATTGAGACTGTACAATCTTCCTTATCTAGTACAAATATGTTGTACTAAAATATTAATAATTCCAAATCGTAATGGACTTCTTCAATAAGTATAATTTCAGAACATTTTAATTATACCTTTAATAAGAACAAATAAAGAAATATTCAAATTTTCAAGAGAAGTAGTGGAGATTATTACATTTTGTCAATGGTAATTATTATGTATAAGGTATTGATCAAGTCAGTTTTGACTTATGCCTCGGAGACTTGGACCCTAACAAGAAAAGAAGAGAGGATGTTGGCAACCTTTGAAAGGAAGATCCTGCGAACCATCTTTGGTGCTGTCTTTGAAAATAACAACTGGAGAAAAAGATATAATTTTGAATTATATAAGATCTTTAACAGTGATGATGTTATCAAATCTATAAAGCTGAATAGAATGAGATGGGCAGGACATGTAATGAGAATGAGCCCAGAACGAACAATTTTGAGGGTTTTTAATGCACTCCCTTCCAATAAAAGACCAAAAGGAAGGCCTAAGAAACGGTGGAAAGACTGTGTGGATGAAGATTTTGCCATCTTAAAGGTAAAGAACTGGAGATCAATTGCTGGGAGAAGGGCAGATTGGGAAAAGCTTCTAAGGAAGGCTCAGGCCCACAAAGGGCTGTCGTTCCAATGCTGATGATGATGATGAATTATTATGTATACGTGATTTATTTTTAAAAAAATTGCATGCCTTAGATTACATGATTCGTATGTACATGCCGTCTCATTAATCCTCGTGTTGTAAAAAGTAGACCGTAGCACTCCAAAACCAAACCAAACCGTATGTGTATGTGTATTTCTTTATTCTATATTATCCATTTCAATTTTCCCGTTAAGAAAGTGACTCTATTCATTTCTTTGTTACTTACAAGATTTGACCCTGATGTGGTGTCTATTGAAACGATACAATAAAATATTTGCAACACGAGGGGTAGTTAAACAGAAACCTATTGCTTAAAATTGATTTCAAACAGCGGCAAACATCTATGCCATTAGCAGGGTTTGAATCCGCAGACATAGGTATCACAGATTCAAGATTTGAAAGTGAGGGTAATTTTTTCAAACAAACTAGCAATTATTTAAGATTGGTACTAATTAACAAGTGTCAAATGCGTCAAATAATTGAGTCCTTTTTTCAGTAATGTTTCTAAAATTTATTTGGGATAAATTAAGTTGCTTAAAGTATTAAAAACACCTATAAATAATATACAATTATCAGCGGTATTAGTAATGAAAAGCCATGTAATAGAGAAAATGCATTACATATCAAACTTCAACAAATTCTTGCTCTCCTTTTAAAATAACAAATACTTGGGCACATTTAAAAAAATAAAAAAGGCAGTCTTCAAGCTTTTCTTGTGTATAGTTATCTCAATTAATGGAAACATTCCAATCAATCATTATACAATTCATCTTAATCAAAACCGGCAAAAGAATAAATTTGTTTTTATTATAAAAATATTTTTGTATTTTTATCAAACCGAAATAAGTGATATAACTCCCTATTTTGTTTCAATTATATTTTTTCTTTATGGAAAATTGCCTTGTAACTTGACAACAAAAGAACAGCTGAAATTGTGGCAAGATGAAAAAAAAAGTGAAGTAATTTCATCTGGAAATACTTTTAATTATAAAAGAATCGAACAGATCCACCTTTCGCGTTCTAATATTCACACTTCCTTGACTCTTGCATTTCGATAATTAGCAATCACGGCGGCATTTTTAGAAATGTCACGAGTTTTCAATTATTCTTTTGTTAGAAAATGTCATTACTCCATGACGTCATCCTTTTGATAAAGCTATGTCAATGCACTCTAGCAATAAAGAAATATAACAGAATCCCTAGGCTTTTTTGGCTTTCTTTTTTTTTTGTTTATGGGTATTAGTAACTCAAATAGTTAAACATTTGTGTCTTTCAATTAGAACATTGCTACAGACGCCCATCTGCCGGATAATGATATGTCATTATACATGATTCTTTGAGTTCTTTTCAGATTCAAATTGAATGTCATCTTATGCTAATCAATGTAGTGATCTCTTAATATCTTTTTAGAAGCCGCATACGTTTTTTTGGAATAGTGTTGATTCCTCGGGTAAAGGAACATTTGTTTGTAGCGAGTAGATGGGCTTTGTTTGATTGAAATCCGTAACAGGAACCAAGACCCTGTTCAGAGGTGCGAACTGAAAGCACTTTTGCACGTTTAATATCTAATTTGCAAAGAACTATTTTCCTTTGCAGTGTATAATTCCCCATAACCAATATTTAAGTGATGAAATAATGAGTCAAAATACATTACAAAAACTTTGTAGTTCCAAGCATTAGCTGTTAATTTGTACTAATGACACATAATTACATTTTTCTCACATTCATTTTCCTTTAATTGACTGCTACTTCAAAACTACTTTAAAACGCACTACTACCCAATATTTAACGACAACTGAAGAGATTTTGCTTACAATTAACCTATAATTATGACTACACTCAATTTAAATGTCTTTTCCAGCATACATATATGTTTAAATTCTTGGCAAGATTTAACGAGAAACTCGTTGATATCTAATATATAATCAAGATTTTAAAGCATTTCAGAAAAATAACTATAATTAAATTTTAATGAATCGGAATTACAGATGATCTTTAGATTTCTTACAAAAACTGTAATTGCACATTTTCTCAAATTTTTCAGAAAATTACCAAAGTAGTGTCTCTAAACTTTTACAAAGTAATCAGCATGATTTTTTTTGAGATTTTCCAGTTCAGAATAAATCAGAAATGAAAATTTTAAGAAACAAAAATTAAATTGGTTTATCTTGTTTCAAATAATGGTGTAAACTATTCAAACTTTTTCCAGCATTAGTTCAATGATATCAGCTCTCATGGCATTCTGACATGGGTATGCGGTATTGTTTCTTTTTCTGGAAAAATATTATTATTCTGAAATAAGCACATATTCAAAAAAGACTGTGTTTCGGATTCTTTTTGCTCTATATATGTGCACTCTACAAATTTGAATTAAATACTATCAGTATTGAGCAAGATAAAAGCTATAGACATATATAACTTATTCCTGGCAGTACATCAACATAGTAAAATCAACAAATTTTGATGCCTATCATACTGACCTCATATGTATTTATAATGTCAAGAACACAAAACAGTTCAAAATATAACTAATATGAGCATAATATGGGCAATGAACATTTATTAAAAAATACAAAACATAATTTTTACAATATTACAAATATTCAAATTTTTACAAAATCACATTTAAATATTGTTAATAAAGTAATAAACAGGCTGATTAATGTTAAGCAAGATTTTCCTTAAAATGGATAACAATGTAATATTTTCATACATCATTTTTGTACACATCATCCTTCATCTTAGATGATTAACCACTAGATGATTAATACTTGTTATAATCAAGATAAACTGTAGTGATCAAATTTCAATGAAAATTGACCTTATCTGAAGTAAATTTCATCAGTTTGAGTATTACGTCTGCATGCGTGTACAATGAAACAAATGTGTGTATTTGGCATAACTCAAAAACGATTAGTCATAAAAGTTCAATATTTTACAGTTAATTCTATTGTAAAATCTAGAGGTACTCCCCCCCGTCTTTTTACTAAAATCTAAATTCTTTGTAAGGAAACATTTTAGTATAATGTTACTAATGTTGTGGGTCTTAACTCAAGAATTGTTGTTAGCCATATAATATTGAAATCTTACATTTATGAATCTCATAATATATTGCTTTTCTCATCTTCCTTTGAATGCACTATGCAATCAATAGAAAAAGAAAATTTTAATATAACAAATATTGATGCTGTGGGACATAACTCAAAAATAATAAGTTGTAAAATGTTGAAATTTGTATTAACAGCTATTATAACGTCTATTTGAGCCGCAGTAGCTCAGTCGGCAAAGGAAACGATTTCGTAACTGGAGGGTTGCGGGTTAAGAACCCGAGCCGGCCTAAGATACTCTGAGTTCGCTAAAGGTAACTGGGGCACATAAAATATGTTCTTGGTCACAATGTCCTCTATGTTCTCAATCAATACCTCTGGGGGTGGCAGCCAAAGTCTATGGGTCTTCTGCTTGGTTCTTGATTCAAAATTATGAGGACCCCCTTGAGCATAAGTCGTACTTTCACCTTTGATACGGAGAAAGTATTCGTAATCCCGAAAAAAACCTGGTTTTTAAGAATAACAAATTCATCATAACTAATACTGTACTGCAACGTCTGCAAAATAGTATTTAACGTACTCAGACAACATGTTATGTTATTGCACCCGAAACCCACTTTGAATCTTGAAGAGAATAGGCAAATGATAATTCTGATGACGCATCATAAAAAAATGAAAAAAAAACTATATAAAATATAATAGACGGTCATGTGGTGTCTATATCAGATTTTTAAAATTTACTCCAAAAAACCTGGAAAATATTGTAAAATAATAAATTATAAAATATATACAAATTTCTACACTTTTTGTTGAATTTTGCAAAAACAGAAAAAATATCAACTTGACTGAACCATTCCTAACTAAACATATGTAAAATATTACATGCACTTGTCCAAATGCAGACATCTATTATGCATCCATTCATCTAAAAGAGTGGTGATATTTTAAAGTATAATTAAGTTACAAGCAAACGAGTAACTAAAATCAAACACAGAAAAAAAACTTAACATACATTTTTTAACATACATTTTTATTATACAAGTACAACTGATGGCTTAAATATTATGACCTTTATTCTAAGATCAAAACAATTTTAGAATATTTTGAGTGCAGGTGACCCAATAACTGTTTTTGTATATAATAGTCATGTGCATTCTATAAACTTCTTCAAGTCCATTGCACTTGGAAAAAACAAGTTGGTGTTACTTGAGAAGACCAATATTTAAGGTAGAACATTTAACATAAATATGATAGAGATAAAAATATATTAAAAAGGGCCCCTCCCAAGGGCGTTCCCTTCTAATTTTTTCATCATATTAGTGACATTCTACCTGAAGTCACAATCATTTTATGGGTTGACATTTCAAGTTCATGAACCACTATTCACTAACATCTACTCCCCACGATTTAGACAGTTTTAAGAAAACAATTAGCATGTTGTCATCCCAAATGTGTGTTTTTGATTAAAACCATAATTCATAACAAAAACCTAAATACATCATTTATTCTAACATTTTCTTACGTATCGTAAGTGTTTTCATGGGTGTCTTATTCTCAACACTTAAGTTTTATCTGAGCAAGCTATGTACACCTGCATGTCTGCAAAACCCTGACAAGGACCTTATCAAACGCGAATGGTAATTAGAGAAAAAGGAGCAGGAGAGGTTGAATGGAGAGACCTTTTTGCTCATGAGAGAACGTCAGATATTAAATATCTTGATGGCTTAATCGCTGCCGACACGGGGTCGAAACACCTGGTGTGTTTAATAATGATTTTCGGCTTGTCAACTCGAGAATTATGCGAGTTGAAGGCAGGAAGATCATATCATTTGGTACGATTGTATTTAAGCGTCATTGCTGTGGCGCTTAAAAGGCAGAAGAGAAATAATGAAAGAAAAGGGTCCAAATTTGACTATAACTATAAGTGTCGTTCTAGGCTGTCATCTGATAAAATTAGATTAGAATACATAGCCATCTTTGTGCAGTTTATATCTCTTTCTGGAATATTTATTCATCTTCCATTCAATTACTTGATACAAATGGAGACCGTCAACTATTTGAAGGGGTTTAGAGTTAATATCTTAATTCATGTCTTTCTCAATTTAATTTACATAATTTTATAGACTTTGAGAGCTAATAGTTTTTAGATTTAAAATATAAACACAGATACGCGTCTGTGTATGAAAATCAGATTTTATATTTTCTAAATCATAATATCATTTTAATAAAGAAGTTAATTTACGAACAAAGCACCGTTGATAAACGAATATATAAAACCTTAAATTTAAAGATTCTTTCTATAAATAGGAATTTATTTATTTGAGAGGTATTAAGTAGTAATTTCATTCTCTATGGCTTGTTAAATATCCTTAAATTTTGATAACTACTTTTCAAAATAAAAGAAAATCTCAGCCTTTCATTATTTATTATATCATTACAATACATGGCATTTAACTAAAACTATGGTTTTTTTGATTAATTAGTGAATACTAATATAAATCTGATACATATGTAGTATATCTGTAACAAAAAATAAGGTAAAATTTATTGTTGTTTTTAATATTAGACATTGTAACACACATACTTAGTTATCCACAGCTAACTACGCAAGAAATTCATACAGATTCAAAACTTCTCAAAACTCTTAAGAAAACAGCGGTTCCCGTGAAAAGTATATACATCAGATAGAAGCAAAGAAATGATAATATCGTTCATTATCATAACAACTATTAAAATTTGACCTTCGAAAAATAATAATATCTATCTACTTGAATAATCTCCAAAAAACATTTTTCTTCTACTAATAATGAAATAAAAATTATGTTCGTTTGTAAATTTAATTTTTACAAGTACTACATTTTAAAACACATTTAATTTTGTCTTTTTAAGTAATATATTTTTAAAAAGCATAAGTAATGTACCCCAATTGAAAATATCAACAGTCGAAAAAAAAACTTTTAAAATCTTTAAGTCTTTAGATTTTAAAATTTTAACGGAACTAAAACAAAGTGAAACTTGACCATCTTTGCAGGAAAAGCGTGAAATAATATATTAATAGGAATTGTTAATAAACTAAAAACACCACTTTTTAAGATTTTTAAAATTGATAATTTTATAGAACAAATTTTACAAATTTTACTTTGACCATGTTTTTTTTTCTAAATCCATCTAAATAATTACTACGTTGTTTAAATACTGCGTAATGCTTAAATTTTTTTTGTGAAAATATTTAGTAATAGTTTCATTGAATAATTTTCAAATAATTTTACTATAGTTATTTAAGTAAAAAAGTCTTACAATTTTCATATTTAAAAGGATATATTGAACAGAAAAGCTTAATGAAAGAGTTTTACTTTGATTGTATATTAGAATCTAAATTTTAGCATTAAAATAAAGCTAAATATTTTATTCTGAAGACCTGAAAATTAATATCATGAAGATTTGGAAATTTTAAAATTAAACTTATAAGAATTTTAACATTTAAATCATTTTAGTATGCATCATGGTATCAAATAAAATATAGAATATAGACAGAATAATAAAGATAATTAGCTTTTGTTTATAATTTGCATATTGTTCTATTCTCTAAATGAGTGTCTTTGGGAGAACTTTTTGTAGAGTTTATTCACATGACTTGCACACACATTTCGAAGTCTTAAATCAGAAGGTGGAGTCAGTTTCGATTCTGAAAGGATTTTATTCTTCAAAAATAATTGTATTCGACATCGTCGGCGACAATAACCGCTCCATTTTGTTTTCAACTCCATTTCTTTCTACGTTGCCAATCGAGGAAAATTAAAAATAACGAAATCAATCTCGATCTCGCGACATACCTCACAATTTAACTTGTGGGTAAATAAAATACCTTTTACTTTGGTGTATACATTTTATGCTTTTAATAAATATATTATTTGAAAATACTAAACCTTCATTTAAAACTATGGTCTTGTAAAACAATTTAAAGTATTTTGTTCTAAAATTAAAGGTATCTATATTGTAATAAATGCATAAAAGACATATAATACAAATTTTGTGACACAAAGTGCTCTTAATATAAAACTAGTTTCCATGAGATTACACTTCGCAGTAAGAAGTGCAGGATAAATTCTCCTTATAACAGTTAAAACCTTCAAAAATATATAATCAGTAAACAATGACATTTAAGAAAGGAAATGTCCCCAGTGAAGAAATAAATGTCTATGAATACCAAAATGCTTGGAAAGCATACCGTTATAGTACAAAAAGTTAAAAACAGATCAGAAAAAATTCATATATAAGTAAAACTCAGACATTTACAAAAATTTGTTGAAGTTTCCAAGAAGTACACTAAATCAAAAATGAATTGTTACTTGAAACTAATTCAGGTGGGAGACAATCCTGTATTCAACACATACTTGACACACCGTTTTGTTCACAGATCATATTTACTAAAGAATTCATGTTTACTATTAGACTGAAACTGAATGATATAAATCAAATTTATTGCCAGTTAAACCAATAAATCAGAATTTTCCTTGTCGTTTCCAAGATGGTAAACATGCATTCTGACAAGAAAGCCATGAATATGGATATCGTTAAGATAATTATCCTTTGATTTAATTTTATATTTAAGGATTGTCTTCTCGTGTCATTAATCTGATGTTAGACATGAAATGAAAGTCACGTGCAGAAAGTAAAATTAAAGTCATTAGCATTTATTTATTGCCGAGACTCTGGATTAGGGAAAAAATAAAAGTTGGCATTATTCACAATAATTTGTACTTTACATCTGCAGTAGTCTCTGCTATAACTATTTCAGTGTTATTATACAATCATTGGTTGTCACACGCATGTCAAGTTAGTTTTGCGACTCTTAGTTTATCTCTCAGCGAGAAGCTATTGATTTCTCTTGACACACACATACAGGAAGTTGATTTCTTTGAAAGACAAAACTATCAAAAGGATTCTCGGGGCAACTTCTTGCAAGACTGGTGTCTTTGTCACACCGAGGCGTCATCCTACATATTAAATCTCACAGATATTTATCTCGACATAATCTTGATGGATTGACTACTTACGCCTCTGTCAGACAATGCAACTTCTTCAGTATAAAGTTCAAAATTGCATTCCATTTGTTTCATATTCCATCTTTACTTATATCTTCTTTTGCACAATCGACCTCACCAGTCTCATCTTCCGCTACTGACATTGTAATTACGTTTCATCCTTCTATGAAACTCTTTCCAACAGACCAAGCTGTCTTTGGTTTCACTTTACTTTTTTGCCCTAAAATATACAACTTATTTATAACAAATTGCGTTAGTAAAATATTTATTACAAATTAGCTATAATTTAATAAATTTCCTATACTTGATTTTAAATTCTGACACGGTTTTCAACAAAATTAGAAATTTGGCCTAAAATACATCAATGGATTTGGATTGGCCATAAATTATCCTGCATATATTTTTAACTTAACGAAACGACAGAAGTATAACTTGATCTCTACCAGTGTATTGCATTTAGAAGGACTTTATTTACTTTTCAGTTTCCAATGAGTGTCATATTGAGTCATAAGCGTATTAAATCCCACAGTATCTATATTAAAACACTGGTTTGTGAAGTGCTTTAAAAACTTTTTTAAGGTCTTATCAAACGTCAACACATACGGATTGAAAAAGCAACAGATTTAGTCATGGTTTCCTTTTCCCGCAGAATAATGCATGGATTTCTCGTATGTAAACGAAAAATATTTCAACCGATTAAAGACCTTATCCCACGACATCCTGAAGGAAAGTAAATCAGTTGTAAATATTTCATTTATATATCCCATTTAGTTCATAGAGGAGTTGGCAAACATTTAAGGGAGAACAAAGTTGTCAATAAAGTAGTATAACAAAGGAATCGGAGAGCCATTTATGTATATGTGAACGGCTCTATACGGGAGAACATACATGTATATATATATATATATATATATATATATATATATATATATATATATATATATATATATATATATATACATATATATATATGTGTGTGTGTGTGTGTAACTGTGTGTAGTGTGTGCATGTTGTCTAGAGAAGCGGGCGATATGAAGACTGTCATTATCAAACTAACATTTTAATGTAATTTAGATAACATTTTAAACAGCAACATTTTCTATTCTTTTAAAAACTAAGAATTATCGAAGATATTTTTGTTCTCTTACTTAAGAACAACCGATACAAAATTATAGGAGCGGTCCTAGAAGGAGACAGAACAAATCCCTGTTTGGGACGGTAAATTTTAGGGACGGCATTTGGGCTTGAACTTTTAAAATGTTTTAAAATGTCCTAAACTAATAAAAAAAGTGTAAATATTTATCACAAAATATAATTCATTATGGTGTAGAAGCATGAAAAATAATTATTTTATATTATTTACTTTAGATTTAATTCAAATGCCAAGTGGTACAAGCAAATTTATAAGAGCATACGAGTATGCCTTTTTTAAGAAAGACTGTTCTGCATAGTGATTTGTTGTAACATAATATGAATGACCAATGGATTATTGGTAGTTATGTTTGTTTTGAAAAGATTTTTCCACTCTTAAGAAATGGAAAACTATTGTTTTATTTATGCTACATAAAAGAAAACAAGTGCGTACAAAACTGAGTGTTCCATTTAGGAAATTCATGAGGATATGAATCACTGAGCATAACTGAAAAACGATTAAAAGTAAAATGGTGAAATTTTTTATTCAGGACTATTACAATTCCTAGTTTTAAATCTCCTTTTTCATTTACATTCCGCACTCTATATAACGAAAATCTCAATGTAATGGCCATTAACGTTACTAATCTACAATAACGCAACTCAGAGATATTTATGTATTTATATGCTGTTGAAATACTGCTTTTTAAACAGACAAATCAATGCTTTTAGAATCCATTTATAGAAAATAAAAATCATTTATGTGCAGAAAATAGTTTTCAATATTTTTGTTTATTACTTCATTGTAATTATTTAAATTATATATTTAAACTATTTTAAGTTATTTTAAAGTAAGTATTGTAATTGCGAAAAACTTTAGTGGTTAAGAACGATTTATGTATATTACAAAAAGTTTCCTAATAACGAATATTAGTGCTGCGAAACTTCGATGTCAGGACAGATGCCAGTATATAAGTTCTATTCAAACAACACGGTTACCTTTATAAACAAACCTATTTTGAATATTAAATGTGCAAATGATGAATCTTATTAAGTATCTAATAAAATAAAAACAAATATATATTATATAATAGGCTTACAATGAAGGCATGTAATGCCTACATCAGATTTATATTTCTATGATACTAGTGTAACACATAGAAGAAGAATTTTGAAGATCACAAACACCTATGGAAAGACATCTTGAGAGTTGTTTTCTGTCCACTCCTGTCATAGAGTCTGAAATGCACAGGAGAAAAACAGCAGCCATAAGAAATCTGATATGCAGAAATAAACTATGTCAACACAATCTTTTATTGGTTTGCATTTAATAGACATAGCTCTTTTATTGTGAACAATAATCAATGAGCCATACTTTCAATATTCAGTTTTATCTCAACATTTAGCAGCTCCTGTTTGTTAGAAAGATACCATGAAGAAATCCTCGGAATAAAATGAAATTCAATTCATAGATGAATTATATGAAAAAATTATTTTATTTTAAAAGCAAAGCAAGAAAAAACACGATTTTAAGTGTCTGAAATCAGTATCTGATGTAGCCACTACGAGCTGTAATAAGTACCGAAACACTAAGTAGCATTAACCGACATAGAATCTAACATAAATGTGGGCATCATGATGTTACATATTAAGCAGGATTAAAGCAGGATTCGTCAGAAAAAAAATCACCTGTTGCAAATCCGTACTCCAGTCTATGTTGACGAGCTCATTGCCGTTGCAATAGTGAGCCAATAGTTGTCAGTAATTGGAATTCTGTATAAATTCTGTATTGTAATTCTTGCACAAAGCCCATAGTGCAGCAGACATTGATGAACACCTTTAGCAGATGATACACTTCTAGCAGTAGCATTAGACGAATGTGCTGATAACTCTCCCGATGAAGTTGTACTCTTCGTTATTGCCATGCAGTACAGGATACTATCAAAAGTGTGCGTTCCCATCACCTTTCAACGACCAATCCCCGATTCCAGAGTGGTCCGGTTCTAAACTGTTTCATTGCTTTCAGACTCATCACTTTACTGTACGCTGTGCTATTGAATGATAGGAAAATCTTCGAAAATATCGCACTTTCCTTCGTTCCCAAACTTTCCTTCTTCAAGGATTTCCCCCCATTTAAATTCTGTAAATTGTTGATATGTCGTCCTCTTTCGTCGACAAGGCATAGTTACGTCTTTCCTAACGTTTATCAAAGTTCTCTATTCAGTGGGGGGTTTCAGTTGTAGTGCAGAGGGCGCTGTTTAGCCTACGCATGTTTGGTGACTCTAAAATGTTAATTAATTTGCAAAGCATATTATTCTTAACATTTTCTGAAAATTTCCACTTTGTCGTATCATTTCCTCTTGGTTGAATTTTTGATTGTATTCTGATTATATTCTGTTAAACTTGTACTCTTGTCAAAACAATATTATTTATAAAAGATTCAGTTATCTACATGTGGTAACATAAGTGGCATTTTTTTCAGGGGTCTATTACGATTCAAAATAAAATAAAATCCATTAGCAACATTAGCTGCTAAATGTTTAAAAAATACAAAAATAAACTCATTTTATAGGAAAATTCTGTTTAAATTATGGTAATTTGTTTAATAAATGCGTAATACTTTTTAATGTTTGTTTATGAAATACATTTGTAATGACGTGAAAACATTTAATCTTAAGCTTAATCACATGTTGTCAAGCGACCCGACCATATGGTGAACATTACAGATTAGAGATAGAGGTTTCCTTTTAGATAGATTTTTTTTTGGAATTTTTTTCTATGAAATGAAATTTAATAATCTCTTATGCCTGGAAAGAATAATATAAAAATTATCCTGCAAGACTAAACACTTTAACAAACTTTCATTTTTCTTAAAACTGACTACTTTTAAGTTTCGAAATTTAGTTCTTTATACTACTAGTTTTCTTTCAAAGTTGTCCATTAAACGTAGTAGTACATTTTTGATAAGAGGTTAAAAAACAGACGTCACGAAGCATTGAAATTCAGTCGGATATTATAGTTCTAATCCAAAGTCCAAAAACTAAAAGAGATCATTACACATGAAGAAATAAAAAATATTCTATTATCTTTATGTCCCACAACATAAAAAAATAAATGTTCTACAACAGGACATCCTTGTTCTCTTCGAACATAACGTAAGTCAGTAGTAATATTTTATACTATCATTCTTTTCATGTAATGGTTTTGATTTTGATTTTCTGTACAGCTTTTAAATATTTTACTACTGACATTTTTCTTTATTCTAACTGTAATTCAACCAGGTTCAACATTTTAAAATTTTTATTCATTTATTATTCCTGGCACGCATCAACTTTTTAATGTAAAAAAAAATTGTCTACATTGAAAACGTATCTGTTGCAGACAGGTGATTTTCCCACTGACGTTCAAAGATATACGTTTTCAAGGTTTGCATTTACGAAGGGATGACTGTAAAATATGTTTCGGCAAAGTATCATATAAATTAGAGATTTTTCTAAAATTTAAAGTATTTTAAGCTGCATATACCGAAGACTGATGAATGTATGTAGTATTTAGAAGTTATAGAAATATTGAATTAAAAGTAATATCTTTACCACTGAAAAACTTTATTTTTTAACATATCTCTAATTCATCATAATATTAAGTTCTGCTCATTTTATTGTAAAAATTGTTACAAGCATTAAAAAACTTCATAAAAATTGTTATCAACTTGAGTGTTACAAAATTGCCAAGAAATTTCTTTCATATTATCTTACTTGGGAAGTAGATTTGTAAGTAACAGTCCAATGACTATGTTACTTTTCACACGAATTACCAGATGAAAAATAAATATATAGAAGGTAATCAGATGATTTTACTTGTGAAGTAGTTTCATAAATAACAGTCCATTGACTAGGTTACTTGTCTTACGAATTACCGGATGAAAAAGTAATATACAGAAGACGTTCAGATGATTTCAGATGATTTTACTTGTGAAGTAGTTTCTTAAGTAACAGTCCAGTGGCTAGGTTACTTGCCTCACGAATTACAGGAGGAAAAAAATATACAGAAGGTTTTCAGATCATTTTACTTTTGAAGTAGTTTTATAAGAATCATTCCATTGGCTAGATTACTTGTCTCACGAATTATCGGATAAAAAAAAATATACACAATCCCTTCAGATGATTTTACTTGAGAAGTAGATTTATAAGTAATTTTCCATAGGCAAAATTACTCACGAATTACTGGATGAAAAAGAAATATACAGAAGATGTTCAGATGATTTCAGGTGATTAAACTAGTGAAGTAGTTTTATAAGTAACAGTTCATTGGCTAGGTTACTTGTCTTACGAATTACCGGATGGAAAAGAAATATGCAGAAGGTGTTCAGATGATTTCAGATGATTTTACTTGTGAAGTTGTTTTATAAGTAGCAGTGTTACTTGTTTCACGAATTACCGGATGAAAAAAAAATATACAGAAGGTGTTCATTCATAATTTTGAAAAGATTTTACAAAGAAATATATATAAACAAATATTATAATTTTATTTTTTATTACGTTCAGTCTTAAACCGCTTTTGTTGAAATATTACACTGAATCTTGATTTCCAAGCTATCAAAGCATTTATTGTAGCATCAAGGGTGATCTTGCTCCATTCTTCCTTTATAGTCTTCCAGAATTCATCCAAAGTTTTGAGATGTCGCTTACAAAGATCTTGTTTTAAAAGTGCTTCTTCCAAAAGACATGCGTGAGAGGCATTGGGTGGGATGAATTTAAAGGGAATGGCTTCAGTCGTGGTTTCATCTCTGAGTAAAAAAAAGAAGGAAAAAGAGCTTGAACATTTAAAAGCAAGGCTAGTAGACTCATTAAATTCTATCAAGATATCTGATGGAATTTAATGCAGTGAAGATTGTTTGGGTAAATAAATAAAACTTCTTTTTTAAAAATTGGTATTAAAACGTATTTCTGATAGCAAATCGTGTTAATTTTGACCTTTTTTTTCTATTTTCAATATTTTATAAGCATCCTACACTTAGTCTTATGTTTCATTCAGCGGTGAACAGAATTTGTTTCATTTGATTAGCTTAAAAAAAGATTTTTTTTCTCAGTTTTTACAGAGATATTTAAAGATTTTACCATAGTTATTTTGTGGTTTGTATTTTCTTTTAAGACATAAGATGATACTTTAGATTTATTTACAAGTATACAAGTATTTGTCGAGTATGAATATTTTGGCTTTTTATCAGTGTAATGTAAATTTTGACATTTTTTTCTTTTTTTATTGAATATGTCACTTTTTAAGTGCAGAAATATTAAAACAACTTATTTAAAACATCATTTTTTAATAATGATATAAGGGTATTTTTCTTAATACTAAAATATAGCCTTGAATCGAATGATTTTTTTCAGCGACATTTGAAAGCCTATAGCATATTTAATATTGCAAATGATGTTTAAATCACATTCCAATTTGACGGCATGTTTTTTATTTTAAAATATAAATTCATGAAGAAAGTCATAACTATGATTATACCCTTTTCAGTATTCATAGGATGAATTTATAAATAATTTAACAAACATTTCATTGTTTGCATAAAAGCAAAATTACTGTAATTAAACCACAATTCAATAATAAATATCTTTTACAAACGTTACTTTTCTCTTTTCATTTTGTGTTGTATTTAAATTTTCTCTGTCGTTTTAAAGTTCGATGTTGAAAATTACAGTATCTTATTTGATATACGAAAGTAAATTATCTTTTTACACTTCAACTGCCAACATATGCAACAACCAGCATTTTTCCTTTTGCTTTAAGTTTTGGTATCGTGAAAATTACTGGTTTCGAATGTATTAATGGTTAGATGATGCAAAATCTGTATTAACACCTGTCATTGAGAGGAAAATTACTATAATAACTAAAAACTAAAATCAAACTTACATTTATCAAAACCTTCATAACTAACTTCATTGTCGATGTTAGTTAACACTTTTACTGACAGACCACAAATTATGATTATTTTCTTGATTGCATACGATGGATAAATTTTTTCAACAGTGTTTTAGGAGATTCCTTTGTAACACAAAAATGAGATTTCTGTCCACTGATAGTAAAGATGATATGCATTAGTAAAATCACAATAATTTAAGGTGTCTCCAGACTATTGGCAACTGGAATAATGAATAAAAATAAATATATTTACTCTTGTATAATGCGTGCTCCTTTTATTTTAAGAAAAAAAAGGCGGAAAATTATACATAATGTACGAGGGTTACTCTGAAATTTTTGAGATACGCGCAGAAGAGAATTTACAGAAAAAAAATAACAGTTAATTTTAGAAATAGAAAGTATTTTAACACAGTAGACTATTTTTTACTGACTTACTTCAACTTCTTTAGCGTAGAATAAATTTTAAACAGAAGAGAAAATGGAATTGAAGCGAGAACATTTCTGTGCTATGATTTTCTACCATTTTAAAGCAGGATTAAATCAAGAAGGATGCTTTCAACGGTTGCTATTGGTATTTGGTAATGAATCTCCAGATCGTGCTACTGTATTCAGACGGTTTAAATAATTTAGCAGAGATCGCAATCTTCTTCTGGATGAAGAACACACAGGAAGGCCGCCGTCTGCAGTAATCCCGGATAATGTGTCGGCCATACGAAAAATGTTAATAGATGTTAATAGCTGTACCTATCAAATTATACAGTAAGAACTAACATTGGATTCTACTGATTAAAGCCGATTCTGAACGGCTACGAACACCCATGGTGTAATATTGTTCAAACCCTTAGAACTCCGGTACCAAAGTTCAGTGCGCTAACCATTCGGTCATCGTTCGGCATGTCATTTAATGGATTGCAGTTCCCTTTCAGATTTAAAATCATCTCTATAATGGATTTTTTTTATTCATTTCCAAATGGAAAATTTGCCCACTCCAGAACAAACTTTTTACAAGTTCTTTAATATCATTCTAGTTGTATATTAGTGAATTTTTAAATAACGTAAAATATACACAAATGGAAAAACATTAAGTTCCCTTTCACACAAAACTTTTGTAGCATATATATTAAAACTTAATTTTTATATACATTTAAAGTAAAATTCTATTTTATTGTATAAACCAATAATTTAAAAGGGTCTAATATTTTAATACTTATTAAAAATTAATACTTTTGAGAAATTGTAAACTTAAAAATTATCATTTATCATGCTATAAAAGAAAATAAGATGCACGTAATAATATAATTGAGGTCTACAAAACAAGAAAGGTAACTGAATTATATTTGGTATGAAAACAGATTGTGATTTTCAGGTTTTAAAAGTTATTTTAAGGGTAATTATATCTTTATTTTTTCCACTTAGTGCATACATTTTAATTATTAAAAATGTATTACTTTATATAACTAAACTAAATAACTTTTAAAAAGTCAGATCCTTAGTTAGGAAATAAAATATATTATTCTATACAGTTCAGAATATTTTATTTTATATTTACGCAAATTTAGAATGTTATGATGAAGATATTACAGGCTGAAAGGTACCATCCTTTTAACAGCACAGCAAACGTTACAATGAATTTATGGAAAGCTAGGTTCTATATATTAACTACTACCTAATGTTCAAAAGATACTCTTATTTAATGATAATACGAAAAAAAAAAAAGAAAATTAGCTTGCAAAGAACATTTTAAAAAATCAACAAAGTGTTTGAAAAATTCAAAATTAAATAAAAATCTAATATTTAAAATATTTTAAATTTCAGTATTTATTTTTTAACTATAATCGTTTTTGTGTGATTGTAATGTTTTATTTATAATAATTTTTACTTGTTAGTTATTTTTATGGTATATATAGGCGAAATTTAATAAAGTTTAGCTAATGTTTCTGAAATTTTGCCTATATATACTATAAAAATAACTAACAAGTAAAAATGATTATAAATAAAACATTACAATCACACAAAAACGATTATAGTTAAAAAATAAATACTGAAATTTAAAATATTGAAAATATTAGATTTTTATTTAATTTTGAATTTTTCAAAAATTTTGTTGATTTTTTAAAATGTTCTTTGCAAGCTAATTTTCTTTTTTTTTCGTATTATTATTAAATAAGAGTATCTTTTGAACATTAGGTAGTAGTTAATTTATAGAATCCATATTAACATCTGCCTGTGCAATTTTCATAAATTTCGGGCATACGAAACTTAAATTGAGTTTTAATAAGCTAAATAAGATCGAAATTTAAAACGCATACCCACATTGACTTTATTAGGAATGTATTAGGTATGTGTGGCCTAAATGTTGTAGGAACCTATGAAAATAAAATCCCAAGACAAATTTTCAAATTTTTAAAAATTATCTTGATAAGATTAATAAGAGATAATATAGATCTATCTAGATAAGATTAATAAGGAAATGTGAATTGATTTAAAAAAAATGAATGTAATTAATTTACTTATACTTCAATTTACTTGTATACAACAAGTTAATAAATTATAAAATCAATTTATAATGTTCACAATCCCATTAAACAACTGTATGCTGGACTTCAGAATCGTTCATTGAATTATACCATTGTCTACATATCACTTTGAACGGGAACAAACTAATGATAATTTTCATTGTTAACCACATTTGTTCGAAACTTCATTACGTTAATAAAAGATCTCAATTATATAGATGCTAATAAGTTCTGGTTTCTGTGGAAATCAAGGGTCTTCATATGACGAGGGCATTGTCGCTATGCAGATCACTTGGCATTTCTCATTACAGTTTGGTAATTTGATATCTTTATAATCAAGTCTAATTGCATTCTGTCGAATAAACATGCTGTTCGTAAATGATTTAAATTGCATTTTAGGATTCGTTTAATGTTTTCTATCATACACCTTTTAGGTACTATTTTACTACATTTTTAAATAGATTTCATTTTGAGATAGTAAAACAGGGTGTTATAATCATAGTTGTGTTAATGGCACAAGCATGCATGAAAAATCAATTTTTAAATTAATTTAAATTTAAATTTTTTATTAGTGTTTACTTATATTTACTTAGAGATCATTTTGTATAAATGTGTGTATGTGTGTATTATTTATAAAAACAAATATATTAACTAATTTAATTTATGTTTAGCATATTTATTCATATTTATAGATCATATTCATATTCATAATTCATATTTATATACCAGCTGTTATATTTATTTTATTTAATATCTTTTTTGGTAATTACTATAATTTATTTTCAATTATTTATTTCATTTATTTATTTATTTTTCTCTAACTTATTCACTTTTGCTATCTCTTGTAATTTTTAAATTCTTTGTTAGTTTACTTTGCTGAGCATCTATTTTTCAAAAATAGGTGAAATAAAAAGCTGTAAATGTTGAAAATTACCGCGTACCGATAAATAAGTACTCGTTAAATTTTATTCTAAAATAAAAAATTAAAGATATAATCTGGATTATAAAATTAAATTTATAATTCTCCCAACAATACTTAATATTCTATTTTTTTTAATTTAGTAACATTTAACTTAATCTTTAATTTAAAAATATATTGAAAATATTAAGAGTGTTATGAATATTGATTCATTTTATAGATATTCATGTGCTGTTACACATATTCATGTGCTGAACATTTTAAGCTGTCATATTTATTATATTTTTACTTCCTTGTAGAAAGTAAAGGGAAGTATTGTTGTAATCACAATAAATTTCAGACTCCAGTTTTCAACGAAAATACTTATATTGACCATGACTGACTGGATTTAAAATATTAAATGTCACCTCTGCATTACGTACTAGGAAAATTTGCTTCTGAAGCATAAAATATCCATTTTATCCATTCCTGAGATAGTTTTGACTAGTTTTCTCTTGTATGAACGTATCTTTTATAACTCAAAAATTATTAGCTGCAGAAGTCCAAAAATTTTATGTAGGATTTTTTATAAAGCCTCGGTATGCATCTCCCCTGTTGATTGCCTTCTGAACTGGATGCAATAGTTCAATATGAAGAATAATTTCTCTGTGGAGCTTAACTGAAAAATCAGGCAAGATCGAAATCTTGTATCCCCTATATAATAATAGCCTAAATTATCTGTCCGTCTGTCCTCCAATTTATGAAGCGGTTGGATCTCGAATGAATAGAGGCATCCATATTGGATTTTTGATGAGTTAGGGTTAGAAAAATTGAAAGCGAGTTCAAAAAGGTTAGAAATCTACCCCTTCCCCCTTTTAG
This sequence comes from Pardosa pseudoannulata, assembly GCA_032207245.1. Lineage (NCBI taxonomy): Eukaryota > Metazoa > Arthropoda > Arachnida > Araneae > Lycosidae > Pardosa > Pardosa pseudoannulata. The sequence continues at coordinate 91,706,139 of CM063504.1, read as the reverse complement.
AGCATTTAATGCCATTATTTCTAGCTCTGTTGTCCCCGGGTAAGAGCAGGAGATTAAATTTATCAATTTATCACATAATAAATAGGTAAAAATAACATTTTTTTCTAGTATTATGACGTCATTCCTTTAACCATCTCCTTTAATCATTTCTTATTTTAAATTATTTAAATATCATCTGCATTATTTTCGTGCAGTTTATCACTGAACTTAGATATTACATAAATAATTTTCTTTTACGTATGTCTTAAATAGTAGATTAGGTACATATATAATAATTTTTAATTTAATCATCGATTATTTTTTGTTGCAATGAAAATTTTATCACAGGTATTAACAACAAATTCTTTTCATAAATGTCTAGGAGTCTATTTCACTCAATAATAAATACCTAGCTTTTAAATTATATGTCTTTGAAAATTAATAAGTTTGTGAGTTTGTTTTTTTATACATAACGACACGATTTGCGATCGATTCGCTAAATTTTGGACAACATTCATATGTAAATTCATATTCAAATAATCACTGTCAATATTAAAACCTCTGCTGTCTATCCTATCACGTAATATGACAAGATAAATCAAAGTTAGCAACTAATACGCGGTCAATAAAGATAAATTATTGAGTGTGTATCAGATAATAGTCAGCCAAAAAGCAAACCATTTTTTTTACCTGCCATATAAGGTACTTTACAATTCTAGAAAATTAAAAAAATTACTGATTCCGTCATATGGCGGGCTATATTCTAGTATAAGATGGATGTAAAAATAGTTCCTATCTTTTTGTTGCAATTTTTGTAATGAAAAACTTCAGTTTAACTCATGTTAATGCTGTGTAGTCACAACTTTAACGATTAGCCATATATAGTTGAAATTTTGTATTCAGATCTAATATAACATCTAGTTGGGTTCTTCCTCTTCAGATTGCAATATGAAGTCTGTATAACGATAACTTCAATATAACATGCAATAGTATAAGTTATATTAAAATATTTCATTGTGTGTATAGAACACAAAAACGATTAACTGTAAACTGTCGAAATTTATACTTAGAACTTTTATAATATATAGTTGTGCACCTCTTCTTTAGATTAGACTCTGTACTGTACAACGAAAAACTTAACGTGGAATTTTAACTAAAACTTTGGAACATTACCAAAAAAGAGGTGGCTATTAAAGGTTGAAATCTTGTATTAAAGCTAACATTTAGTTGTGATTTTCCTCTTTTTATTGTAATCTGAACTGTGTACAAAGAAAAATTCCGTTATGACCTGTAATACATGATTAGAAATCTGTTAACCATGAAAGGTCAAATTTTGTCTTTATCGGAAAACATAATATTTAGTTGTTCTCCTCCTCTTCATTACAATCTGAACTCTATATAGCTAATTATTGCAATAGGGAGTATATTAACACCCTAGGTCATACTTTAGAAACAATTCATCATAGACTGTCGTAATTTTACATTTGAGTGTGTTATACAACCTCTAAAACACGGGATTTTAATGCATGTAATTTTAGATGGAAATTAATGTTTTCAAAATATAAACAAATACACCATTTCATAACCGCAAATTCCTAAACTCAGAATACTAAAAAGCAAGCCTTAACTATTTGACCACTTCACAGCTTCCATTAAACACTTAAAATGGCTACTACTGATAGTGTTAGTATTGTGTATAGTTAATCATGGTGGTCAAAACGATATTTTTTCATGTAAATCAGTTTTAATAAAAAAAGTATGATGAATTATTCCCCAAGTAGTCACTTATATTATTAAATTAAATAGTATCATATCAAAGAAAAAAATCTAGTTCTTACGAAAGGGAGTGGATAAGATGTAAAAGTGATCAAAAGAATTTCATAAACCTAACTATATTTCGATAAATATTATTTAATGGCAGAAGATACTAATACCATTAAAATGAATAAATTTAATCATGTAATTTTTTCTGCGATAATTTAAAATTCATTAAGTAAAAAAAATATCGCTCACGTTTCCAACAAAATACTTCAAAGGAAATTTTCTGAATATCAATATGGCATGAAAGTTGTAATCACTTGTCCTTTGACAACAGCGCAGAAAATATGTGTAAATAAATACATATATAATATAAAAAGGTATAAACTGTAGAAAACCTCCAAGATGTAGTACTAGGTATATAAACCAATGAGTTTTCAATGCAGTTAAGTTTTTAACTCTATTAGTTTTTACGTTACAGCTTATACACATAGATAGACAGACTCTTCGCTTCATTAATATAGATTAACTTTTATAACTACTAATCACTAAATAATTTTCTGAAAAGATTAAAGTAAAGGGAGGGGGTTGGAAAGGATATGTCTGGAATTATGTTCAATAATAACCTTTTAATTGGAAGACAAATAACCAGCTTAATCTTCATCTTTAACACGGTTTCCTGACCTTCTAATATTTCAAGCGTTCTCAGAGTATTAATGCTCTTGAAGTTCATCTCGATTACATCTTTCGGCTTAAAATATTGCTTTCCGGTGTCGTACTTCAACCACTCACGTACCGTCCGAAGCATCACAGGGCAACTAACCCTTCATAAGTTGACAACAAAGTTTCTCGCTGAATGGAGATGTCAAACGTCGTGGTGACCGCTGCAGATCTTTATCTTGACGTAATCTTGATGGATAGGCCTCCGCGGCAAGATGTCAAACTCGCCAGTTATTTAGGCGTCATTACACGGACAGACGTGAATAAATCTTAGCGAGAGACGACGGGCATCTCATACCTGCCACATTTCTTCTTGATTCCTTTAGTCTTTCTTATTTCCTTCCTTATAGGACCTTACTTGGTTCTTCACCAGCACAAGTTTCTTTTCTTTCGGAACATTGCGGTTTACCTTTCTTGGTTGCAGAACTAAACTCGGCAACAAAAGTTCGGTAAGAAATTCATTCAACTCTTTAGAATGGATTTTGTCTTTACGTCAACATTCTTTTGTTTGATAATATATTAAGATAAACTTTACAGAGGAAGAAAACAATAATAAACCAATAATAAAGAAGTGTAAACCAGTAATGGGAGAAAAGAAAAATTTTTTACTTCCAAGAAGATTTAAAAATGCTAATTTTTTTTCTGAATTTCTAAATTCTTTTATCTTATGTACAAATTTCTATATCCTAAAAGTAAATTTCTGGGCAATATTTTCGTCTTCATTTTCAGGTAAATATAAGTTCACAAATAAATACCTTTGTAACCAGTGACCTGACAGTATTTTAATACGAGTTTCATAAGGTATTCCCATGAACAATTTTTAACATTATAAAAATTTTACAAAAGTTATATTTACATAAAACAAGTATTGTAGAATGTAATTATAATTATTAACTCATTAAATGTTCACTAAACTAATTTTTTAATGTGACAAGGAAATATATATTTATTTAGAAATTTTCAATAAAATGATGGATTATTGTTATTAAAGTATGTTAATGTGTATAGCAATCCTGTTTGAGTGCATGAATTTAATAAAATATTGAAATAAAATAAACCTTATAATTAAAAAATAAACCTTATCTGATCACCTTAAATTTATCAAAAATCATATGTTCTCTCCCGATCAACAGGGCAATTTAATGTACTTTCAGAGCAGTTGCAAGATTCGTACCTTTTATAACGAGATAATGTCTTACAACATACAGTATTCAGGGCAGTTATCCCCTATATAATAATAACCTAAGTTATCTGTACGTCTATCCCCGATTTAATGAAGCGGTTGGATCTGGAATGGATAGAGGCATCCATAGTTAGCAAAATTCAAAGAGAGTAATGTTTATCTTCTCCTAAACTATAGATCCGATTCTAAAATAAATTGGTATAAATGTGCTTCATATCACTGCGAAAAATACTGCCTCCTTTAAAACGTTCGAAATCCACCACTTCTCTCTTTTCGTGCTTTTAATGCCTTTATTTCAACTCCTATTTTCTCTGGTTAAGAGCAGGAGATTAAATTTATCAATTTATCTCATAATAAATAGGTAAAAATAACATTTTTCTAGCATTATGACGTCCTTCCTTTAACCATCTCATTGAATCATTTCTTGTTTTAAATTATTTAAATTATGCATTATTTTCATACGTTTTATTATTGATCTTAGATATTACGTAAATAATTTTATTTTATATTTGGCTTAAATAATAAGGCAATATGACGGAACGTCATGAACTACTATAATGTCCTTCTCATTCATTTTCATGTTTACAACAGCCAATAGACAAACAATAAACTGCCCTTCCGTTTTAAACTAAAGCCAGAAATGTCATAATTTGAGAATTTGCCCTACTGTGTGAAATAGCTTTATAGATTAGGTACATATGGGATAATTTTAAATTGAATCATAGATTATTTTTTGTTGCAAGATAATTCACAGACAAAAAAACAAACCATTTATTTACCTGTCTCATAAGGTACTTTAATATCTTGGAAAATTAAAAATTTTACTGATCCCGTCATATGACGGGCTATATGCTAGTTTTAAATATAATAGTAGACGAGTCTTGTCAATAATGAGAATTGTCAGTATGAATTAAAATAAACCTTTCTTTTTAGTACCGAATTTCGCACGTATAGTCCGTACCATCGTATAGTCCGCATGCGTGATTTTTTATTTAAAAAATTTCATAAATCATCAGATAGTCCGCACCACTAGATAATCCTCGGACTATAAGTGCAAAAAATGTATTTTAGTATGACAATATTAAATCATTTTAAGAATAAAAACCTAAGTACAGTAAAGTGCCGAAAAGTCTGGATTAGACTCGATTAATTCCACCTTTAAAATTTAAAATAATTTCTCCTGCCATAGCCTCGGAGACGAATTTTAAGAGTAGAAACAGAACGGTTTACAATTCTCTGCTCGAGAATCCAACTGTGTTGTAAATCGTCTTCTAATGCAGGCCATTCTATTTTTCCACTGCGAATGGATCGCTTTCTTCTCATATTTTTAATGCTGCCTATTACTTGCGCCAATCTCTTACTGTTTTTTCGTCGACCTCAATGTCGACCTTCTGGATTACTTTCAACTTGAAATCAGCAGTAAAACTGCGATGTTTTAAAGACATAATGAATGATCAGTATTACTGCAAATCAAAACTTTGAAAACAAAACAATCTGTTACGAGTGATCCTCTTAGTGAAATGACCTTCGACCCTCAACCTTCGATTGAACCCATCCACTCGGTGTTGTCAATCGGAGCTGTAAATAGTGACTATCGATATTTTCCCATACTCCAGGACACAATTTAAGATTGTGCTACTTTCTACTACTGATTCGTTCTGCTTTATGGGATGTATTTATTTCATGGTTTATTATCGATACGATGTTTTCTTGACATCTCGTGAATAGTGCTTTAGTTTCCATTTGATCATCAGCCGTTCGTTCGACGTGCGTTTTTTCCATCTTCTTCCAATTTTGATGATTTGAGCAATGAACAACCGGCAGATAGTCCGCGGCTGAAAAAAATTTGCTTTTCAAACACATATAGTCCACTGACTATACGTACGAAATTACGGTATTTCTAACCCCTAGTTAACTAAGGTTCTAGGTACGTCCATATACTATAATACGCTGAGCAATGCGATAACTATAATATACCTTACTTTTTAAATGTTATTTGTAACTTAAGAAATTCGCACAATTGGAAACAAAAGTTCCGTTGAATAAAATAGCTCTATTTTTAAAAGAGAGCTTTTGAAACTCTTACGGTTCAAAGAATTAATCTTTCTGATTCTTAAATGCCTTAGTATTTTTTGACAGAACGATACGTTGGTTCATTCTTTAGAATTGTAAATTTTAACAAAATATTAGTTGAGAAATATTTAATTGCTTAGGTAAATATTTAGAGAACATTTATTTCTATATTTCCGGTAAAAATTATAAATACCTCAGTTTTTACCTTCTATGTTTCCAAGTTTTATGGAACAAAGAAATTTATTGATGACAATGATTTGCTTAAGTGGTGTTCTTATTACCTTCAAACCACTCTAAATAGAGTTTTAAGTTTAATAGAGAGTCCTTAGTTTATCTATACAGTGGAATCCAATCTATTGTTTTTTATAGGAGGTGGAAGAATAAAATGATGAATTTGGGAAAACGACACATGAGGAAAATGGATGCAAAAATTAAATTCTGAAACTATGAATAAATTACTTATGACACTAGTCGGAAGTGCTTAACTAAATTTATTAGTTGATAAATTATAAATTTTTAAAGGCTTTCAGAAATAACGATTTAAGAGGGATAGACGATTAACGAGTCTGAATAACGGAATAAAAGTAAGGGAGAAAATCGTGCTATTCATTTTATAAAGTTATTTATTTTATAATACATAAATGGCCAAAAAATAGAAGACCAAGGTCGTTAAAGGTAAGTGAAACAATCGAAAATTAGGCAAACAATAGTAGTTACTCAATTACAGTATTTTTGGCCTTTGTACCATTAGTTCTTTAATAAACCTAACCGAAAACTCCGAACTTCTTTCCACTCGACATCAATTACGTTTGCGAATTCCATACATCATTCACGGTTTAATATTCTAAGCATCCGAATCGAATGAAAGGGAGGCTTTTACAAGCAATTGCTTTTCTACCTTATCTTACCCTTATCTCCGATTGATAATCATCTTCACACGCCCCAGAACGTGATGAAACCTATGCTTGCTCGAGCTATTGTCAACCAGCGCCTCTAAAGAGCCATTAGAATGCAACCACACGCGGTTTTAGTCTTTGGAACTGTGGTACTTCTGGTAGGTTCCGAGCACTTGTAATTCACTTACAAGCCATTTTGAGAATGACAATTCAAATCGGCTATTGAAATAAAATTGTAAGGGTAGGGCATACAAACTAACTTAGAAGGTGGTGCATGAAATGTCTTAATTAGTGACTCTTTATAGTGATGACATTCACAGGTAGCTGGAAAGAATATTAAAGCAGTTCCTGTTACTACGAATTATGAAGACAATAGAATTTTTTTATGTTATGATCTGCTCTAGTGAAAGTTCGGTACTAAAAGTATTTTAATTTGAAACTGTTTTAAAAATAAATGATTTGATCTGCGAAGACTTATCATATTTTACGAACCATTAATTAAGTGAAATCATTTATCTTTGAAAAGCCTCTTGATAGCAATGTCGTTTTCAATGAGACTTTATTTTCAAAATTCATTTCGTGTTCTTGATAATATTAGTTGAGAAATACTTAATTGTTTACGTAAATATTTAGATCACATGTATTTCTATACTTCCAGTAAAAATTATAAATACCTCAATTTTTACATTCTATGTTTCAAGTTCTATGGAACACAGAAATTTATTGATGACACTGATTTCCTTAAGTGGTGTCCCTATTTCCTTCAAACCACTCTAAATAGAGTTTTACATTTAATAGAGAGTCCTTAGTTTATCTATAATATATATATATATATATCTATATATATATATAAATGAATTTGTGTCTGTCTGTGTGTACTCGATAGACTCAAAAACCATGCATCCAATCGCCATGAAAATTTGGGAAATTATTAGGTATATCCCTGGGAAGGTTTTTGTAAATTTTTAACCTTCAAAATCCATTCCTTCCCTCTTTTTCGAACATTTCATGTCATTATTCCAAGCATTATTTTCCCCGGTTAAAAGCAAACGATTAAATTTTTAATTTATCGCATCATAACTAAGTGAAAGAAACAATAATTTTTAGCAATGTGACGTCATTCCGTTAATCCCATGTAATTGTTTTAAGAGCCGTTTTCTTTGATTAAAAGTAGGAGATTAAAATTTTCAATTTATCACATAATAAATAGATGAACACGATATTTTTTATCATTATGACGTCATTCCTTTAAATATTTCATTTATTCATTTCTTATTTTATATTATTTAAACATCGTCTGCGTAGTATCCATTCGATTTGACCTGGAAATTCACTTTCATTTCTAAGTGACTCAAATTAAAGCATTTTTATATAAGAACTAATTTTAAATTTAATTCTTGGTTAATTTTTACGCTACAATGAAATGTTTATCAACAATATTCCAACAACAAAAAGTACAAATTTCAGTGACTTTCAAATGCAAATAAAAACCTATCATTTTATATAGTTATATATGGTTGTGTTTCTGTTTCATACAAAACCACGTGGTTTGTCATAAATTTCCTTAGTTTTGGACAACATTTATCACTACCATCAAAATTAGAACTGTTGTTGTCAAAACCTCTGCTTCCTATTCTACCACTTAATATGTCAATATCTATTAACGTTGCTAATCAATGTACAGTAGTAATACAGTAGTATAAAAATTTAATATTGTTATAATACGCTTATAATAAAAATATATAAATATGCCAATGACTCGAGCTGCACTGTGACGAATTTAGAGAGTTTTGCACGAAAAAAAAATCTTTGCTTAAAAACAATACATTAAGTTGACCATAGCAAAGCACGGGCACACTTGCTAGTTTATCTATACAATAGAACCCAATATATTGTTTTTTTATGGAGATGAAATGATTAAATGATGAATATAGGAAAACCATATATGATATGAGGTAAATGGATGCGAAAACTAAATTTTGAAACAATGAATAAATTACTTATGACACTAGTCGGAAGTGCTTAACTATTTACCAATTATAATATATTATATTTAGAAAATTTTTTGTAAAAACATTTCGTAATAATTAATACCTGTTTTGTGCAAATGGATTGCCTAAAGGCATTAAAAGAGTTTCATCACTTCTCTTTATGTAAGTACATTATCACTGTCAGTATGTATATACACCAATGCGCTTAATTTTGACAAATATTCGTACTCTTCAGAACAAGTCGGTATTGATTTTATCACCTTCTCATTCCTCTTCCACTATCTCTTAATCCTGATTCTGATCTGTACATAGCTTTTTCACTGCTGTGCTCCTTAGTCTTTTCATATTTAGGAAAAGTGTGCTAAGACTTGGTGCCATACACCAACGTTTAGCGATGTTGTGTTTTTGTGCGGTTAGTTTTATACTGTTTCTATAATTTGATTATTGAAAACGTCGATGATTTATGTCGGGGATTCAGATTACAAATGCAACTTCTATCGGATCTAAGTTCCAATTTTAAATTTTATAAACTATTTTTTACATATTTACATTTGATTCAAAAAGCGGACAAACGAATCGTAAACGATGCTCTAAAATTGGTGGCTTAAAATTAAAAAAGTTGTAATACGACCAAAATCTTATAAAAGAAGTTAAAACAATTTTGTAGTATACTACATTTTTAACCCAAGATGTTGTTTGATGTTTAACCCAGTCATGCTGGGTAGCATGACTGCGAAGAAGGACGAATTATTGCCCTTTAAACAATTTTCGCTCACCTTTACTTTTTTTTTTATCTTGGAGCATATTTACGAACAGTGAAGGTAATCATACTATGGGAAAACGAACAAAAGCTTGGTTTATTCTGAAAAGGCCACTTTTTTACTACACGAGGGCAGATTAAAAAAATCAGATAGTAAATATGACAAAGAAAATCAAGTCATATTTTCAATACAATAAAAACGGGTATGTAATAGTAATAAATAGATCGACAACATATTAAAAGACGCAAAATTAAAATAAAACTTCGAGATAGTAAAAGGGAGTAGGAAATTATAACAAAAGTAAACAAAATGACCACAGGTAGAAGAAAACTTTAAAGAAAAGAAGAATGCTAACATAATGTAATTAAAAATAAGAAAGTTATATGTATAAACAGATTAAATTTAGCCAAAAAGAAGTTAAATATTAACACATTGTATGAGGGACACGTACTAGTACGTTTTCTGAAGACTTATACTTGAGCGCGGGTCACGTACTAGTGCGGGTTAGTGTAACAATCTGGTTTGTTTGTGGATACAAAAATAACGTTATATACAGGAAAACGAAGCCGAATGTTCTTGTCTTTCATTTTTTATAATGTAAAAATGTTTATATATAATATAACTTGAAAAAACTTAACTGTATACTACTATTTCTATTTGATTTTTCATATTTACGATACTATTATAAATTTATCCACTAAAAATATATTTTTGTTTACAAAAATCTTATGGTTGTTATTTATATATTTCTATTTATATATTTGTTTATATATTTCAATATAAAATACGAAAAGTAGGTTAAAAAATTAAATTATTTTCGATCTATTGAGATTTGACTGAATAACTAAATTTACGTACAAAACGCCCGCTCCCGGTACAATTCCGCTGCGAAATGTACCGGCACACAATGTGTTAATGGATAAAAATATCAAAATAGTAACAACGGAAGTGAAATATCAGATGTAAACAGTTTGACCTCAGAAAAGAAACAAAAGTATGATAGAATTAACGTCAAATATTTTAATGAAAAAAGGAACTAAACGATGCAGCCAATTCGTTTTCTCGAATTTGTAAAAAACGCGTAATTTTCGATAAGAAATAATTTGCACGGTATTGACCTTACTAATCCAAAGGAAGTGGGGATTGCAAGAACGACGGGTATTTGCTAATAATTCACTTCGCCTTGGTTTAGTCAATCTATTTTTAATATTGACAAAAAAATTACATTTTTATTATTTATCACAGTTAAGATCCTGATATGTGAAGGTTGCACCACCAAAAACTATTAAAATAGTAGAATTTGTATTAGAAACTAAATATAATGATTTCTCATTGAACAGAGCATCTGTGCATACAATTGGAGAAAAGGAGACAATGAACTACAAAACAACAAAAAATTAATATAATTCTCTCAAGCTTTTATTTAGACAGGAAGGGACGTCTATAAATTTTATCGCAAATTTCGTAGAGACTACAAAAAAAAAACTATAGTTACAGGATAACAAAGCACTTTTTAAGGATAACCTAACGTTTTCAAAGATAGACACAGGAAAATGAGTAATCCGGTAACTAGCAATGGGAAAAACAACATTGGTTTTATGATCTATAAATTCAAGACAAAATGAATCGATGATGAATGAGGATATTATAGCAGTATTTTGTTTACAGATTGAGATCTAGCTTTTAATCGAAACAGAACATTGAAAGGTGGTAAATCCCTTTCTGAAAATCGAATTCATAGCTTACATTTGTTAATTTAAGTGAAATAAGTTAATGATAGGAGTTGTATTTTTAATCTGAACCACTGACATAAGCCATACATGTTTTCAATAATCAAATTATACAGAAAGTATTAAACATACCGCACAAAAACACGTCAACATCGCTAAACGTAATTTATCCTCTAAAGCTATTGTGCAAAATATTCGAGATGTGAAAAAATATAAATTTAAACACAATTCAGAGACATTATTAAGATGGCTGGGTATTGTTTATATTAAATTCCTTTAATGCAATTTTAACCTGTGAGAAAATATTTTTTATAGACGAATGGATTTAAATTAAAGATTTTGAAATTATTGTTATGATTGACTCAATTATTTAATCGAAAAGGAAAAATATAATTGTTTGAGGATACTTCTGGTACATTTAGTTTTAAGTGCAAATATAATAATCATTTAACCTACATAATTTTCAGTGACGATAGATACAACCCTGAATATTTTTTGTGTCTTTTTAAAGTGATCATGCAATGCACAACTTCCATCGGTATAAATATATTCCTCCGTTTAATATTGAACCAAAAGAATACAATATGGCTAATTATCCAGTCACTTTGATGGTAAAAATTATCTCACTAAACTGTTCTCAAGAGATAGAATATATTAGAAAAATGAAATTATAATACAAGCGGAGACAAATTAAACTTTCTTATTGATAACAAAAGAATAGATAAAACTAATGAGAAGGTAGAAAATATTTTAACGAACGTCTCTCAAAAAGATTTCTGATGGAAAAGAATCTAAATAAAGACAAAGAGAGCAATTGAACATATGAAAAAATATTTTAAGGAGTTTTGTATGATTTGGAATATTGTGGTCAAATTTTACGGGTTACGGGGTAGTTAGATTTTGTCCTACTACTAAAAGCCGATTTCGAAAGGCTACGAACTGTCATACTATTGGCGGAATTCGAACTGCGGACCCCACTGATTTAATTTTTTGGGGGATTATTAAGTTTTGCTACATAAAGTCAAACTCTAACGGGATTTACTAATTAAAGTCAATTAGGAATTAAGTATCCTTGTTATCCAGCTGTTAAAAAATTCGAATTATATGAAATGAGTGAATGGTTTTGAATCCGTCTATAACTAGTTCTGGCCTTGAAACCAATCTGGTGTCCATTTTTTTCTTTTTTTATAAGAGACAATAATTTCCCTTCTTCTATTAATTTTGACTAGACACTTAAGTCTATTCAGAAGTGTTGTACCTATATTCCATTCCCTCCCGTATTCTATTCCCTTCTTTTTCTGCATTTACACAAAAAGGATTACTCATTCCTCTCCCCTTTGAACCCTCCAGGCGTTCTGTTAGCTAATGAGCCATGCCACCACGTAGCATCTTGGAAACTGAAGTCAAGCCTCAGAAGTCGCTCGCTATAGGAGAATCACTTTTCTATTACTTTGCCCAGTAACCGTAACAAAAAGCTCACTTTGTTGGTAAGTGAACATAATTTACAAGAAACAATTTCACTAGTTATTACGGTTTTCACATTAGAGTTTTAGCGTATATTAGGGCTAATTATTTAAATATTTTAACTTCGAAATTATGATGCTACGAATGAATTAAAACTTGGGTCCTATCGCATTTTTGAAAGTAGTTGGAACAAAGGAATATATTTAAATCGCATGTCCATGAAAATTATTTTACATTCTCTAAGTATACTTCTGAGCTACTAGTCAACCATTAATAAATGGACATTCTAGATAATTGTTTTTACACTTAAAACTGTGTAGATATATTTAATTCTCAATTATATGCTATATAAATGTAAATGCTATTTTTGTCTAATGTTTTTAATTATGCACAAAAAAGTGTTGAATTCGGCCTGCTTGAAATATCATAAACTTCGAGGTAGAAGAAATAGTGGTTCACAACAGTTAATATTGTGTGAATATAAGGTTTTTAAATGTCGCCAAATATCTATCGCAAATATATGGAGAGAAGATTATATAAATAATTTTAATTTGTTGTAGATGGATTCATTATCCCATATACCGCCAAAATGTTAACGGAATGAAGGATGACGTTTTAACTTGGTTTGACTGTATGTAAACTAAATTTTTAATGCAATAATATTAATATTAAATTTATAGAATATTTTACTAAATATAATTTTTAATTAGAAAAATCCAGTGAAATATCGGGTAAGAGGGTGAGATAACTGAGTTCCATTTGATTTGCCCTCGAAATTAAATCTTGGCTACGACCCTGGTAAACTGTATGAAAAGGCTTGGTTTATCCCATCTGTCACACCACAGGAAACTCGTTAGCCCCGAATATCTCAAGGGAAATCAATCCTAGCATTTACTTGGGTAAATTTCCACTTCCCAACTGCCATTCTAACCACAAGGGTAAATGGGCTGAATATCCCGGCGCCAGACTTTTGCGGTAGCATGTTTGGTTGTACTCAAATAAGTTCAACGAATGAAATTAAATAAATTCTAAATATATTTAAGAATATTTGCTTTGCCGGTTAATTACTAACATTACGTCTCGTTCAAACGTCTTCCCATTTTAGGATGCTTGGTGAGATATGTATCTTTCTATGTAGAGTGGTGGATTATTCATAGTAGCCCAAGGCCGCCGAATACTTTAGTACTGCACTGCACCTCCCCTGAGATTTCCAGGGTGGAATACTAGTGTGGTGAAAGGATCCATATTCCTGACATTTTATGAAAAAGGTAACTACAAGAAGACGGCTTTGATACAGGCATCCATATTGAATTTTTTATGAGTTAGGGTTAGCAAAATTCAAAGCGAGTTCAAAATCTAAGCCATCCCCCCTTTTTTAGCGTTTAATGCTATTATTTCAAGCCTTATTCTCCCCCCGTTAAAAGCAGGCAATTAAATTTATCATTTTCGATACCATTCATATATACCACCAAATAATCACTGTCCCTTTTGGGTTTCGAAATCAGAAGTGTGATACTGAAGGATGTTCTCAATGGAAATTAATTGCTCAAAACAGACGCCCTTTTAATATAAAACACTTTTTATTATATTTACGTATGCGAGATCTTTAAATACACTGAAAATGCCACATAGAAGAATTTATGGCGTAAATAATATTAACATATTAAAGCACAAAAGCAACTCAAGAGCCATTTTTCTCGTATACGAAAGAACAGCTATGTTTTCACTAAACAAAATCGTTCGTTGCCACTCGCAACTTACAGAGAAAAAATAAAATAAAAAAGATAATATGTGGGTAGAACATCAATTTTAACAGACGATTTGACATTCTCCCACCTAAGTTAACTTTTATCTTAAAATTTAACTTACAACTAACTACACAACAATAACAATAACATAATAGTAACAGTTCACAAGTCTTGTCCCCTATATAATAATAGCCTAAGGTGTCCCTAGGTGTCCCCTATATAATAATAGCCTAAGTTATCTGTCCACGAATTTTTGAAGCGGTTGGACCTGGAATGGAAATAGGCTCCATATTGAATTCTTAATGAGTTAGGGTTAGCAAAATTTAAAGCGAGTAAAGTTTATTTTCTCCTTAACTATCGATCTGATTCTAAAATAAACTGGTATAAATAAGCTTCATATCACAGCAAAAATATTGAAATTCACTCCTTCCCCCCTTTTCGAGAGTTTAATGCGATTATTTCAAGCCCCATTTTCCATCAATTAAGAGCAGGTGATTAAATTTATCAATTTATTATAGAATAAATAGATGAAAAAACATTTTTCTATCATTATGACGTCATTCCTTTAACCATCTCATTTAATCATTTCTTATTTTAAATTATTTAAATATCGTCTGCATTATTTTCACACGTTTTATCACTGAACTTATATATTACGTAATTAATTTTCTTTTATATTTCTCTTAAATAATAGATTAGGTACGTATGTGATAATTTAAAATTCAATCAACGATTATTTTTTGCTGCAAGATAATTCTCAGCCAAAAAAAAAACCCATTTTTTTTACCTGCCTCATAGGGTAGTTTACAATTCTGGAAAATTAAAAATTTTACTGATCCCGTCATATGACGGGCTATATGCTAGTATTGTAGGATTTTCATTTCTTACATCAATAGATCAATTTCAAATCAACTTAAAGTGTTTTTAATGTTATTACATTTTTGAAGCCTATACTTCCATATTTCATAATTTTTACACATTTTCCACAATTGTTATAATTAATTTTTACATAACTATCATATTATTTACATCAATTACACATATGGTATTTAACAAAATTGTATTTTTAAGATAATATATTTATCTTATCCTTATATAATATATATTAGAAAATAAATTGCAGTCCATTTACTTATATATGAATTAACAAAAGTTGAGAAAACAATACGTTTGATGTACTTAAATAAGTTGATCAACCTTAGTTTATATAGCCCTTTTCAAAAGTTGGAGCATAAAAAATTCCATTAAAACAAATCTGAAATATCGCTCGGATATGAGTTTCACGTGTCATTGTTATGTTTGTATCAAGGTAATCAATACGCAAGGTATGTTGACATAGCATCGCCATCTACTGGTGACGTTTTGAAATTTTCTTCATTTGAAAAATAGTGAATATGTGTATGTTCTTATTATGATTATAAAACGGTGTTCAAGTAATTTATAATGCAACAGTAACTCATTAGTTGAAAAGTGATTAAAGAATAAAAAAGAATGCCTCCGAGTTATTAGTATTTTATGAAATTTACAGTTAAATTTTATAAAAAGGAAACTATAAACCCAAGTTAAGTTTTACTTTTTTCCCTTTTCCTTCATTTGCCTAGTGTTATCAGATACTGTCATACGCTAATAGGGAAGAACGAAACTTTGATCTTAGATCATTTAAAAAGATGGAAATCTAAAAATTTATGTAATGACATTAATTTACAAATACTGCATGAAATTAAGGAAGAGCATATTAACGTAAAAGATATTTTCAAAAAGTAAATAAAGGCCCATAAATGTGACAATTTATAGTATGTTAAATTAAGATATTCATGATAGTCCTAAATCCTCAACGCTTGTTAAATAATTTGTAATGTTCAACAGGATCGTTCCTAGCATACATGCAAAGAAATGCTCCATGCATCCAAGCAGACGGGATGATTCTTTCTGGCCAAAAGTAAAAAGCTCGTATCAGTAATAAAACAATACCCCTTACAAAATTTTGACTAATATTATACATAATTCATTTATAGGTTATTCACGCAATAAATTATACCTAGAAAATATTTAAATGACTGAAAATTTTTGCTTTTGTTCTATAACCAAAAACATAGAAATAATATTATGTGAAATAAAAACATTAATACATGTTTTTAATAAAAATGAAATGAAATATAATTATCAAATTCTGTGGTTTTATTAAATAGTAAATGCAGTACTGTTAATGTCCACTGGTTTGCTTACAATTTAGCCCGTGATGAAATTGCTTCTGAAAAGCTTTCATCGAAAGTGGCACACACAATTGTCACTCGATTCATAAGGCAAGAGGTTAAAGTGGAAATTAATATACATGAACAAATACGTTGTTTTTACTTAAGCACTTGTGTTTTTTATGTTTGCTTTATTGCAAACACTCTTTATTTCTCCTAACATCGATAAAAACTAATTTTATACCCTTGTAATGTTATTTATTACGTACTATCCAATACCCGGCCAGCTTTTGGTCTGGGTAACTAAGTTACCAAATGAAACTTTGAAATATCTTCAACTATAGCAGATAAAAGTAGTATTAAAAGTCTTAAATAAGCTTTGTATGATGTAGAATGCTGACGAATATCTTAGATTATTACAAAGAGATAATTTTAGTAATAAATATGTAAGGAGGTTAAAATAAAAGGTTATATAACCATCATCCCTTTGACCTTTGATCATTCTGATCCGATTAAAAAACCCTCTTAGGGATCATCTGCCTCGCCAAGAAAAATTTTTTTTAAAGTTGGTCCAGCCAATACGGAATAGTGAATAGGCACACACACACACACACACATATATATATATATATATATATATATATAACACACACACACACACATATATATATATATATATATATATATATATATGCAGAGAGAGTGCGATATCCACTTAAGAAGTTCCCATTTTAGAATTTTTCGCTTAAAACATTCTTCGGTGATCTCACTTTTATCCATAAATAAATAATAGTACATTTCACCATTTAAAGAGTTTTACTTTTTAAACGTCTTCCTGTTCACAAAGTTATTTTTCTTTCAAGCTTCGTCTTCCCTTTCACCGTGAGGCTTATTTCTTCTACTGAACAGAGATAAAGTATGGTTTAAAAATGAATAATAATAAAGAAAAAAAAAAGCATTTCTTTGCAACACCAGTTGCTAAAAATAAAGAAATTTTGGCTCTTTACATGTTATAAGACAGGCAAGTACAATTATTGATAAGCGATGCCAATACTGTTCATTTCATGGATCATCAGAGACTGAGATGAAAGTCTTGGATTATAATACAAATATGTTATAACGAAATCAAGCCCAGTTCTTGGGAACAAAGATATTTATGACATTAATATAATAATTATTTCTCATTTCTTTTTTACCTGAACTTTATTTTTTTCTTAATTTGAAATATCCCTGGTTCGGGTTACTATTTTAGATGTGTTAAAATTATTCGTTCTAGATTAAATTAAAATGTTTATTTTATTTATTGTAAAATGGCCCTATATGCGTATGACAGCCGACCAAATTGTATAGTTTTTAGTCTATTGTCTCCCTTCTGATGGGTTTAGGTTCGATACTATTTCGATTCCCGAGGTTGTATTTTCATATGGAGCGATATTTTCCTCCCTATATGGTGTTCTAATACACTATCTACCATGAAGTAATTGACACCTATGCAAACGACGATATCTGCGGTCCTGAGGTACGTCACGGCCTCCGCCGGTATACATCGTGTAGGAAACATCCCTGTTACTTTCAGGACGACTATGACAGTTGTCATGTTTCGAGGTTAACCAAGGCTTGGTATGGTGTCGATGGAGTTCAACGAATGGACTGGCTGCCCAGACCCCAGTCCTGAACCCTATCGAAAACCTCTGGGACGACTTGGATCGTGGAATTAAAGGGTGCACTACCAGTCCAAAATTGATGAAGGAACTTGTATGTCTACTCCAAGCAGAGTGGAAGACCACTAGCTTTAATACAAAGACTTGTGAAAATATGCCCCGGAGGGTTCATGCTGTAATTGCCTGTCTTGGAGGCTCTACCAACTATTGATTTTGAATAAAGTTAGTTTTTCTTTTCTATCACAGGTGTACAAATACTTAATGGTAGACAGTGTAGTAATGTGTATATTAAAAGGCTATTAAATACAAAAACCCCGCATTTGTAAAAAAAAAAATATGATAATTAGACATTTAATAATTATACATTTAGATGTGATAAAACGAACTACTACTAGATTACAACAATATTTAATAATGCATTTTTTCTGTTTAAGCAGGTTCTGTTGAATAAATGTATTAAAATTTTATAGAGGTACACAATAAAACCTGCAAGCTGGCACTCAACCACTAAGTGACGGATCTTATGATCAAGGTCATACGTCTTCAACTAAATTTAATTTATGAAATATCAAGTTACATAAATTTCTATAGCTTTTTTATAAATTTTTTGTACCGCATTCGTTGCCATAAATTAAAATTTATACACCAGGAAAATTATTAAATTGGTCATTATACATCATGATTTACTGAAACTCTCATTATATCCTCAAGACAGAATATAGATTTTGCATTGCATATTTTTAACATGTAATTTAAATAACCAAGACCCTCAATAAAAGCTTTTTATCTGTTACCCTAATTAATAATATTAATTTTGTTCAGTTGCATTTCACAGTCTTTCTGCTATTTATATCATTGTACTGGGTTTATTTAATACGATTAATATTTGCATAAATCATTAAGCAAATGTAATAAATAAAATTTATTTTATTATTAAAACAAGTAATAAATTTTTAGGTAGTTTAAAATCGATATAACGTGCTGAAAGCATTGTCCTTGTCATCCTATGAGAAATTTATCTGTGCTACAATCATTTAATGATGTTCATGCCCAGTTAGAAG
Organism: Pardosa pseudoannulata; assembly: GCA_032207245.1. NCBI lineage: Eukaryota > Metazoa > Arthropoda > Arachnida > Araneae > Lycosidae > Pardosa > Pardosa pseudoannulata. The sequence continues at coordinate 91,686,922 of CM063504.1, read as the reverse complement.
TTTACTAGCAAAAAAAAACTAATTAACAATCGAAAATAATCGTCAACTAGTTTGTTGTATAACTAATCTGTACTCTACCTACACAAACTTGCAGTTAGCATATAGTTATCTTAATTGTCCTCTTAAAGCCCATTTAGCACTTTTGAAAAAAGAAACCTGCATATCGTAGGATCTAATCCACCTATGATGATAGGTGTGCCATCAACCAATTTAAAGCAGGAAGTAAATATAATACGCATAATTATATAAATTATTAGGTTTAAATTATTACTTGCTCTAAATAGTTATATTAAAATAACCAAAAAATCTTTTTATGTACCAACGAAAACCTACAATTACTGTAAACGCTTATAAAGTAGAAAGAAGTTATTCATTATGGCCCATTTTTCAGTTTGTTGCAATTTTTCATAACTTCTTTCGTTGACTTTGAGATAAAATAATTATTAAGAAGAGTCAGTTTTTTTTTATTATTCAGAGTCAATATCGAAGATGTTATGTTAGAGAAATAAAATAAAACGAACTATTGAATTAATAAACTCATTACACTTTAGTGGTATTGCTACAGACAGTTTTAAATACATATATAACATATGTAGAAACATGCAATATATTTACCAATAAATTAAAAATTCTTGAATATTTGTGAATCCGTCTCTGACAAAAGCCTAAAAAATAATTAAAAATTAAAAAAATTAAAAAATAAAAAATATAAAAAACGAGCAGTAAATACATAGGAATGTGCTTTCTAATGAAAATTTCTGTTAAAATGATTTTATTGCTAATTTTCTTAGATTGCTTTTCTAATGAATAATTTATGGTACACCTAAAGAGTATATAGTGAGCTAATAATTGCACCCCTCCCTTATCATCTTTCGAATTTCTTTACGAAAATAAGTCTTTCTATTCTAAAAATATATTGAACTATTTGGCGTAAAAAGAAAGAAGGTGTTCACATATTTTTGTTGCAATTTTGATTTTTCCCGTGAATTTAAATGCTAAAATAGAAACGTGACAAATAGTCATATTACAATACAGTTCAAGCATTGTCTGCAGCATTAAAAATATTGTGCTTTAAAATGTCGCTGGAAAAGAAACAAGGGTTTGGTTTGGTGTGCTACGGTCTACTCTTTGCAACACTAGGGCTAATGAGACCGGGACCTACAGCTTAAAGCCGATTCCGAACTGCTACGAACATCCATGCCAGAGTGAGATTCGAACCCACGTACTCCGGGACCGAAGGCCAGCACCCTAACCAATCGACCATCATTCGGCAAAAAACAAGGGAACTGAGGCTATATTTTTGCCCTTTCCGAATAAAAATATTTTTATTTGATCATTAAAAAATAAGAAAGGCAGGGTTTTAACATTTCTTCATGCAAAGTGGCATGATTAATATTAAAAGTAAAAAAAAAAAAAGTCAGGATTTATATTTGACTGGGAAAAGGTCATAATATTCATACCCAACAAGGGTACGTAGACATTTATTAAATCTAAAGTCTTTTTTCATATTTTAAAAGAAAATCCAAACATCGAACGAGCAATATCAAATCTTTAACTATGTCTGTAAGAGCTGTAAACAAAATCAAAAAGTCGGATTTGAAAATAAAAAAACAAGATGTTTTCCACTTAACGTTGGAATACATGTTTCAGTTTACGGTGCATATTGTTGTATTGTGAGAGATTTATTCCCACGGTGGAAAAGATGCACAAAAGCGTAACTAAAATGAACTTATTTAATTAAACTATTTACAAATTATATACAATGGTCGTGTCTAGGGACAATTAAAATAAAACTGGACATCAGTGCCCGTCTGGCATAACATCAGCACCCTTCTTGGCAATCTGATAGCGGTCTAGCGGTCAGCGAGAAGTGCCGTCTGCACTCGTTGTCGTCTATCTCACGTCTCTAGAGAGTAAACCAAAATGTTCGTTTTTCGCTTGTAGTTTCCGCAGGGTTGAGTTGTTCTTCACTTCTACATCTTCGCTTGCTCGGAGTAAATTCACCTCGCTGAGCATTGCCAAGGATACCATGCCTACAGTATGAAAATCATTTATCAGGTGAAAAATGGAAATATGTAACTGCATTGTTGAGACTTTGATATACTTGTCTGGTTGCAATACAAAAATATCGATTTATTACTAAAGAAGTAATACATAAAAAATTTTGTTTGAAGTAAATTCCTACTGAGGTCAACAAAGAAAATTTTACTTTAGTTGTTTTATTTTAGAAATCAAAACTCAGCATCTCTATATATGAAAGTAAAGAATGCTTAAACTTATTTAATATAGGTCTATTTTGTTAATTTTGTGATAATGGTTTTCCTTCATAAATTATGTGACAGTAGTTCTACTTCATTAAAATGTTGTTATAATTTTAAACAGAATTTTGTTTGAAACTCTGTAATCCCCTATAAAATAATAGCCTAAGTTTTCTGTCCGTCTGTCCTCGGATTTATGAAGCGGTTGTACCTGGAATGGATATAGGCATCTATATTAGATTTTTGATGAGTTATGGTTAGCAAAGATCGAAATCCACCCCTTCTCTCCTTTTCTAGCATTTAATGTCATTATTTCAAGCACAAATTTTCCCCGCTTAAGAGCAGGCGATTATATTTATCAATTTATCACATAATAAATAGGTAAATATCACATTTTTTCTAGCATTATGACGTCATTTCTTTAAACATCTCAATTATTTCTTATTTTAAATTATTTAAATATCGTCTGCATTATTTTCATACTTTTTATCACTGAACCTAGATAGTACGTCAATAATATTTGTCTTAAATAATAGATTAGGTACATATGTGATAATTTTAAATTTAATCATCGATTATTTTTGGTTGCAATAAAAATTTTAACACCGGTATTAACAACAAATTCTATCTACCTCCAGGGGGTAAAGGAAATGATAGTTTCATTCATTTACTTCCATTAATTACTGTGGTAAAAAAAATTGGGAAGAACTCAGCGATAATTTCGACGTAGCTATGAAAACTTTGAATTATCTTTCTAAAGGAATTCAACGTGATTATAATTTGCATTCACAGTATCGGGAGATTTTAGAGGAGTATGAAGATTAACAATTTATTGAGCGTATACTAGATAATTTTCAGCTAAAAAGCAAACCTTTTTTATATCTGCCTCATATTGTACTTTACAATTCTGGTAAATTAAAAATTTTACTGATGATAATGTCATATGACGGGCTATATGCTAGCTAACTTATATTCGTTTCCAGTAATTTCGAAAGCATTAATGGGTAATTTAAGATAACTTCATTGATTTGTCCAAAAAATAGTGGGTTCACCATCAATGATATAGAGGAGTATGAAGATAAACAATTTATTGAGCTTATACTAGATAATTTTCAGCCAAAAAACAAATCTTTTTTTATCTGCCTCATAGGGTACTTTAAAATTCTGGAAAATTAAAAATTTTACTGATCGTGATGTCATATAACGGGCTATATGCTAAATTAATTCGTTTTCAGTAATTTCGAAAGCATTAATGGGTAATTTAAGATAACTTCATTGATTTGTCCAAAGAACAGTGGGTTCACCATCAATGATTTAGAGGAGTATGAAGATAAACAATTTATTGAGCGTGTACTAGATAATTTTAGTCAAAAAACAAACCTTTTTTTACCTGCCTCATAGAGTACTTTGCAATTCTGGAAAATTAAAAATTTTACTAATCATGATATCACATGACGGGCTATATGCTAGCTAACTTATATTCGTTTCCAGCAATTTCGAAAGCATTAATGGGTAATTTAAGATAACTTCATTGATTTGTCCAAAGAACAGCAGGTTCACCATCAATGGTGTAAATATTTCCTGACTAAATTTATATTTAATCTTTGCAGAAATAAGACAGAATAGTATTAAAATATTTTCATATGAAAAAAGCATCCCTCTAACGCATACGACTAAGCGCATTTCACCAAGTTTATCTATGAATGGGTATTTTCTTCTTAACTTGACATTTATTCTAATTAGTTCTCATTATTTTCCTTATTATTCTAAAGCTATTTCTCTTTTGGGAACACCTCTACGATATGAAATTAGAACCAACAATAACTAGTAGACTTCCATCTTCAGAGCGGAAATGTAATTTCCCTTCTACTGAAACATCCCTTTTATTGCGGTTATTCGTGGATCGCAGTTCAAATGCCTTAAATTATATTATCACGCGTGTGAAAAAGGTAGTCATTATCTACCGGCGCCGGAGACAAAAATTGCTGTTATTTGCGAAAGATAAAAAAAAATGCCATTATCTTAAAAATTGCATACAAGTCAACCTGTCGATATTTCTTGTAATCTTGTGCATCTTACTCAATTTTTTTTATTATAACTGCTTCCTTACCCTGAAACTAATATCTCTTTCTTTACTTGTTAAAACTACTGCGTACTCTATTTACCAATACTTCCTTTTTTAAAAAGAAAGTGAAGCTATATTTTCAGAAATTTGAAGAGTAATTTCTCTAACCAGCTATTTTCTCAGGATTATTAGTAGGTTTGCTTGCTAGGAATGTGTGCCAGAAAGCGGTAGATAGCCAGGAGCTTCTGGGTTTTTCCCGATTAGATTTTGCCTATATTTAATGTTAGAGATACCGAATATTGCGTGAGCAGTTAGCACTTTTCGGTGATTTCTTTTTTGCTTAACATTAATTATCGGTTCTGACCGTTTGAATGCAATGGTAAAGATAATTATTAAATATTCTTAACGCTTTAAGCGAGGGGTGACCAAACCGCAGCCCACGGCAAAATTCACTAAATATATAACTGAAACAAATATCGCAATGATTGCAGTAAAAAGTTTTGCTTTATTATAGTTTTCATAATAATTATGTATAGGTCTAAATGTTTAATTGTGAATTTATGAATAAATAGCAATCCTTGCACGGCCTTCCCCATGTGGTATAAAAATATTACTAACACATTATTTTTCATTAATTGCGTGAAGAACTATATTAACGTTCAATCACTGAAGTCAAACATCATAGAACTGGTCAATTCTTTGGAGAAAGACCACCTGAGAATACTTCGTGCAGTCGGCATTTAACCCTTTGAGGGGCACCCATAGAAACTTTTTGGTTTTTAATGAAATTAGTTTATAAATGTATGTATGAACCTTTTAAATATGAAGCATATGAAAAATAAATCATATTTCTTGAAGTATAACAAAGGGGTAATTTGGTTGCGTAATCACCACCTTGGAACAGCATAATATTAGCAATAGTATTGGAAAAATAATTAATAATTTTATTAAAAGTGTGTATAAATCAAATAGATAAGAAATTTGCAAGTGAAGTTTAAACAGGTTATTTTTTTTAAAGTCTTAATTTTCACAAATTGAATTTTTGCTTTTAGAATCTGGTTTTGATAGAGCCTGATTATAAAAGCAGGTTTTGATAGGAATAATTAAGAGAAGGAAAAAAATTAAGTGTCGATAGTTGATGCATCAAAAAACTGAAAATCAAAAACTTTTTTATATATATATAAATCAGAGAAAATTTTTGAACAGCCGGTATATTATATATACCAGTGCCCTTCAAAGGGTTTAAAGACATCGACCGAATGGCTAAGTCGCTGCGTTTAAATACCAGAATTCTCGGTTTCGAATTACTGCTAGCAGTGTTCTTACTAGCGATATGGGATCAACTTCATGAGCTCAGTCTAATGAACTCTCGTAGGACAAAACACACAAACAAAACCAAGCTTATATTAGAGATGGACAGTAAAATCTATCCCAAAGAAAATGGTCTTTTATAACCACTGGCACGCAATTCCGAAATGGAAAGTTAGAAAATATGCATGTGTAGCAAACAATTAATTTCATGTAATATGATAATTCATACTGCTAATACAGTAGATAAAACAACTTACAAAAAATTAAATGAACTTTGTACTTTTCCGATAATTAGCGACTACGACCTTTTATCACCAGTTATAGTAATAAATATATGCATGCGCAAGTGATTCCACCGAATCACTATGGTATGACTCCAAATGGCACGATTTATCTGCCAAACGATGTGTAAACAGATAGAGAGCTGCTTTTCGGTACCTGTGTTTGTGAGTTCGAATCTCACTCTTGGCGAGGATGTTCGTAACCGTTCACAATTTTCTTTATAAGAAATCCGTCCTGGTCTCATTAACCCTTGTGTAGCCAAACAGTAGACCATGGCGTTTCAAACCAACCAACCACGATCTGTATTCAACATGATACAAAGCTGTATTAAAATGAGGTCCCTATTAGTGCAAGCATGTAGATTTGAAGAGCGAAAAAAAAAATAATTTTCGGAACTGTTATTCTTACACAGGGGCGAACGCAAGGGAGGGGGGTTAGTTGGTTTAAACCCCTCCCCCTTAAGCTCAGATAAAATGCCAAAAATAAAAATTTTAGTAGAAGTTATGCGAGCTATTATTTTTTAGAATTGGCACACCACCAAAGTTGAAGATATATATTTTTCAATAATTTTTAAATCAAATGTTGAGCCTGTTTGTATACTGGTTTAATTCCCTATTTGTTGGTAAGTTATTTTTTCTTATATTTTGGTCAAATTCATTTGCTCTATAGAATATTCACACTTATACGGTTATTATTTTGGTAGATGTTACATTATGAGTAGTTTTTTCTGGCTTGATTAATTCCTACTTTTTAATAAAAATAAAATATTTTACTTCTTATTATAAAAAAATATGTTCTTAACTTAAAAAATCAAATCAAATTTAACTAAACAATGTTTCTAAATAAAAAGTCAAAATTGTCTAGCTGTCTAAATTAGAGAAATAATAGTCCTTTATTACATACTCGAATTTCTTTCAGAAGTTTTAAAAAATTATGAACTCCCCCCCCCTTTAAAAAATTCTGCGTACGCCGCTGTTCTGACATAACAGTTAGTCACTTCGTAATCTATCTTTCGTCTGGGGAATAATGTTCTGAAGTATACTTATTTCAAAATTTAAATCAGTTTTTATTATATTACCTATATTATATTACATACATTTTTTTGCGATTGCCGTCTAGTGGAGATCCAAAGAAGTTATCAGAAGTCGAAACCCAACTGCGGTTAGGGTATGTTGTCCAATGTTATGTCTCGGATTCTAAAGAAAACGTAATTGTTTCTATGTTTAAATGTTTAAGTATTGTCTGTAACTGATCTGTGCTCTGTTTGTATCTGCTAATAAATAAGTCGAAAGCTACCTGGATACATTAATTATACATTATAATACAATTATCCCATATCATCATAATTTTATTTTCATTTATGCTGTGCATTAATATACAAGCCTTATTAAAGACTTAATTTTTTAAGTATTAAATTTGGCTTGTTCCCTCTCGGACAGCTTCCTCTTTTCTGGGGTAATCATTATCGTTTAGCTTTTAAGTACAAGAAGAATAGAATTAACGAATAATTTCACTGTATAATTCACTTAACACATTATATGCGGGACACGTACTAGTACGTTATCTAACGATTGATACTTGAGCGCGGGACACGTACTAGTACGGGTTAGTGTAACAACAGGGTTTGTTTTGGGGTATAAAAATAACGGCATATACAGGAAAACGAAGCCGAATGTTCTTGTGTCTACTACATAGATTCTGAAAAAATTTAGACAAACAAAAACTAGTTTTTACATCAGTCGATGCGGAACAATGGAAAAAGAAAGTTGATTAAAGAAATCAGTTTAGATTTAAAATTAACTTTTTATTTACTCTTGCGAAAATATTATATATATATGTATATTTATATATTATATATATATTTCCATATATATATATATATATATATATGTGTGTGTGTGTGTGTGTGTTTATTTGTCTATTTATATATTTGTTTATATATTTCAATATAAAATACAAAAAGTTGTTTAAAAAAATTAAAATATTTCGATTCATTGAGATTTAACTTAATAACTAAATTTACTCTCAAAACGCCCGCTCTCAGTACAATTCCGCTGCGAAATGTACCCGCACACAATGAAACTGAAATCAATTAAAACTGAATCAATATTTGTTAATAATTGACTCTTTCATTCTTGTTTCAACTGTAGGTTTACGTCTCTCCTACAGCATGGTCCATTCACCCAAGGTGTTAAGAGAGACATCGACATGGATGTTTCTTTGTCGGTATTTAGAAATTTGTTAATGTCTTTCGCATTTTCACTTTTATATATTGTTAGCAATTGCCTCTAGAATACTTTGGTTCCATTTACCCATTATTGTTATACGTATTGAAAAGGGAGCAAAATCAAAAAAGGTGGTCCATCTCTCAAGAATTTACTCTATATATGAATAAAACATCCAAGTTGAACAGAGTCTACCCAATGAAATACATATAAAATAATCCAGTTCACCTGAATGCATTTTTAAAGCTTTCCACGAAGTTTAGAGTTTGGCAGGTATACTTTAAACCATATATTTAAGCTTAATTCAAGCAAAAGATAAATCTATATATATAAAAATGAATTTGTGTGTGTCTGTCTGTCTGTCTGTACTCAATAGACTCAAAAACTATCCATCCAATCGCCATGAAAATTTGGGAAATGTTTAGGTATATCCCTGGGAAGGTTTTTGTAAATTTTCAACGTTCGAAATTCATTCCTTCCCCCTTTTTCGAGCATTTCATGTCATTATTCCAAGCATTATTTTCCCCGGTTAAACGCAAACGATTAAGTTTTTAATTTATCGCATCATATCTAAGGGAAAGAAGCAATGTTTCTAGCAATGTGACGTCATCCCAAGTAATTGTTTTAAACGCAGTTTTCCACGGTTAAAAGCAGGAGATTAAAATGTTCAATTCATCACATAATAAATAGGCGAAAATGATATTTTTCTATCATTATGACGTCATTCATTTAAATATTTCATTTATTCATTTCTTATTTTATATTATTTAAAATCGTCTGCTTAGTATCTATTCGATTTGAACTGAAATTTGAGATATAAAGTGATTCACTTTCATTTCTATGTGACGCAAATTATAGCATTTTTATATGAGAACTAATTTTAAATTTAATTCTTGGTTCATTTTTATGTTACAATGAAATGCATATCAACAATATTCTAAGTACAAAAAGTACAAATTTCAGTGACTCTCATGGCCAAATAAAACCTATCATTTTATATAGTTATATTCATATTCATATGGTTGTCGATATGAATGTGTGTTTCTGTTTCATACAAAACTATGTGGTTTGTCATAAATTTCCTTAATTTTGGAAAACATTTATTACTACCAACAAAATTAGCACTGTTGATGTCAAAACCTGTGCTTCCTATTCTATCACGTAATATGGCAAGATATGTTAACTTTGCTAATCAACGTACAGTAGTAATACAGTAATGCAATTTAGGGTTAAGCTTATATTTTACAATAAAAAAAGTTTGAACAAATTTAATATAAGACAAATTCGATTATAAAAACTGAATAATGTTATAATACGCTTATGATAGAAATATATAAACATGCCAATGACTCGAACTGAACTGTGACGAATTTAGAGAGTTATTCACGAAAAAAAAATCTTTGTTTAAAAGTAATATATTAAGTTCACCGTAGCGAAGCACGGGCAAACTTGCTAGTATAATGATACAATTCAAGCAAAAGATAAACATTTTCTAGGATTGTTTACCATAAACCTAGAAGATATAAGAAAATATTTTACGTCTCAGCACCTACAAATAGAAATAAAAGCGTCTATTTAAAAAAGATATTAAAATTTAAAAAAATTTGGTAATACAGAAATTTTAAATACATATTTGAAAGCATCATAAAAGACTGCATTAAGCAAAACTATTGGTGTTTCTGGGTCAAAAATCATCTTTAACAGTATAATGACTATAACTATCACCACAATAAACAATGCAATTGTCACAAGCAACTTTAAAAGTTGTTTCAAGAGCAACATTTTTTTTAAAATATTATGAATATTAGAAACTTTCCAGGTGCATTTCTATTTACCGTATCCCTTAAACAAATATTAACAGTTTACTTTATTTTAACTTTTATTTATTATGAATATGTTTCGAAATGCAAAATTTATCAACTTTGTACTTCAAAGAACTATTCTAGACATTTTTCAAAAGAAAAATTGATTTAATATTTTTACCTATTTTTCTCAATATTTTTAGTGAATGCTTGTGCTCAATGATAGGTTTTATTCTAAGATATAAAAAAAATAAATGCTACATTAAAATGACCCCAGTATGAGTAAAATGAATACGCCTGGAGTATTAGTAATTAAATTTTAGTTAATTAACATGTTCCCTCAAAATTTTAACAACTTTCAAATATATTGCCCATATTAATATAAAGACCGATTATATTATTAAACACACGGAATTTAAAAAAAAAAACCCAACCCATTCCAAAAAATCCAACTTTGATAGTTCACTTTTCTCTTAAAGCATCCAATATTATGTATTTTAACATTTCATAAGAAAAGCAATTTTGAAAGTTTTACAATACGAATAAATGGTCTCATTCCGAAGATACGTGAAGAAAATATCAACATTTGTCAAAATCCATGCGTATTCGAAGATATAAGTGTTTTCATACATATTTCATAAATGGTGAGGAGGCACCATATATTTATCCGATAAGTTATGTGTTTCAAAATTGCCTAATGTATAGGGAAGTATCTCGAATTTTAGATTAACGAGGATAGTGATTAGATGTGCAGTGAAAACATACATCAGACTAATATTTTAAGTAGTAACAACGTGATAATAGAATACTCGAATACTTGGTGAGGAAAATTTAGAAAGTACAATCACAAATAACCTACGACAAAGTAAAATTCAAATCTATGTAAGTTGTGTTTTTGATTATCAAGTAGCCTTAACTGTGAAATTTTAATAATTTGGTATTTATGAATAACTTCGCGAATTATCTCTTATAAAAACAATTTATTAGTTGTGATTTATACATGTGAGTAGTTTGGAAAATATTAGAGATATATAACTCCTAAATTGTTGCTTTCAATCTTTACCTGGAGAAAAATGAATTAATTAGATCAGGATAAAATAAAGTATAAATATTTTCTGTGAATTTAAGTTAATTTTATGTATTTAAAAACAAGTAATTCTTCTTCATCGATGTACCCGCATCACATGAATTGAATATATATCACATGAATTGAAAATTTTATAGACGTTTGTTTAACCCCTTAACGTGCAAGCTCGAGTTAACTCGAGTGCGCCGCTAAACTTGCCAAACTGTGCACACTCGAGATAATTCGAGCGGATTTGTACTTTATGTTGCTATAATTTTTCACACTCGAATGCAATGGAGAATTGAAAATAACAATGTGAAGGTAAAAAAAAACAATTGTTTTATTGATATTTATCATTTACAAGGGATTGTGAGCTACATTCTACTATTTTTTACAGTGTTATCAAAATTCAAAATTCCAATAAAAAATTTGATTACTTTTGTATTTTTGTAAATTTTTTGGCAGGACAACGTTCTAAATTGTGTTTTTTACATTAAAAATTGATTTTTTTTGGCCGGCTTTTTTCAAAAATACTGTTCATTAATTGTGCGCTGTGGGTTAAACATCAGTGTTTACACAATTTACACTGTGAGTCGAAGGCGAACACATTATTTGCGTAAGATGAAAAGTGATGAGCATTTGAAAGCCACAGTAAAATATTAATATGGTAGTAGGAAAAAATTTAAAACAAAATCAGAATTTTTTCGGTAAAATATTAATATTGTAGGAGGAAATAATTTAAAAAGTGACAAAATTAGAGTTTATTGGTAAAAATATACCAGGAAATCTTACTTTTTAAACTTAAGAAATCAGTACATTGATCTATAATGCACTTTGGAGCAGTTTGAAAAAGTAAAATTGCATCTAAGTCTAGTTTGTATGTTTCTCTGTTTGTAGATTTTAGACACACATGGGCAAAAAAAAAGAAATAAAATTTCTAAAAGATCCACAACTAAAATCAGAAATTTGCTCCATCTGTAAGAATTCTC
>CM063504.1:91577424-91669924 GCA_032207245.1 Pardosa pseudoannulata | reverse complement strand
AATGCTTTATTTAAGGTATGTTAGTCATTTAATTGTGGAAAAAAAAAATTCTTTTATGATTTTCACGATGTTTCCAATTGGGAACATTGGCCACTCTTGACTATACACTGGATTCACAAATTGAGTAGAATGATGTATAAGTTAAATATTAAATAATAATAAAAAAATTAGAATGAATTTTAAATTTAATTTTAAATTTAAGGACAGATATCAATAAAGTTTAAAAATTATAAATCCAAATGAAAACAACATTTTTTAAAGCAAATATCAAAAGCATGAGTTTATACATTTATGCCATGATATATTGGAAATCAATGGAGATGCCATTTTTTCTTGCACACATTGCAAGCTAATCTTGCATTTAATGTGCACTATGCACGTCTACCTTGTGTTTGTACAAGAAAATGGCTATCACTTTTTCTCTGTGATACAGGGCGGTAAACTTTGAGTCCAGGTTGAGGCTTAACTTTCCTGGGTGCAATTCTTAGAAGAGCTTTTGTAACTTGTAGTTCACAGACAAAATACATTTAATACCTTTCAAAATGATATCTGAGAAGCAAATGCACTAGACTGCTAATAGAATTGAAATGCCCTTTCATAAAATTAGGGAATTTCCCTTCATTTCCTACCCCTTTCAAGAAATGCTCTCCTTACAGGAAATTATTTCGTCAAGTATAGCGGCAACAGTCCATTGTTCCTAATTGGGAACATCAATAATTAATAAGTTATTCCAGGTACGTGTCTGATTATTAATGTCGAATTTCGTATTTTTTAAATAAATTAAAGTTGTATTAAGGATACCAATCGGATTTTAGAAGCATTAGGTGTTTTTTTACATTTATGTGAATTTTTATTATGTACTCTATAGAAAATGATGAAAAGGGTAATTTTTTATGATTTTTTGTGCATTTTTCTATTAATCATAGAGTCGAACGCTGGCCGAATGGTTAGGGTGCTGGCCTTCGGTATCGGTGTTCGTGGGTTCGAATCCCACTGTAGCATGAATGTTCGTAGCCATTCGGAATCGGCTTTAAACAGAAGGTCCCGGTCTCATTAGCTCCCGTGTTGCAAAAAAGTAGACCGTAGCATTCCAAAACAAACCAAACCAAACCAAACTATTAATCATAGAAATATAGCTTTTATTTTAAAAAATTGAGTAGTTCTTTTACTACATTTGTTAACTTTTTTGTATCAATATTGATGAAATTTAATTTTAAATAATTTTATTAATAATAATATTATGTTCCCTTTTGGGAACAATGGACTGTAAAAGGTTAAAATGACGGTAAAAAATAATTACTACTTTGGACATTCAGTGTGGTTTAAGATGGCTATGTATTATACGCATTATATTCACCAAGCAACCACGTTGTACTGTAAAAGACTTTTCTTTTTGCTTTCAATTATAAGCTTCTTTAATGATTTTATAATTCTACTCTTATAAAAATAATTAAGGAACTTTTTAAAGCGTAAATATTTTTTGTCAAAGAATTTAAGTAGGTCTAAACAAGCAAGGAATAAAAAATCAACTAGCAAATCTTTTATCTATATGTTATTTACACAGCTGTAGGGGGTAAATAAATTTATTTATTAAAATTGGTCCTCTACTTATTTTGTGAAGGAGGGATGATATACCCTATTTAGAAGATATCCCGATGAATTACTCTTTACCATTTGAGGGGATAGGAAAGGGCCTCATGAGATCCTTAGTTTGGTTTGGAGCGCTACGGTCTACTGTTTTGCACACGTGGGCTAATGAGACCGGGACCTACTGCTTAAAGCCGATTCCGAACGGCTACGAACATCTATGCCATAGTGGGATTCGAACCCACGAACTCTGGTACTCAGCACCCTAACCAATCGGCCAGCATTCGGCATGAGATCCTTAACCCCCCCCTCCCGTGTCTCTCCGTTTCAAATTCAGACTTAAAAAATTTAATTTGCGTTATTCAGACAATTTGAGAGTGATGTTAAAAATAAAAAAAAACTATCCAAGAAACCTTTCACAATAATTAACAGTACTACACTTCTGTTTCACTTTTATTATGAACTAAAATGGGTTTTTTTTTAATATTTTTCTGTACATTATACAACTTTAAAACATTAGCACAGACTATTGTAGTAAAATATTAACTAAAAAATATATGAATTTTTAAACCAAAGTTGCTTTTTGACTTCCGAGACTAGTTTATTTCGTTAACGGGTAATGTTCTATAACAAATCAAATATTTTTTATGAATAAATTATACAAATTTTAAGATTCAATTTCTCAAAAAAGAGGAGTCAATAGTCTACTTGATGTGGATATTTTGGAATGGGAAGAATTCGAAAAGAGAATGTGGTATCCATAGAGATGCTTTTGTTAATGAATGTTGTTTGTAAAGACATTGCAAATGATTACAAAAAATAGTTGTAAATTATGTATGCTTTGTAATATAACTTTACTCTACATACACATACTGTCATATTTTCATCTGGTACTAAATCAGCGAAAATATAGTTTTAAATACCCCAAATTTTGAATGAAATAGTTTGAAATAAACATGAAGTTACGGCTTGCACAAATCCCACGAGATAAGTTGATTACAAAAAGTTTAGCCAATATTTTACTATTCATTGTCCAACTTGTCCAGGATTAATTTCCGGATCATGTGCTGTTCAGGGATGAATGGGCAACAATGGATTGGTAGAATTTCTAACTTTCGATTTAGCTCCTAGCCTTCTGGACAGATTGGTTTACCCTCTCTTCCCCAATTAGGGAGTGAGATCTTCGGATTGTCTTGTTTCTTCTGCATAAATATAGACAGACATAAGAAAGAATCAGCAAAAGGAGAGGTTAAGGAATTAACATTTTTCTCAAGAGACCTGGTTTATTATTTCGTGTGTGTTCAGTTTTTTGTGGCTGTGTATTTCTTTTATTAACCTTTCAATAACATGGCATAATATGAAAGTCTATAAAAATCCAAGCTAACAGTGGAAGAAAATTTCAGACAGTGGTTATGAATACATAATCTCATTATCATGAAATTCTACTGATAAATTCTTAGTTTAAATGTTTTAAAATTCCTTATGCGTTAAATTCCCACTAGTAAAAACTAGTACCTAAATGGTATATGATGTGGCTGAAAGTGGAAAACTTTCAGAAAGTATGTTTTCTTTTTTCAACGTTGTTTTCTTTTTTGAAAAATTTAAAACTTAAAATCATTAGTGTCCCAGAATTTTCTTTGTAAAAAAGAAAATTAAAAGACTATGTTTTAACCAATAAAAGACCGTGTTTTAACCAATAAAAAAATATAATGCCGCATAAAGAAGATTAGCCAACGAGCTAAGTGGCCGAATGGTCAAAGCACGCGATCCAGACCCGAAGATTGTGGGTTCGATCCTTGCCATGGCTGTTTATCCAAAGTACGGATTTTTAATTTAAAAATGTTATTTATTGTTTCCTTATGTTCTTGAACTTTCTAGATCTTTCTTTAATATGTAAATTATTTATTTCTCGAATATTCTGTTCGGGTATAAAAGCTGATACCCACTAGTTGTAGGCAACTTCCCGGTCTTGTAAAGTTGCGAGTTGCTACTTAGCTTCAATAAATTCTTCTGTTACGTTAAACGGTGTGTTTATTCGAATCATCGTGACAATATACCTTAAAAATTCTAACTAAATTCCAGATGAAAACCTTCCTCTGAAAGCAAAATATGTAGTGTAATAACAATTCTTACATAGCTATTTTTTGTGTTGCTGTTTTTGCATTATAAGTTTAAAAACATTTTATTTTCATTAAAGTGTGTTAACATAAAAATTAAATTTCTAAAACTATTATCAGATATTTATAACATTACAGCTATTCAGAACGGCATGCTATTTAATGCCAACAATGAACTGCTTCAAAAACTTATGTTACTAATAGGTTTGGAGCTGTACGGTCTACTGTTTTACTACACAAAGGCTAATGAGACAGAAATCTACTACTTAAACCTAATTTTGAAAAGCAACGTACATGCATGACATCAGTGGGACTCGAACCCTTGAACTCCAGTACCGAAGAACCATTCGGTCATCGTTCGGCTGTTATTAGTAGGATTCAAGCTCAAAGCAAGCAAATAGCCCTCCGTCTACAGGTTTTTTTATTTACTGGCAATTAAGTAATAATTTCTGGCATACTATTTTTCAATCATGTTATAACTGAGATTATGAACAAAAATTAGTAGGTTTTATAACTGCATTTACAATACATCTATTTTAAGCTTACTGCGCACAACTGGGACTTTATTTAAGCTCAATTACCACTAAGCAAGATTTTTATGAACCCATTAATGTCTAATATATCTTTATATGGACAGCTAAAAATAGTTTGTAGAATTTTCATGTTTTCTCTGACCGAGTGTTTCTTTTCAGCGAAAGAGCAGAAAAATAATGCTATAAGAAACATGCACAATCTTATAGTATTTGCTAAAATTTTTCTTTATATTTTCATTTAAATAGAAAATAAAAATATAATAATAAATAATCACTTACTTGTACATATATTATTTTTATAATTTGATAAGTTTCAGTAAATGATACGTAATTTGGACTAAATGACTAAAACTATGTGAAATATACTAATACACAAGTACCTGTAACATTGATCTTCAAAATTACACAGAACCTAAGAAAGCTTTCAAAATCCTAAAATTATACAGACAACTATATTTTTCCATATTTTATGATTCTTCAATTAGTTTTCTATGAAAACGCCTAAATAAAAAAGTAAATATTCTACATTCACTATTTTAGGTTATTTCATTAATTATTTTCTTAAATTTTTATCAAATTATTTGCATTAAAGTAAGAAATATCAAGATAATGGTACAGATTTTCATTCAAAATTACTTTTGGGCAAACGCAATCCAGTTTTTTATTGTAAAATCATATTTTTTAATTTTAAAACAACATAAAATTCCCCACGCTGATAAATCTGACCTTTTTTTCCTTTGTAAAACAACTTTATTTTTTCATAAATATTACTTAATAGTTTTCTTTGAGTTTTTGTATGTGATAGAGAATGTGTTGAATCTTTAATGCACAAATATTTAAAGAGTTTTAAATCTTCTTATAGAACTTTTCCAGGATTAAACTTAATCACTGAACACATTCAATGTACCCCAGTCACCATATTTAAACTTTAAAAGAGCGGTATAAATATCTACGTGAACTGTCAGAAGTTTAAATAAGTTTTACTTCCCAAAATATTTCACAGTATTTGTTTGTATTAGTTTACATTTGCACCACACTATTAGGTACAATTTAATAATTTTTTATTGCATAGCTTCATATACCCTGGTGTTTTAATCACTGGTTTAAGTTTATCATATTATAAAAAAAGTATATATATATATATATATATATATATATATATATATATATATATATATATATATATATTTGGCTTCCTATTTAATGATTTACACCATGTCTGAGATATTGAAAAAACTTGTTCTTGAAATTTTTACTGCTTTAACAGTGATAAAAAAGCATATAATAACTGTAGTTTGAGTATTAATAAATTATTAATATTACTATGAAGATATTTCAAAATAATTGAAAAAAGTTATCCACAAAACAATCAATTTTATTTTTCTCTTTCTTGATTTTTTTCAATCTCTGGAGACAATGTAAAATTCTCTTCTGTAAGTGATTGAAATTTTCTAATTTGCCAACTATATTTAGACTATACAAAATAATTATTAACAAGAATCTGAAGTTTATAGAAACGTTCGATTTAAAATATGAAGTTCCTGTTAATTTTTGCAGTAAAGTATTTTTAATAAGTTGTAACTCTGCTTCTAATGCATGTATGATGTACATCAAAACGGCTTTTAAAAGAAAAATGCTTAAAGAATAAGATAATTGAAAAGAATAAAATTTATCAAAATCATGGCATTTTGATAATGGCATTTGAAAAATGGCATTTTGAACATAGACATTCACTTTAAGGTTGAATTAATTAAAAGCATGTAGACTGAAAATTTTTTCAGAAAACTATCTATTGATTTTGAAACTAATGAAAGCTTAATTTGAAACAAACTCGCCAGACCGAATGGGTAGTGCACTGACTTTCAGTAACAGGTTCAAATCTTGTTGCTGGTATGGATGTCCGTAACCGTTCAGAATCGGCTTTAGTAGTACATCCCTGTCTAATTGTCACAAAAGCTGTCCTTAGCCCTCCCAACCCTCTAATACCACTAGAAAATAAACACTTTACTTGAAACAATTTTATGAAAATTCTAATACTTTGTATTTTATATGAGTTTTGGTTTCCTTGACAAGTCACAAAAGCTATAACGTGGTCGTATCAGGCAATATATTTTAACAAAAATATTGCTCTAATATTATTTTGCATATTACTGATATAGTGGTAAATATAAAAAGCTAATAAAATGCCTAATTGGAACCTTTTCTATTTTAATACAATAATTCCTTTAAATACATTTCAATATGAATAAGTTATTATCACCGTAAGTGAAATGTATGAATACTAAAAGTCTTAATTTACATAAAGTATGTACATCTTATTTCAGTGTTTCACTTTCTTATAAAGAGCTTAAAATTGTCGAATGTACCGTAAATGTACTTGGAATCGACCTTGAAGTGCAACAAAATCTCAATATTGCCACGAGTAATATAAGAATTCCTGAGTAATTTGAGAGCACCATTACCCTAGCGTTATATATTTTTTTCTTTTTATCATAATACTTTCATCAATTAGAGAATCTCTTCCACCAGTAGTAACATTTACTCTATTCCCCTTTTTCATATGTAAATATTCCATGAATTTCGAACACACATGATATCTGCCTGGAATATAAACAGATATTAATCTATGATGATCATCATAAAGGTGCAATTAATCATTTTCACGGCAAGACGTAAGCTGCTATTTGTCACTTGCAAGCTTAAATTTTGTACTGAATTTAATTTTCACACGTTTGCGGCTCTTCCGAAGATCATTACCACCAATTTTCCTTGTACTCCAGCAATTACGGAGGCATCGGGAACGCGAGGTTTTTACACGTATAGGTGTCGAAATCGTTAGGCCCATCTGTGTGCATATTAAATAATTAGATATACTGATTTGGAAAAGGGGATTTAGTCAGCTCAGAGAAATGTTTTTAGTCATCATTAAGGGTATTTTCTTATCGTAATGGATTCGGATCAAAGGAAGCGTTGAATACATATGTAAAGAAGTTAAAAACAATGTGTCCTATCTGGTGGCATTTACTGAAACTCTTATATGGTATCTCATTAGAATTCGACAAAACTCTTAATGCTGTAAGAAGGCACTATTAGTTAAAATAGTCAAAAGATAATTGTAATCCCGCTACATAAAATCGCAATTACGGAGGTATTGAGGACAAAGATTTTACACTTATAGGTGTAGAAATCGCCAAATCCATCAATATGCATATTACATAACTAGATGTACCGATTCGGAAAAGGGGATTTAGCCAGAAATGTATTTTGTAGTCATTAAGATTATTATCGTTCTGTATTGAAAAGTATCTAAGGATTCGCTGAATATTTATGTAAAGAAGTTAAAAACAATGTCATCTCTCAAGTGGCATTTACTATAACTTTTGCATGATACTCGTATACTATATCTCATTAGAATACGTTCAATTCTTAATGTTATTACAAGCTATTATCAGTTAGGACAGTCAAAAAGAGTATTATAATCCTGTTATATAATATTATTAACCTTTTACAGGCCGAATTCAGATCCAGATATATTTAAAATTATTTTTTTTGCATATCTTGACTTCTAATGCTTCATTTAAGGTATGTTAGTCATTTAATTGCGGAAAAAGTTTTTTTTTTTTTTGCGATTTTCATGATGTTCCCAATTGGGAACATTGGCCAATTCTGACTATGCACTGGATTAAAAAATTGCGAAGAATGCTGTATATAATAAATATTAAATAATAAGAAAAATAATTAAAATGAATTTGAAATGGCAGGATGGCCATAATATGGAACCATTGATTCATCAAGAAATGCTTTCCGTAGAGGAAATTATTTCGTCGCAGTATAGAGGCAACAGTCCATTGTTCCCAATTGGGAACATCAATAATTAATAAATTATTCCAGGTACGTTTCTGATTATTAATGTCGAATTTCATATTTTTTTAATAAATTAAAGTTGTTTTAAGTATACCAATCGGATTTTAGAAGCATTAGATTTTTTTTTTACATTTATGTGAATTTTTAATTTGTGCTCTATAGAAAATGATGAAAAGGGTCATTTTTATGATTTTTTATACATTTTTCTATTAATCATAGAAATATAGCTTCCATTTTAAAAAATCAAGTAGACCTTTTACTACATTTGCTAATATTTTTGTATCAATATTGATGAAATTTAACTTTAAATAATTTTATTAATATTATGTTCCCTATTGGGAACAATGGATAGTAAAAAGTTAAGAAGAAATTAGGAACGCGAAACTTTGTTCAGGGTTGTGTGGAAACCTTCAGGTTCACCAGTGTGGTAGTATAGACCGTTATGGTGTATTGCTTCATGAGGTTTAATGAAACCGTGACCTATCGATAGAAGATAATGCAGAAGGGTTACGAACATCCATGCTACAGCAAGATTCGAACATGGAATTCAGTACCTAAGAATAGCGCCCTACCCAATCGACCATTTTTCGCACCCCTCGCCCACAATGTGTGTATTCAATAACTAGCCGTTTATTGCTCATTTTTGCCATATATATATAGTTATCGCATTACGTGGTCTTTTAACGTGATGCCACGCGTGGTTGTGGAAACATTCTTGCCAGTTAATTTAATTTTATATACATTATGGCTCAGAAAAGTGCTTTAAGTGGCAACATTTGGATATTTACCCACCCTTCTATTCGGCTGACGGGTTGGTTTTTATTTTTGTATATTAACATCATATCCAGTTTTCATGGTATTTTTATAAAACAATACTAAATATGCAAGTCAGGCTATTATGAAGTTCTTTGAAGGAATTTCCAGAATTAGTACACCTAAATATGATAATTATTAAGAACTTGAAATGCACTTAAACTTCCATTCAAGAAGTTGGCATGACACACTTTTTATTATATCTACATATAAAGGTCCCCTTATAATTTTCAATTTACTTTTTACACACAAATATTAATATGACTTATGATATGATAACCTACCTGTAACCTACCCGTGATAGCAAAAATAAAAACCTACCCGTCAGCCGAATAGAAGGGTGGATAAATATCCAAATGTTGTACTTAAAGCACTTTTCTGAGTCATAATGCATATAAAATTAAATTAACTGGCAAAAGTGTTTCCACGACCACTCGTGGCACCACGTTAAAAGACCGCTTAACACGATAACTATGTATATGATATGCATATGATAAATTTAATTTTATATACATTATGGCTCAGAAAAGTGCTTTAAGTGGCAACATTTGGATATTTACCCACCCTTCTATTCGGCTGACGGGTTGGTTTTTATTTTTGTATATTAACATCATATCCAGTTTTCATGGTATTTTTATAAAACAATACTAAATATGCAAGTCAGGCTATTATGAAGTTCTTTGAAGGAATTTCCAGAATTAGTACACCTAAATATGATAATTATTAAGAACTTGAAATGCACTTAAACTTCCATTCAAGAAGTTGGCATGACACACTTTTTATTATATCTACATATAAAGGTCCCCTTATAATTTTCAATTTACTTTTTACACACAAATATTAATATGACTTGGATATAAATCTAGGTATACCATGTCGCTGACTTTCTTAGGTCTAATATGACTAATAATTTTGTAGTACATTATTTTTACGTACATCCAACCATTTGGCCAGCAAAAGCCACTTTGGTTTGGTTTTGGAGCTCTACGGTGTACATTTTGCAATACGAGGGCTAATGAGACCGGGACCTACTGCTTAAAGACAATTCCGAACGGCTACGAACATCCATGCCATAGTGGAGTCGAACCTTAACCTTTCGGCCAACATTCGGCCCAACAAAAACCACTAAAGCAGACTTAATTTACAAGTACTGCAATAAAACATAGTTTATATAACTCGGGGATAGTGCTAGTTTGTCAAAATAATCTTTAGAATCGGTTATCCAAAGATTACCTCATACATTTGAACAAAACAAATTTTGCCTCACGTTTTTAGTATAGGTTAGATTGACTAATTAGTACAAGGAAGTTTAACCATCATTAAAATGTTTTTCGTCGTCTTAAAGAGTATTTTCTAGCGGGAATTGATTTGGATCAAAAGAGACAATGAATACGCATTTAAAGAGGTAAAAAAGATGTCTTCTCTAGTATGGCATTTACTGTATCTCTTCGATAGCTTACCACAGAATAATCAAAAGTGATTTGTAATTTCACTGCATAAAATTGCAGATTTTAAGATCAAGAAACTATATTACTAATCGAGCTATTAAATAAGGAATTTGTTAATATTATATGAAAATAACATTAATAAAATAAGGTACGATGGAAAAATTAAATTGATTTTAAGCAGTTTACCTGTAGTAATACTGTGTGCAGATACATTTTGCAACAGAAAAGTATCGAGAGCTGGAATTTTGCTCGTAAATTTAGTGATTCAGTTGAATCTCAATAGATCGAAAATTATTTAATTTTTTAACCAACTTTTTGTATTTTATATTGAAATATATATATATATATATATATATATATATATATATATATATAATATGTATATAATATAAATAAACATATATATAATATCTTCGCAAGTATAAATAAAACGTTAATTTTGAATCTAAATTGATTAATCCACCTTCCCGCTCTGTAGTTTCGCATCGACTGATGTAAAAACTAGTTTTTATTTGTTTAAATTTTTCCAGAAATCGTTATGTAGTACACAAGAATATTCGGCTTCGTTCTCTTGTATATACCGTTATTTTTGTACCCACAAATAAACCATGTTGTTACACTAACCCGTACTAGTGCGTGACCCGCGCTCAAGTATCAATCGTCAGAAAACGTACTAGTACGTGTCCCGCATACCATGTGTTAATAAAGAGTGTATGTCTGTCCATCTGTAAACATGATTACGATGAAACAAGAAGAGCAAAATGCAGGAAAGTTCGTATAAGGATTCTTTATAACTAATAGTTAAAAGAGTAAAATATATTGTAACTTTTTGACATAAAATCGTTATTTTACTTTACAGAGAGAACAGAACAAGTTATTAATTTTTGGTGCTATTACAGGACATAATTTATATTATCAATTGGTATAAAGGTAAGAATATTGGGAGAACTTGATTTTGAGAGGTTTATAAAAATTAAAATTGTTTAATTATTAAAAATTGTGGATTTACTCCAAATTTTCTAGTACTTAAAAATAGAAAGTGTTTTCAAGAACACCTGTCGGGATCCATAGGCCTATTTAGATAGACTACTTAGAAAATAGTCAGACACTCAAAGTAAAACTTTTACCCTAGTTTTTTTCTCAATTCCCTATGAGATTTTAAAAGGAACTTTGACAATTTTTTGCTTAAATGTCAACTAAAACTATTAATAAATAGGAAAAGAACTTTAAACTTTACACATTACATAGACAATGCAGCACGTATCTAGATGGATATGGAGAAAACAAAATGAAAGAAAAACTCGGACACTGCACAAAATTATCAGTTTTACAAAAACGTATGTTTTAGGAAAAGCAGATTTTCAGTTTAGTTCTGTATTAGTTATCTTCTATGTCTTCTAATGTAATTTTTCAGGTGTTTCCCTTTTAAAACTGAATAGACAAAGCATATTTAATGAGTTTACTTTGATGACAAGTCCTTTTAAGCTAAATAAGGAATCCCCAACGTGTACTAAATTTTTCAGTTGCTTCCATCTTTTAACTCACCTTAAATCAATACTAAATACCATAAGAGATTAGTCTCATTTACTCCGAGAGTAAATCTAAATATCATTGACAGCATATAGTTTTCTATGAAACCATTAACATATTCAACAGATTTGTTATTTTTGCCATAAACCAAATTCAAATGGGAGCGGATCATTTTGTTTTTAAGTATTGCCATAATATCAACATTTGTAGCAACAAGTGGTTATTCCCTAAACTCTAAACCCACGAGGTATGAAATTTATCAGCAAAGATCGGAGAAAATTGGCATGTTTCTTTACCAGAACAAAGAAGAAAAACAAAAATCGGGAATATTAATGTCTCCTGTGCATGCCACAAATACTTAAGTCAAAGCTGTCTTGTGGGTCTTGGTGTTGAAGTACCTATTTCAATACATTAGCGAGCATATTCTTCAGCCGTGGTACCTAGCATATATGGGAAAAATGTTTATTTCTTATTACTATTCACATCATATTTGACACTGTCTAAAATTTCCTCTCTCAAACCTATCATTTAATCTCTGCAGCAGAAAAAAATTATTTCTAAATCAATTTACGGACCTTAATAGACAAAGTAATTCAATTCGTTATTTGCGAGAACTGTTTAATATCTATGATAGATTAAAGATAGGTGAAGGGTGGCAAATTACAGAAGTTTATGCGCTTCCTGAAAACGCTTAAAACCTGTTTTCACATCAAAGTAGCTGTATGTTGAAGGGGTCTTTCTCGCTACTAAATACTGCGAAAATAGGATAACTTGGCATTCAAATGTTTAACACGGAACGAGTATCAACTTGTATAAAATTAAATATTTTCTCAGAGTATAAAGAATATTTTTGCATAAAAAGGTTATAACTAATTTGAAGAAAGTTCTTATAACGATATCTTTGTTTAAGTTTTGTAATAACTAAAACAGATACATCCACTTATAACTTTCCCAAATATAGTGATGTATTCACAATGCTACAATTACATAAATGACGAATGGTTTGAAAACTTTTTCCTCGTGATCATAATATTTTATTATAAATCGAGGTTTTGTATGTCCACACAACGTCTGCACAATATTCAGCTGGCAATGTTATATATCGAAAGAGAAACCTGTGTTGGTGTGAAAAGAGTCATATGAGATTATCTTTTAAAAGTTAACTTTATATCGTTAAAATTATAGTGCTACCATATTATGCAAGTTCCCAGAAAATCTACTACAAAAGAGATGAAGTGATCAAATATAGAAATGGTGGAGTAAGGAAAATCCCGGATGGAGTTACCATGGTGAAAAGGCTGAAAAAGTGTTGGATTCCAAAGTTCGCACCATTTACTTTACAAACTCTATAGTCTCTGATAAGAGTATTTGTACTTAATTGTACTAAATTTTGGCAGAATTTGATTTTATATTGATTAAGTAGCGAGAAGCAAAGCATTATCGGCTTACGAGATCATTGAAATTACTTAAATGAAAAGTTTATTTCAGCAACAATCATATGCATCTGTTACAATGAGGAAGAAAGACTTTAAGTATCACCATTTAATAAGAACTCTACGAGAAAATTATATTACCTGTAGTGTTGCAAACGCAGCAACAATCAAAAAAATTATCTTTTAAGAGGACAGTGGAATTAATTAAAGTTATTTTTGATGAATCTGCTTGTAAATTTAATATGCAACATAATTTGTAAAAGTATTTTCCCTTTCAAGATAAAATTTTAATAATTTTAAGTTTTTAATTATAGGACCATTATTGAAAATGTTTCATGTGCATCCTCGTTTTAAGTCAAAGATAATTTTAATTCACAGGATACCTTTTGACCTATAGAATAAAACTTGTTTGTTATCGTAAGCATTCTCTGAAAATATAATTAAAACAAAAAATAATAGTTAAAATATCAATTTTCAGATACAAAATATGGATAACAATCTATTTTAAAAAGGATAAGTTTCTGCTGTTCTAGATAAATTAATTTCTGTTTTGCATTCTACAAGGTAAATTGTCAATAAATTTCGAAAGTATATAATGTTGGAAATGCATCTAGAGTGTTTCAAATATTTATAAAATTCAAAAAGCTTTCTTTTAAAATCTGTTTGAAATAGTTATTAATAATATCTAAACTGTCTGTTGTAGTAATAACTATATTAATATTGAAACACCCTTTTTGATTATTATTTGTAGTTAACACGTTGACTGCCAACTAGGAGATAACTCGTAGATTGCGTTCTTTTCTAGGCCACCAACTACGAGTTATCTCGTACTGTGTTTACTTGCCATTTTTGTGCAGTTGCGAAAAAACTCGTAGTATATCAGTGATGATATCGAGAGATGGCTTCTGGGAAAAGAAGAAAAAATATCAATTCTGCATGAACAAAAAATTTATTAAAAAACGAACAAAAAATATAATTACTCCATGAATAATATAGTGTGTTTAAATTAAATTGTCATTTTAGGCCAGATTTCTGAAAATTACCGTGGCATTCAATGTGTTAAATTTCACAATTCAATGAAAAACAAGCATGGTATTTTCAGGAAATTCCGCCAAGCTGAACTTCTGCTGTAATATTAAAGCCCACTGAGTATATTACAATTTAGAGAATGTTGCAGATCTGTAACCCGATGATAAAAGGGCTTAAGTTACACATATATGTCATTTTATAAAGAATTAAAAGCATGGTGTGTGTATTTTAAACAATAATTTCAAAACTGTTAGTTAAACAGAAAATTTCCTCAGAAATACAAAACTTTAAAGGCACTCTTCGAAAGTTATGGGGTTAATGATGATGTATACTTTATTTCCAATAAGTTTCGTAAAGATTAACGAATGGTAATAGATATATCTTGACCAATGACATACATCCTTTACATTCTTTTAGATGTAAATTAAGTTACCAATGTTCTTTCTTTTAAAACATTAAACTTATAACACTTTTAAATTTGTAAACATCAACTTCGTAGTAAGTATCGTTTATTTTTAAATAACTTAAGTTTATTACATTATTTTGTTGAAGTTGTAACATTATTTAATTGCAACCACTCTTGATAAAAGTTTTCGACTTCATTGTGCGATGTACAGGAAATATTATGATCGTTAAAACTTTCGGCGTTTAGTTGTTTGGTTGGTTTGTAGCTCTACGGTCTAATGTTTTATCACACGATTTTTAATGAGACCGAGTTGTCGTGTAGTCCTCCTTTATATTTGAGTATCAACCTGTGATCAAATGTATAATGGTGATTTATTTTTAATTGCGTTGTGTTAAGTATTTTTGTACTAAATTTAACCACAGTTTCTGAGAAACTACAGACATAAATATAAAAATAAACTAAAAGCTAAATTGACAGTAACCGAGACTAGCTTAATATTAAAAAAAAATAAATTTATTAACATATATATACATCTATGTACAAACCATGCTAATGCTAATTTAATGATGCTAATTTTCATAAGTAAGCCTTGTCAACATCTTCTAAATTCGTTCTGACAAATTTTATATTTTTAAGAAATTTTATAAATAGATAGAGGACCTAATCTCGATTTCAAAAATGTATGCAAAATGGGGGTACCTTTGTGGGTCTAAAATGTTGGGCCCGTAACACTTCTGGTTGAAGGGTATATATGGCTGATCAGGAGAGGGAATCTATATATCATCCGTTGGTCTCTTCAGGGGCTTCCTCCTGAGTCTTTGGGGTGCGGTCGTACTATTTGGTGCAAGAACACTTCCTGTCGGACTTGGCTGGACTCCCCTAGTCTGGACTATCGAGCACCTTCTCCTCTGGACTCACGAATCTCTTCCGTCGGACCCGACTGGACTCTCGACTTTCGAACACCTTCTCTTGGGGACTCCCGAACTTCTTCTCTGGGACCTCCGAATCAACCTCTTCTCTGGGACCTCCTCATTAACATCTCATTTTTTAGATTTTTCATATTTATTTATTTCAACCTTGTCCCTTCTTCCTTCTTGTCGTCCAATCGGGATAGTTGTAAGAATTTCAATTGGTCTGACCAAACCTCTCCCTGAGACCACCAACGTGAAAAACTTTATCCCTTCTAATTGGGCACTGTCCCTTAGGGACTCATAAATACTCCACAAAAGTACATTCTTATTTAAAGTCAAGTACGGAGACGGGATTCTAATCTGGGACTGGAATCAGAACCCCGCCCGAGACCACCGTACAAGACAACAATATCTGTTGATAAGAAATTTATGATCCTCTATCTCTTTACAACGATATGATGAGGTCAGATTTAGATCCCGAACATTTTACTTCATGTATGAATGAATCAATTATATAACAAATCTAAATCGCCTCATCACACGAGTACTACTGCTTAAAACTGATTCTGAATGGCTAGGAATATCAGTGTCAGCAGTGAGATTCGAATACGTGAATTCTGGTACCGAAAAGTAGAGTCTTACCCATTCGGCATCATTCGATTTTTTGGTGTTTAGATTTCAACAGAAACTTCTGTTTTGACCATGCCTGAATCCATTTAGCCTAATTTAAGTGTTATATTTGCACGTATGTACAAAAACATTTTAACTTTAAAACTTCAAAAATTCATTTTGAACGTTTCTAAATGCATTTGAACTGGTTTCATAGTGACGTCTTGTAAGTGCATATGTATTTACGCTCGTATCTTGCATAATTAATAAACAGTGAATTATAGGATGCTGACATTTTATAAACCCAACTGTTTATTTTATATATATAAATCTAATTTTTCGTATAAAAATCTACACTCAGTTTCAAAATTTTTAATGTAAGGGATAAGGATACTACCGGTCACCGATATGACAATACAAGGCAAAGCAAATCTATTATGTATTCATATACAGTTGTAACAGTGCTTCTTTCAGCCGTTAAAATAATATTTCAATGTTCATTCCTGGTACGTAGTACATATATTACTGTGATCGTAGTACATTTTGGTTTATAATTTTTAATTTTTGGTTTATAATTTATAATCTTTACAATGAAAAATCTCTATAACTGCTTCTGAAATTACAGGTCTCCGCCAGATAGCAATTCATGATCTCCACTTAGGAACTGTCTTAAATAAAAAGAAAAAGAACGTTATCCTTTGAAGGGAAGGTGTAAATTATGATTCGGATGACGCATCATACAACCTAAATAAAAAAAATCTTACAATTTTATTTGATACACAAAGAATTCATGCGGTTACTACATCAAATGTTTACAAAATATATAATGTTTCTAACCACGATACATTAAAAAATCTGTTTTCATGAACTGTATCTTTTACACAGAACGAAAAATTAACCGTATAAAAGAGATATTTTTCCGGATATTTTTTATTAAATTTCTAATAAAATATAATAGCATCCGTGTAATCATTACTTAATATTTATTTTTATACTATCTAATCTATGTTAAAAAGTACGTAATTAAGATATTAACTCTATACTCTTATTTATTTCTAAGAGTTTTGTGTTCAAAACAGACACAGATTGTTTCTAGTTTGTTTCATTATTCCATAATTTTAAAATTTTCTTGTGAAATATCAATTAGATATCCATGTTTGGGAATAACAAATAATAAAAATCCATGAGTTTCACAAGCAAAATTTGTTTATTTTGCTATCAATACCTTCACATAATACCGTGTACAATTCCATGTATAATATGGGCTGTACTTTGTTAGAAAATGTTTGTAAACCAAAAGCTACACTGTTCTCGTTTTAGTTGAATATAGTTAGTTCTACACTAGTTTTGTTAGGCATCATCAAATAGAATCTTTGAAAAATATTCTCAGTTTTGCTGCAACCACAACTGTATAACCACCTATCGTGATGCATTGCTTTTTCTGCCAATCCCCAGAGGCATGACACTTTCGTGGAGAGCGCATTAGCCATTTTATTGATAGCGTAATAACAAAGCCTTATCTTCAACTTTACATACCTCAAAATAAATTTGGTCTAATAGAAGTTTAATGATAAATTAATTGAAGATAAAATCTTTAGGTATTCATACTTTATCTTTCCTAATTAATGCTTTTAATCTAAGAAATAAAAGCTATCTTAAGAAAACCGGAGGTTAAAAATTAGATGTGATATGAAAACATTTCTAATTTCAGATTCTAAATATCTTTAAATAGAATCCACTTCCTCCTCTTGTTCTCTTTGTTGCATTTATATGTCTAAAACTTGTGTCATTAGCAGATTATGTAAATGCTAAGAATTGAATATTCTTTATAAACCAGGTATGTTTATTCGAAATCATTTTACGAGATTAAACGTTATTCGCGTGATAGCTCACAAAGAGCAAGAAGACTTTGCGTATACTAATGGATTCTTAGAAAAAGACTTATTCAATCTATTTTTAGAGTCTGAGTTGTTGTTAATGATGCATGTTATCCATTGTTTGTATTTCCATCTTTTATTTAATTTGGTCCAAACAAGGTCGTTTCCTTATAGCTCTTGTTAAGAAGCAGGTTTTCCATACTATGGCTAATCAGTATTAGACACTTTAAGAGCTTTAATATTAAGGAATATATTTGATGGAGACAAAAATGTGATATGTAGGCAAATACTTCAGTACCATGAATAATTCAAGCATTTTATTTGTTTCATCTGGCTTTCAAAGACAGCTTAACCTTCTTAATAGACAAGCTTGGAAAAGCTGAATTTTTTCATTCTTTTCCTCATTCTTCAACTGCGGTTTATACGGTATAAAGGAAATATGCAACCTCCACCACGGAATGCCTTTGCAACCGAGAGCAAAAGTTTATACCTTGGTGAATAGTCATATGTATGTTTTCATTTTAAATAATTTTAAGTGAGAATCATTTTAGCTATCCTATTATATGTCATTCATTACATATTAATTATAAAAACAAAATTATCTCCCACAGAAACTTTCCCTACCATATATGTGTATCTATGACAGCAGTCATGTTTTAAAATCTTCCCTTTTTATCATGCATGTCTGTAAAATATGAATAAACAAATCAGTTTATTAGTCTGTTTTTTTAACTCTCGCAAAAATTTTATTACAGACTGTAGTTATATTTATATAACTTTTGAATAAAAACGAGAAATACTAGTCATTTGTTGTTTCATTACAATTTAAAAAACCAGTTCAGCTGCATAATTTTTAAATGTGTTTATCAAAAACTTATGACCAGAATTTTAAACGAAGTTTGCTCACAGCAAAAGTCTTATTCTTAGAAAACCTTTGATTTTAATGTGTCATTGTTTATAATTTAAACAAACCCACGATTAATATTCTTGGAACATTTTAAACTACACGACTACCAAAAACCTTTTTAATTAAATAGATTATTTCACTTTAAATACAACCACCGGTTACAATTATGATTTAGTTTCATAAAACCAGGTTACTCCAGAAATAAGCTCACATAACAAAGTCTTTTATTGTATTTTTATTACCTGAGAATTCAAGATTGTATACTATACAACCCACGATTAATATTCAAACCCACGATTAATATTCTTGGAACATTTTAACCTACACGACTACCAAAAAACTTTTTAATGAAATAGATTATTTCACGTTAAGTAAAACCACTGGTTACAATTATGATTTAGTTTTATAAAACCAGGTTACTCCAGAAATAAGCTAACATAACAAAGTCTTTTATTGTATTTTTATTACCTGAGAATTCAATATTGTATACTATACAATACCTCAAGAGATATAAAATGTTACGTTGATCTAAGTAAAATACAATTGCTTTCAATTAACATAACGTTTGTAAAAGATTCCACGTCGCACTTTCGCATGTTTTATTTGCTGCTTTTAATTAAGGCTAAAAAGAAAGAGTGATTTAGTAACTTTGTAATAATTCAAAGAACACTTTTTCATTCCTTCTAAAATTTTCCCACATACCTACCCGTCTTTAGAAATATTCTTATCTTTTACTTATCTGAAAACTAAATCAGTCGGTCATAAAAGTTTATGCTTAGAATGCTGAAAGTGTTCTGTCGGTTACTTCAAATACTTTACATTTAAAAAGACTATAAATTTGAAACCACTCGTGAGAACAATATGAAATATATAACCCTAGTTGTTGCAACTACATATATATTTATGTACACTATTTTTTCAGTTCTTACATATAAATTAGTTTTTAAATATCAAGTTTTTAAGTATATTGATATTAAAGAGTTTCCGCTTTTGAAAGTTTGAAAACAATTTCAGAAGTGTAGTTGTATTTAGAGTACTACAGTCCACACTGGGCCAGATAAATATTAATTAACACATTGTGTGTGGGTACATTTGGCAGCGGAATTATACCGGCAGCTAGCGTTTTCCGTTTAAATTTAGTTATTCAGTTAAATCTCAATAGATAAATGATTTTTTAATTTTTTAACTAGCTTTTCGTATTTTATATTGAAATATGTAAACAAATATATAAATAGACAAATAAACAAATATTTATATAAATACAAATATATATAATATACATATATATATATATATAATTTTCTCAAGGATAAATAAAAAGTTACTTTTAAATCTAAATTGATTTTTTAATCAACCTTCCCATTCTGTGATTCCGCATCGACTGATGTAAAAACTAATCTTTATTTGCCTAAATATTTCCAGAATCTAGGTAGCAGACAAGAACATTCGGCTTCGTTTCCCTGTATATACCATTATTTTTGTACCCACAAACAAACCATGTTGTTACTCTAAAAGGTACTAGTAATTGGCTCGCTCTCAAGTATCAATCGTCAGAAAACGTACTAGTACGTGTCCTGCATACAATGTGTTAATTTTCGAGAAGAGTCCCCGAACATATCTGATAAAGACGGATATGTTTCTGCTCTCCCCTTATAAGAAAAAATGGTAAAATGATTCATATACTGTACATTACGAATTATTTAACCTGTTGAAAACTCCTATATTGTAGATTTTTCAGAGTTAATTTTTTAAAGATGATGCTATTTACAGGATATGGTTAAACATACATTAAATGAGGTTTAAATTTTAAACTGAATTTTCTCAAACCACTTTCAAACTGTTTCATCAGAAACAATAAATATTTATGCACAATCTGATTTGTATTGTTTTTCTTTTTTAAAAGAAGCATAACGTAACAAAAATGAATTTGTGGGTTCTCCATATTTGTCATTATATTGAATCGAAATAAATATGCTCCTATATATCACAGAATTATGTATCGAAAGCTAATAAATTCATATTTAAAATCTGCTTCAAAGTCAGTCCTTTTCAGAAGTAAAATAAAATAGTTTGATGAAAACGCGCAGCAATTTTAAATCATGTAAAATTCTGCATGACATATATATATATATATATATATATGTGTGTGTGTGTGTGTGTGTGTGTGTGTGTGTTCTTGCTGGAAGTGATCATGGATGTGCTGCCTCAGGCTTAGGGTCTCCTAAATTAAATTTAGCTGTGACATGTATGTTAGAAGTGTCAAGTATATTCTTTCATAAGTTTAAGAGAATGTATGGTTTTCTAAATCCTTTTCTAAACCAAAAATTTTAGGATTTGCAAACTCAAGCAAACATTTATTTAGATTGGCTATTAAAAAATCATCGACTTATTAAAGAGCATAGACTGATTAAATGAAAACTGACTAAAAAGTCATTAAACCTGTAAAATAAAGAGAAGTGATTGAAACTGCTTAAATTCCGTCAAGTACAATATATATATATAATATATATATATATATATATATATATATATATATATATATATGCTTCATTTCGGTAGATGCGTTTGATTCAAGTCTTAGCTGTTTAACTTTAAAGATTTAACAATTACCTACTATTTTCTGGCATGACATTCTCAATAAAAATTTATTTCTATGCAGTTCGGTTAATTACAGGATCGTATGCAGCAATGTTTTAAAACAATCTAGTCAGTCATAAATTCTTAAATATTGTGTAAAAATATTAGCATATTTCTTTTTTCTTCCTAAAATTTTCTTATTCTGATTTCTGATATCTGCACATTAAAGTGAATGCATGAATGATATAAAATACCATTATACAACTAGAACACAAGTTTCTTTCATAAATTCAACTACATTTCTATGAGTAAAAATCAGTTTTTTTTTGTGGATATCGTTCAATTAGGTCTTATTAAATCAAAAGCAACATCTGCCTTATCTCATAATCTTACCAAAAGATAATTTATTGCAGTACATAAATTTATATAACTACGAGTAATTACAGTGTCAATGAATGAGTTTTAGCGACAATTCAGACGTGTTAAAACTTTTCTCGGTTTCTTATTAAAGAATACTTTAATATTATAAACCAACAAAAAGCAATTGGTTTTCTAACACAGACCATGTTTTTTCCTATTATAATCACCTAATTCAGTTACCTTGTCTGCCTATTAATTTATTTGAATAAAATTCAACGTTAGCGATATTAATCTACTAAGATCCACAATCCCTTTCTTAATCACTATGGGGTTTCTCTATGAATGTTTTTATTTATACATTGTTTAACAGTGCACTCTAATAACTACAATTCACGTACCAATAGGCCATATTTAAAGACTGCCTTTAAAATTTATTACATGTAATTGTACCTGCTGACGACATAATGAGCACAAACCTTTATTCAACTGCAACTTGTGAGGTAAATTCTTATTCTATACACTAAATTAACAAATGCATTTTCCCGAATGAGAGATCAATAATCAGAATGTTTTCTAATGTGGAAAAAAATACATTCTTAAACTTCTACTATGAGATAAGTAAACAAAAAAAAGAGACAACGGTATATCGTATAAACCTACTAGAAATTATGACGAAATAGTATATCATTAGCCTTGCTGAAAGGTCCATAAATCTTTCATCTGATTTCAAAGGGCAGCATTATTCAGTATTTTCCTTTGTAATCACCGAATATTACACATTTTTTCTCCATTGAGCTAAAGTGCTAATGTTCATGTAGTCAATAAATTACTGTGTCAAATAATAGTTATTTAAAAAGAAACTCTCAGTCTTGTCAGTAAAAACGTATTCAGTAAGTTTTGGTTATACCGCTGTACTGATTGCAGTGATTTTATTCAAGAAGTAGTTACGAAATCAGTGCGAAGATAGAAAAAGAAACCTATTTATTTGATTAAGGGCATATAATCTCGAAATCCGTGTAATTTCTTAGTATTCACAGTTCGTGTTCTTAACATTTTTTGCAGCATGTAGATGTTTTAACATTGATTGTAAAACACTTCTTTATCTCAGTAGCTTAGAAAATTATGTATTTTTGAATTGTTTATAGAGAAAATTGCTGCTTTCAGTCCTCTAATACTAACAAATCATTTTTCATACTTTTGTTTTAATTGTGTATCAAAAGGACATACATTTATTATTCTTGACTAGGGAAATATTTAAACTTATTACTGTTATGTGTTTCTAACCTTCTCATTGCAAACCATCCTTTTTTATTCAAAGTATAAATAAACCTGAATTTTTAGATCTATTTTAATTTGGTATTTTAAAATAAAAAATTTAAAAAGTTGATGAAAGTCTTATCAAATTATATAATTTTATTAATGAACAATTGGAGTGCTTAAATCAACCCCAGTTGCAGTAGTTGAAAATTTTAAAGTACTTTAAAGTACTTTTTTTTTTAATAAACTGAAGATAACAAATCATTTTGCCCTTTTATACTAAATCAATCGTGTTAGATATACCCCAAAATCACATGATAGTACATATTAAATTATATTAAAAATCTTTAAGAGTAAAAGCTGGAGAACTTTAATCACGGTATTTTGGCCAAATACATTAATAAAAAAGCTATTGTAATTTTTATTAGTTCAAAACAAAACTTTAATTTTAAAATTTAAAATATATCTACATTAGTCAAATCTATATAGTACATGTGATTTATTCACAAAAAGGCAGAATGTCATAAAGTAAATTTTTGTAAAGGTAATATGACTAAAATAAAACTGTTAAAAACTAAGTAATTTCTATATCAATAAGGTACTTCACATGTTATCAGTCTTGTTTACATGCATCATATAAGCTTAAAGTTACAGCAAAATTAAAAATTTGTTATAAGTAAATTCCTATCTAATAATTTTTGACATTATTAAACCATAATTTACTAAAACTATCAATATACTTTAACGCTTTTCAGTAGATATTTTTCAACTAAAATGATATCGAAACAGATTATGCATACTTCAAAACACATATACTTCATTCCATAGGTTAAATAGATTAAACTGTAGGGGCTTGGTACTAGAAAAAGGTAGTAGAAAAAATGCAGTCAGTAAAATTCGTGCACAATTTCTTTATATTCAATTTGAGAATTTAAGAGTAAAAATTTTTACACGTGATTAAATAACAAAACTATTAACAAATAGTTTTAAACAGCTTTGAACAAAATGTAACAAAATAGGTGTTTATTTTTTGTGTTTTGAACTTTTGAAATCTAAAATTGAACAGAAAAAGCGTAGAATAAGAGTTTTACTTTCCCTTATGTATTTAAGCTCAAGAGCTAATTGAAAAATATCATTTTTTAATATATGCTTTACAATCCCTAGCCAATCACACTTAATCTCAAAAAGCCTCATATGATCAAAATTAAAATGTGAAATGCCATAATGACATTGTTGAATAATATCAAATGTTGTTTTATCTGTTGAATAAAGTCAAATTTATATCATTTGCTTCGTGAACTGCATACACAAATCAACCGTTAAAATAGTCATCTCATGCTACTTTCATTCATCGGGGATCTCAGAAAGAGACAAAAGAATTAAATAAGCACAGATTTATTTCATTAACATTATGATAAATTGGACATGGTTAAACATGTTACCTTACATTCGGAACATCTTCATATCTTAAATAAGATGAGAGTTGCATTACTATGTATCCAATGCTGAGATATATAAAATGGAAAAATCAAACCTGTTTGATAGTAAATTAAATGAAGAAGGTTCCAGGCAATTCACATGATTTGTTACACAAAATTCTCTTTTTCGGTAGATGGTACTTAAATGAATTCAGCTTTTCTTCCACCATTCTTTCATATTTAAATTATTGTCGTCTTCTTTTTCATATTCGATTTGAATTTAATCATTTTATATTTAATATAGTTTGGTTTTGAATTTAACAGTCTACATTTTTCTACATAAACAGATATTAGACTTAAAGCACTCAAGCTCACAGCTACCCCTGCAAAGCATGCGGAACGAAAACCATATTATACATGTGGGATTTTTGATTATTCGGGAGCAGAAAAGGACTGAGAAGGTGCCACCTGCTCGAGAAAATAATTACATTTTTATCTTTTACATGCAATATTAAACAATTTCAAATACTTCTACTTCAAATGTAATTTAAACTTTTTAGATCGAGAATTAACAACAGGGTTATTTTCAATACAATCCAAAATTGGAACAAAAAATGTATAGCTAAATGAATAAAATTATTCTTGCTTAATAAAGTATGACTCATAAAACATATATAAAATATCTTTGATTATTTACAAGTTATTTTTATTACAAGTTATATTAATTTATAACAATTGAAGGATGAAAATTCACATTTTTGTAATTCTCCTTGAGAGGTACTAGTAATGCTAATTCCACTTAATCATACTTTTGTAATTGCGAGTGCAGTTAAAATACAAACTAATTTTGCACAGCAAAACTGGCTAACTACGGTAAACTAATTAGAAAAAAATCCCAAATATAATATTTAAAAAGTTTCCATCGCAAAATTATATAATTAGACTAGTACGTACTAATTTTGAATAGCTGCGCACATTTTTGCCAACAAAGGAATTTGAACTCGTAAGATTCAAAGCAAAACATGCTCCTCGCAAAAACTCGTTTGTAGCATTTTTACTTAAGTAACAAATAAAACTATTAATATTTTAACACAAAGAACTTTAACTATACATAGTATTTAAGCTTATTTATATGGATATTATAAAAACGGGGTCAGAAAACTCACACTATAAAAAAAAATTCTTAATTATAGCAAACTTTGAACAACAATATTTTCAGTTTAGTACTTTGTTACATATCATTTATATCTCTAACATATTTCTTCATGTTTATAAATTCCCCAATTAAACAGAAAAGTATAGCCTCCGAATTTTATTTCGAATGTAGCTCTTACTACATGCATGGCTATCAGTTAGCCTCATCACTGGAGGAATTATTTTTACAAGTGAATTCCTTTGTTAGAGTAAAGATGTCACTACATTTAAGACACCTTAAGCCTTTATTTTATACATTTCATTCTATATACATAGTAGTTTAGGAGAAATCATAAATTATTTATGAACCAATTTTTAGAGATGCTAGAAAAACGAATTACTCCTACTTGTTTTTCCGACTAAGCTTGTATGATAAAGCGCCTATTTTTTTTCAACTAAAGAGTGAGCAATGACTACAAAATAATCTTAATGGAAAAGAAACAGTTATAGCATTTATTTATGGGGTGGATTAAAAAGAATGGGTTTTAATATTATATGATTATATTAACCTAAGGTTACGATATAAATTTTTATGATTACCCATGATATTTCATTTGTAGTATGAGGCGTACTGATACCGTAACGAAAACAAGTTTCTAAAGCAATGAATTCATTTTTCCTCCCTGACATTTTTATCCACAGGTTCAGAGCATATTAGCAGCCAAAAATAATAAATACAAAAGAACATACAAAATCCTTGATATCTAAATGTTCTAAACAACGGGCCATTAAAATTTTATCCACGTTTGTATGCAGTCCGGTAGAAAATGATGAATACCAAAATCTACCTCAGATACAGATAATTACAATTATAAAGAGTCTTAAAGATGATTAATTAGAGAGCTAAGAAGTGGCTTCCTGTAATTATTATTATAATGTAAAACTTTGACGAAACACTGATGATGAATTTCTGCTAATTAATCAATATCAACGATACAACTTATCATCGAAAATAGTAATTCTTGTCACCCATGAATACTTTAATGAAATTTCCTTCCTGTGGCTTTACGAATTTGTACTCATGTTCAAAATATTCTTTTATTAATACGAGCTTATCGTTTTCCTGTAATTACGTATCAATGTAAAGTTTTAGGTCGATTAATGTTTAGCTCTGAGCTCTTAAAACCTTTGACGACTCAATTTATTTTACTTAAAATCATTAATAAAACCTTCAACATAATTATAACAGCTACAATATACAATTTAGATTCAATTATTAAAATAGTGTCAGCTGCTTTAAGCAACAGGCAGCATATTGATCGTGTGAAATATTTTAGTTCGATTTTATCATGTAACATATTTTTTTTTTATCACACTGCGCTGTTTGTCTCATCGTCTTGGTCTCGTACCAATTTTTTTTCCCGAATCTCGTTTTTTTATGTGGCATTGATAGTGATTAATTGTAATGCTTTAACGTTGAAGCTATTCCCCGACTGTAACTGCAGGATGCATTAAACTCGGCATGATACAATTAGATGTAGAAATCAGTCGCAGAAATCTACTTACTTCTGGTAACCTGAATTCTATTACATAAATAAGTACTGACTTATTCTATTCGAAAAAATTATGTAACACAAAGCATAGTAAAAATCATGAATATTTCCATACAAAGTATTACTCAATGATGAAAGTAATTGAATTGTTTATTCGTAGAAAATTTATATAATTTATTCCTTTAACCCTGGATCGCTATCCTGTTTCTGTTATTATTGTTACGACAGTAAAACAACTGTTTAGAAATTTGTTTTGAAGCACAGATTTCAGTTTTTGTAACTTTTTCAATTTTTATTTTTACTAGTAGTTTTTCTTTAAACATTGAAATTTAAGTTACTTCGTTTAAAGGATTCTAAATGTTTATGTTG
Source organism: Pardosa pseudoannulata (assembly GCA_032207245.1). NCBI lineage: Eukaryota > Metazoa > Arthropoda > Arachnida > Araneae > Lycosidae > Pardosa > Pardosa pseudoannulata. The sequence continues at coordinate 91,642,192 of CM063504.1, read as the reverse complement.
TCAAATGAAACACCTTGGTTTGTTCACTCATACACAAAATACTAGTCAAAAGTACGTGTCTTAATCTAACCTTTGACTTCTCAACTCCATAAAATAGTCAGTTTCTAATTGGGTAAGGGAAATTTATCCCAACGAATTTAATAATACAAGTTCTTACTTAAGTGGCTCATTTTAACTTGTTTGTTGCTTGAGAAGTCGATGTGTGTAATGAGGGGTGCAAAACAACTTAGCTTTATGAGGTTCTGCTCGTGCCTGGTTCTGGGTTAGCCTAAGTGTTAGTAAGGTCAAATGTATTCATTTTTGTAATAGTTTTCAATGTTTTTCTTTTACTAGTAGTAATATTGTTTAACAGTTTAAGTTACCAGTTTAAAGGATTCTATACCATGTTTATTTGCCTTAAACCTTTTCTTTGTATGTTTTAAGTAAATTAAACGTTAGTTTTATTTTTAAAAGTTTGTTTATGTTCATTTACATTTAAAACACATTGCTGATACTCTGCAACGATAACTTTTACAATTCCCTTTTTTACAATTTAAGACTGTTTAAGAAGTCTGTTTAATTTTTAGTTTGACTAAATTAGATTGACTATCATATAATTCATATACTTTCATTGTTTTTCATCCAAAGAGAAAGTGTAGAAGTCTTTGAAATACAAAAGGTAAAATTTTATACTGCAAAATAACCATTTTTTACAAAAAACCTTTGAAAAGAAAGGCTTCTAGATTACAACTATGAAAGATGAGAAAAAACTTCTCGAAAGTATCCTAAGCGTTACGAAAGTGTAGAACATTGAAAGTTTTCCCTGTAGATCTCTCTATCTGGCTTTCTGTGATCTGGAAAACCATATCCGAGACCCGATCTCAGAAATAATGAGTGTGGAGTTGAAATATTATACGTCATCTCTAAAATAAAAGTTCTAAGGTTCTTTCTGAAAAGTAACAAGGGAAAACCTTTGGCTAGTGCAGATTACTTAGAGATAGAAGAGTTTGTAATTCTGAGAGGGAAATGATTTCATCTTTAAAACGGAAGTATTTATTCCAGACAAAAGAAAATCCATCTCACTTTCGTTAAATGTGAAAGCTAACAGTCAACCATTTTGCCTTGAAAAAGCTTATCCAACTTCATCTTTGTTTAAATGTATTAACTGAAGTAAAAACAAATCATCAAATAATAATATAAGGTACAGATTGATACAACTTGTTTTCAACTTAAATATGTTCTGCTAGTCAGCATTTTACGTGTGTGTATCGCTGCCATCTTTACTTGTTTTTAAATTTAAGGTATTATAAGTCAGTATCTTTGAGAAATGGGTCAAACCTTGCTCATTATTTTTTAATACAATCCTTCAGATTCTTAATTACCATCATTTAGAATAGGAGGGGAAAAGAGGGAGTTGTACAATAGTAGGCACAAATAATTTAGAAACATCGTAAATTCGTTAGTAAAAGAACTTAATAACCGACTCTTTCTTGGTTATCACCTTTGATATCCTTTAAAAAGATTTACTTTACCTTCCTGTTTTTCAGTTTTTGCTTTGGCAAATTATGAGCATAGAATATATGTCAACATTAAAAACTGTTATCATTGGGTGATACCAAAAATTACCGCACATTGTATAAATTCGACATTCGACATTTATATTTTGGTTTTTAATTAAAGTCTATTATTGATTCAATAATTGAGTGACTGTTCTGTTTTGTAATATAAAAAGTAAACTTACAAGAGTAAATGCCTGAGTAACTTGAAGCATCTTCATTGGGTGCCTGTTCAAACACTGGGTAATACATTCCCCATCACTGTTCAATTATGGCTCTTCTTTACGCTACTTCTTTACTAGAGGTGATTACTTGACACTCTTTCTCTGACTAATAATATTACTGTTGTTTACAGATTGACAGGAATGTTTAAGTCCTGTTGAACACCAAAATTTGACGTCGTATTTAGATTCAACAAGGTAATTTTAAATTTCCCGAACCTAATTCATCTCCTAAAATTGCAATAGCGAAAGATATTGCATATGAAAAAGTTTTCATATTTCAATACAGTTTAAGTGGACATAATATCTTTCTAATTTAAAAGTCATCTTTATACATCTTTCTACATATATATTATAAAAAATCGGCTGTTTAAATTAATTTTTTTATAAATCCTTAATAAGGATTTAACATTATAAAATTTAGTTACCTGTTATATGAAACAATACATTTTTTTTTCAAAATACAAAATATGTAAACCAAATGGAAAAAAGTGGAAATCCACTAACCCCCAAAATAAATTTTTAAATTTATTAAATAGAACTTTTTAAATTCAAATTGAAGCTAATTATCTGTTTTAAATTGTTTCAACAGCGATTATATTAATGAGCTATATATTTTATTTTATATCATGGTAAAAGATAGATTTTTTTTATTTTTTTTTTTTTATTTTCGTCATTTTTTATTTTTAGTTTTTAGTTTTATAATGTTATACTTTGGTTTTCAAAATAAAACATGTTATTCAATTTGATATAAAAAACTTTCAATTTCAAATAAAAACTTTAACTGTTTTTATTTCAAAACTTTAAATGTTTTTTTAACTGTCAACTATACACATTAAAAACTTATCTTATGGGTAAGTCAATTTTATCCTTTTCATTTCGAGTATTTTTATTTTTTCAAATATATGCTACATGCAATACCAAAAAGAATTACTTTTTTAAGTTAGAACGATATTAAAGAACTTGTAAATCACTCATTTTAGAAAGAGTAAACTTTTGTACGCTATGATGAAAAAAGATTATTATAATAAAGATTAAAAGAGGAAAGAAGAGTTATTATATTAAAGATTTAAATTCTCAAATGGTTTTTTGTTCTATTAAGCAGGAGCACGTTCAGTGTTTGTCTTGGGGGAGGTTTAAAACGCTTTACTGTTTCGTATGGCTCTATATGTAATAATTGGCTATAAGAAGCAAGAAATGTACATGAAGTGGAAATTCCATTTTAAATATTTTATTAATCCTTTAACAATGTACTTTTTTCGTTGAAAAACATAAAAGATCACTAAAACTAAGAAATACTGGAAAATAATTTATCAAATATGTGTTTCTGTGCATGTGTAATGACATCCATTTTTCTTTACGATATAACTGAGGGTAGTCACGTGCAAGGAGTCACGTGGTAAGTCACGTGACAAATGGAGGAATCAGATACTTTCTCTTTATGAAAGGGTTTTTATTTTTTTTTTTATAATTTTTTCTTAAATCTCCGACAAATGTTAACCGTACCAACTGTCGACTACCAGTACTCTCAAATAATTCATAGCTTTTTGAAATATTACTTACCTATTTTTGGCAAGTTCTCAATATAGTCGCCAGTGGGCACTATTATTTTACAATTTCTTATTGGATAGCCTGTTGCATGCTTAGCCGTTATTGGATGTGAAATATTAAAAATTAATCGCTTGAAACATTAATCACAAGTCTAAACTTGTCTCGGGAAAACTTATTTTACAACATTTTTAATGTCAATTTCATCCTGTTTGAGATTTTTTATGATCTTATAGTGTCTAAAAATTACTTTATAGTTCCGCAGGTGTTTCATTAGTAGGAATGATAGAACTTGCTAGGGGCAATTTTACTAGTTAGGAATTTAGAAACAGGAGTTTAACTTTATATATCTTAATTATTCGTAAGTGAATGGCCTGTGGCCTGCTTTGCTGTTATTGGTTGTGAAAATTAAAAATTAATCCCCCGAAACATTAATCACAAAGCTAAACTTGTCTCGGGGAAACCTATTTTACAACATTTTTAATGTCAATTTCATCCTGTTTGAGATTTTTTACGACCTTATAGTATCTAAAAATTACGTTATAGTCTCTGCAAATGTTTCCTTATTCGGAATGATAGAACTTGCTAGGGGCAAGTTTACTAGTTAGGAATTTAGAAAAAGGAGTTTAACATTATATTTCTTAATTATTGGTAAGTGAATGGCCTGCTTTGCCGTTATTGGTTGTGAAAGGTTAAAAATTAATCTCTCGAAACATTAATCACAAAGCTAAACTTGTCTCGTGGAAACCTATTTTACAACATTTTTATGTCAATTTCATCCTGTTTGAGATTTTTTACGACTTTTTGTATCTAAAAATAACGTTATAGCCTCTGCAGGTGTTTTCTTATTCGGAATGACAGAACTTACTAGGGGCAAGTTTACTAGTTAAGAATTTAAAAAAAGGGGTTTAACATTATATTTATTAATTATTCGTAAGTGTTGGAATATAAGTTTAAGGTACGGTTTATTAATTTACTGAATTATAAGCATATTATATAAAAAAATCAAATTCGATTTTTAGTCTTTTTATTTCTTTACCAATTCATCTATTATACCATTTATTTTAACTTTAATATTTTAATGTGTATTTAGAAGCATCAAACTGATTTTCTTTCTATATTGTGTGTCTCAAAGAGATTTTCACCCTTCCCAACGTTAAACATTTCGCATATTAGATGTGCTGGGAGAAGGGTGATAAAGATCGCCAGTACTAACTAGAGCAAGGTGATTAGTCAGTGTATTAGTACCGCATGACAACTTCAGTAATGATTTTGCATAATTATTTTTTTAATATAGAAATTCACGACGGCAGCAAGCTTTAATCATATTTGTGTGAGAAGAAGGTAAATAATTTAATGTGTGTTAACCGCTGTTTTTAGACTTAAATAATGTTTCAAGCTTTAGTCGAGAAAAGACACCGAAATATTTGTGCTAGTTATGCAGAGAGTGTTTCATAAAATTGTTGTTATATTCATAATGACAGTTATACTAATGTGAAAAAATTTCTAAATCGCACTAAGATCATTTTGTGTGTATACGATATCCTTTTAAATGAACTCACATACACAAAATAAGTTTTAATAGAGTACATAACGTCTTTTGATTGCATTTTTGTTATACTTCTAGAAAAACAAGATGCTGCATAATTGCTATTGATTAGACAACTGATATAAAAATACTTTTACTTTTCTACTGATATTACTATAATATCAAAAGTCCTCATGGTAAACAGTGGTGCATATGTAAAAGAAAACTGTAATCAAACATACCAAAATGTTTTAAACACTTATAAATGGCCTCTTAAATATCATTTTCTTCATCTTTATTCAATACAATATCCCTGTTATCCCATCATAAAAGTTTTTGTTTAATACCAGTGCTTCTACGAAAATAGTTAAGAAATCTTAACTATATAAGTACACAGTACTTCACTTAATCCGCTATTAGAATATCTTCAGAATATCTTAGAATAGCCCATATCTTCTCAAGTTTGTGAAAATATCGTCTGTGAAATATGGGAAAATTACTTTCATTACATTTTATCTCGAACAAAATCTTAGTTCTTCCCCGTTTCATGATCATGCATTAAACTCTATTAGACCGAAACAGTTGTTCTGTGATTTATTTATTCAGTAATAAAAGTAAATACAGATATATATAAATTGCCTCAGCAATATTTGATTTATAACAATACATTTATGTGTGCCCAGAAACTTGTAATCCTGTTTAATAATTCATGGGCAAAATTTTATAAATAAGGTCGCAAATAACGTTGTAATCAACCTCCTTTCAGTGAGACTAATTTTTCATTATTTATGGTAATAATGGGATTATTTACACTAAGTACACAGACAGCTAATATAATCTTTCGTCAATATGAAATAAAGACTAAATATACAGATTATTTCTTCTATTTTAATTATGCATTCCCCGATTTATCTTAATGGTATCACAAGTTCATCCCCTGCAGAGACAATAAAAAGTTTATGGCTGCAAAAATAGTCAGCGGCAGATATATAGTTGTCGAGAATTCTTTTGGGGAAATGTAATTTGTTTTTATGTGAAACACTTTCACGTAAAAATTCAGATTAAATTATTAAAAAAAAGTCTAAAACTTCATATATTAGTGTACACAGGAAAAATTATTTTCAATAAGCAAATTAATCATTTAAAAAGAGGAAAGCCAAATGTATAATTTTGTAGAGGATAACTAGTTTGTTTAGCAATACGTATGCTTCACGTGTGCGTTCCATAAAATTGTAAAAATACTGTAATATGAAGAAATGGCTTTTGGTTATCAACGATATAGTGTCGTATATAATTAACTATTCTTGTCAACTGAAACAATTTTGTGTTTTACTAAAAATCCTGAAAAATAGTGAATAGGTTTGTCCGCTATCTCTGCTTTTAAATTTTAAAACTTGTTGTTTATATTTTAGTTGTATATAAAAGTAAGGTTTAAACTACGATAACTTATATAGAATTTAACGGATATTTTGGGCTATGATTTTAAATATAAAGATAGATAAATAAAGGTAGATATATATGTATAGATAGAAATATAGATTGATAGACTGATATATATATATATGTCAGGATTTAAAATATAGAGTAATTTAAGAGATTTAATTAGGGATTCTTTTAATGGGAGTAACGCGCCTCGCGTTATTAGTCACATAAATACGGCTCACGCGCAGTGATATGGGCAGAGAGAGATAAGCAATTACTATAGGCAGACCTGTGGCTCCTCGAAGCAGTAAAAACTGCCTTTGTTAGCAGTTGGGCGCTAATATGAGACGCCATTGTTGAGTAGCGTGTGAAGTGGATTAATAAAGAGAAGAAAAACAATTACTTGAGAGTGGGCTGATTTATATATTTACTATTGTTGTTTACTGGGTCCTGTCATATATATATAGAGAGAGAAAGAGAGAGTTAGGATACACATACATATATTCCACAATATTATACATATATATACAGAGAGAGAGAGTGAGAGAGAAAAGGCAGAAGGGAGATCAAATCTACAGGTTATCAATTCAAAATTGAATGTTTTGAGATATTGCCCGTTTAGTTGCTTAAAATTTCAGAATGAAAAATGCTTAAATGTTTAATTTTAAATTCAAGATGTTTAAATCTTTAAAAATTCAGTTTACATCACATGAATTTCAAATTTGCTATATGCAGTAAGTATATAAATTATGCATAAAGACGTAATTTTTAGAAAAAATATCTGGATTTTTCGTTGATATATATATATATATATATATATATATATATATATATATATATATATATATATATATATGTATATATATATATATATATATATATATATATATATATATATATATATATACATAATATGTATATGTATGTATGTATAGTTACATATATGATATATATATATATATATATATATATATATATATATATATATACATACATATGTATGTATATATATATATATACATATGTATGTATGTATATATATATATATATATATATATATATATATATATATATACATACATATGTATGTGTATATATATATATATACATACATATATATGTATATAGATATAATATTAATATATATATTTATATTTATATATATGCAAGGAAAGTTCTCCGGGGTTTTCAAAACTTAAATCAAGGGCTAAAATTTCCCGCGCCATTTTGCATTCCCCTTTTTAACCCCTAACCTAAATTGACCACTGGGGCTACAATTTTCGCCCTCTGAGAAGGGGCCTGACTAATTATAATCCTACATGGCCCTAGTGGACAATTTAGGAAATTTCCAAATAAAAAGGAGATACACGCCGTCGGAGACAGATTTTTCTAGAGATATTTTCCCACAGATGTCGACCCAGGTGTTACGTGTCTTGTACATAGAACTTCATGCTAGCTGACCCTTCAGTTTGTCCTGTCCCTCTGATGAAGTGGGAACCCGTCCTTCAACGTTATCTTAATAAAGGTCTTTTGCTGAAACGGTATCATTTTTTATGGCCATGACTGCAACCACCCTTCGAGAAGTCCGTTTCATTACAGATATATATATATATATATATATATATATATATATATATATATATATATATATATATATATATATATATATATATATATATATATATATATATATATATATATAAGCTGAGTTCATAACCTGAGAGTTGTGGTTTCTAGGCTTAAGCCCACCAGAGATATGCCGTTCATTTATGACGACTGGAACAAGTAAAATAGATTCATGTTCACATTGTCCTCCAAATTCAAACTGTACTTCTGGATGTACCGGTCTTTTTCTTGATCCCTGTATCTAAATTTCTCGGAAACACTAAGCGAAATATGGTTTTTTTCACCTTAACAATACACTTAAAATAAAAGACATTCGGGAATCAAGCATTTTTATATTTCGCCAATACAAAAATTCTGCAACTTGGTTACAGAATGATTAAGCGTGCAGAAATAAAATCAAAATATTTCTAAAGAAACGAATACTTTAATTAATAAGTCAATAACTGATTCAATGTTATCACATAGACAAAGTTGGAAAAAATATACAGCGAGGTTAAAGCTTTCCATGGGCTGTATTTATGTTCCGTGATGACGCACATGAACAATAACATTTTCATAAATATCAGCTGGAAGGGAAGTTCAACTATTGTGATCTATCATTGAGTATTTCAGCCCCTACAGGTGCATCTTTTCGCCTTAATTCACGTAGCCTCCGGCTCACGTACTTTGCTTGTCTGAGTGGCATTAGAAAATACAGCAACATATACATATATACATTTGAATAAGGAAACTGAGTAAACATCTTAGACTTCTACAGATGCGTAATGTTAATAAGAAGCCAGCATATAAACAGTCATATGACAAGATCAGTAAAATTTTTAATTTTCCAGAACTTTAAAGTACTCTATAAGGCAGATAAAATAAATGGTTTGTTTTTTGGCTGAGAATTATCTGGTACACGCTCAATAATTTTTTTTATCTTCATACTCCTCTAGAGGTTCCCGATACTGTGAATGCAGTTTAGAAACACATTGAATTCATTTTGAAAGGTAATTCAAAGTTTTCTTAGCTAAGTCGAAATTATCGCTAAGTTCTTCCCTGTTTTTTTTTTTTTTTGGGGGGGGGGGTACAGTAATTAATGGAAGTAAAGGAATGAAACTATCCTTTCTACCACACCCTGGAGGTAGATAGAATTTGTTGTTAATACCGATGATAAAATTTCATTGCAACAAAAACGTTAGCTGCCAACTTTAATTTTTCTTGTCATATTTCGTGATAGGTTGGACAGCAGAGGTTTTACTATTAACAGTGATTATTTGGCGGTGTGGCGGTTCTGTTTATTAAGGGTGCGAGACGTCGTGAAGGTTAAAATAATATTTAATGCATATGCAGCGCATGCAACAGCTCGTTGCAGGTAGGTACATAAATTTTGGAGGAGTGACAGTAGTTCTCACTAAAGTCGGCGTACATCGGAATGGCGATTGCGACGAACCACGTCGAGTGCTAGGTTTCTTCTGCTTCAGCTGGTCGAAAGCGGCGGTGACCTTGGGATGGCTGCGGTGACCTTGAGAGATGAAAGGCGGCGAGCGTATCCAGGCAGGTGGTAAATGGGAATGTTCCGCTGTTCGTAGCTCGCCGGCTTTTATACGAAGCATGCAGGAAACTGCGCAGGCTTGGTGGTAGATTGACGCTGCTCGTGCAATTTGCATAGATGGCTGGATCGCCATAGCGGTATATGTGAATGATGTCCAAAATTTAGCTAATCGATTGCAAACCGTGTGGTTATGTATAAAACACAAACACACAAATGAACAAACTTCTTAATTTTCAAAGATATGTAACTTAAATGCTAGATATTTATTGGTCAGTGAAATAGATTCCTAGACTTTTATGCAAAGAATTTGTTGTTAATACCAGTGATAAAATTTTATTGCAACAAAATTAATTGGTGATTAAATTTAAAATTATCACATATGTACCTAATCTATTATTTAAGCCAAATATAAAATAAAATTATTTACGTCATATCTAAGTTCAGTGATAAAACGTATGAAACTAATGCAGACGATATTTAAATAATTTAAAATAAGAAAGGATTAAATGAAATGGTTAAAGGAAGGACGTCATAATGATAGAAAACAGTACATTATTATTTAATGTATTATTTTATGTATTTATTATGTGACAAATTGATAAATTTAATGATCCGCTCTTAACCGGGGAAAATAAGGCTTTAAATAATGGCATTAAATGCTAGAAAATGGGGGAAAGGGGTGAATTTCGAACGTTGCTAACCCTAACTCATCAAGCATCCAATATGGATGCCACTTTCCATTCCAGGCACAACCGCTTCTTAAATTCGAGGACAGATGGACAGATAACTTAGGATATTATTATACAGGGGACTAGCATATATTTCGTCAAAAGACATGATCAGTAAAATTTTTAAATTTCCAGAATTGTGAAGTACCCTATGAGGTAAGTAAAAAAATGGTTTGTTTTTTGGCTGAGAATTATTTGATACAATCTCAATATTTTTTTTTTATCTTCATACTCCTCTAAAGTCTCCCGATACTTGGAAGGCACATTAGAATCGATTTGAATTCATTTAGAAAGATAATTTCAAAGTTTTCTTAGCTACTTCGGAATTATTCTTTCCTTTTCTTGCAAAAGTAATTAATGGAAGTAAAAGAATGAAACTATCATTTCCATTACACCCTGGAGGTAGATAGAATTTGTTGTTAATACCGATGATAAAACTTTCATTGCAACAAAAATAATCGATGATAAAATATAAAATTATCACATATGTACTTAATATGTTATTTAATCAAAATATAAAAGAAAATTATATACGTCATATCTAAGTTCAGTGATGAAACGTATGAAACTAATCCAGACGATATTTAAATAATTTAAAATAAGAAAGGATTAACTGAAATGGTTAAAGGAAAGAAGTCATAATGCTAAAGTAAAAAATATATTATTATTTAAGGTATTATTTTATGTATTTATTATGCGACAAATTGATAAATTTAATGGCCTGCTCTTAACCGGGGAAAATAATTCTTTAAATAATGGCATTAAATGCTAGAAATGAGGGGAAGGGGTGGATTTCAAACGTTGCTAACCCTAACTCATCAAGCATAAAATATGGATGCCACTTTCCATTCCAGGCACAACCGCTTCATAAATTCGAGGACAGACGGACAGATAACTTAACTACTATTATATACGGAATTTTACAAACTTTACTAAAGTCATCATTAAGGGATGTCAACATATGTGAAGCTATAACATCTTCAGTTAAATGCAAGCCATATTATTATATAGGGGACTAGCATATAGCTCGTCAAAAGACGGAATCAGTAAAGTTTTTAAATTTCCAGAATTGTATGAGGTAGGTAATTGTATGAAGACCCTATGAGGTAGGTAAAAAAAATGGTTTGTTTTTTGGCTGAGAAGTATCTGATACACTCTCAATATTTTGTTTATCTTCATACTTCTCTAAAGTCTCCCGATACTTTGAAGGCACATTAGAATCGATTTGAATTCATTTAGAAAGATAATTCAAAGTTTTCTTGGCTACTTCAGAATTATTCTTTCCTTTTTTTGCCAAAGTAAATTAATGGAAGTAAAGGAATGAAACTATAATTTTCACTACACCCTGGAGGGAGATAGAATTTGTTGCTAATAGTGGTGATAAAATTTTTATTACATTAAAAATAATCGATGATTAAATTTAAAACTAGCACATATGTCCCTATTCTATTATTTAAGCCCAATATAAAAGAAAATTGTTTACGTAATGAGTTCAGTGATAAAACGTATGAAAATAATGCAGACGGTATTTAAATAATTTAAAATAAGAAATGATTAAATGAAATGGTTGAAAGAATAACGTCATAATGCTAGAAAAAAAAATGTTATTTTTAGCTATTTATCATGTGACAAATTTATAAATTTAATCACCTGCTCTTAACCGTTAAAAATAGGCTTTTAATAATAGGGAAGGGGTGGATTTCGAAAGTTGTTAACTTTAAGTCATCAAGAATCCAATATGGATGCTTCTTTCCAGACCAGGTCAAACCGCTTCATAAATTCGAGGACAGACGGACAGATAACTTAACTACTATTATATACGGAATTTTACAAACTTTACTAAAGTCATCATTAAGGGATGTCAACATATGTGAAGCTATAACAGCTTCAGTTAAATGCAAGCCATATTATTATATAGGGGACTAGCATATAGCTCGTCAAAAGACGGAATCAGTAAAGTTTTTAAATTTCCAGAATTGTATGAGGTAGGTAATTGTATGAAGACCCTATGAGGCAGGTAAAAAAATGGTTTGTTTTTTTGATGAGAATTATCTGATACACTCTCAATATTTTGTTTATCTTCATACTCCTCTAAAGTCTCCCGATACTTTGAAGGCACATTAGAATCAAGTTGAATTCATTTAGAAAGATAATTGAAAGTTTTCTTAGCTACTTCAGAATTATTCTTTCCTTTTTTTGCCAAAGTAAATTAATGGAAGTAAAGGAATGAAACTATAATTTTCACTACACCCTGGAGGGAGATAGAATTTGTTGCTAATAGCGGTGATAAAATTTTTATTACATTAAAAATAATCGATGATAAATTTAAAATTAGCACATATGTCCCTATTCTATTATTTAAGCCCTAATCTATTATTATTTATTATAAAAGAAAATTATTTCGTTAATATTGTTTACGTGATACAGTGATAAAACGTATGAAAATAATGCAGACGGTGTTTAAATAATTTAAAATAAAAAATGATTAAATGAAATTATTAAAGGAATGACGTCATAATGCTAGAAAAAAATGTTATTTTTAGCTATTTATAATGTGACAAATTTATAAATTTAATCACCTGTTCTTAACCGTTAAAAATAGTCCTTTAATAATAGGGAAGGGGTGGATTTTGAAAGCTGCTAACCCTAAGTCATCAAGAATCAAATATGGATACTTCTTTCCATTCCAGGTCCAACCGCTTCATAAATTCGAGGACAGACGGACAGATAACTTAGGCTATTATTACACAGGGGATTAGAGTCTTAATTCTTAGAATTCAAATTCAAATTATTTATATTTGAGCCGCTCAGAAGCCAATGCGGTTAAGTCCAAAACACAAAAATTGAGAAAATTAATGTTTTTTGATACATTAGTTTTTAAAATTCTTGGTTTATTAAATTAATTAGAAAATTGTATAAAGTCTTTTTTCGAGGTGTAAACTCTGCAAAATAAACAAGATATGTACAGAATGTGTAAATAAAAACGTAAGTATTTATTAAAATAATGACAGCATCTTAAAAATTTTAGAACTTATACCTTATGGCAGCTGAAAAAGATAAGAAATTTATGTAAAAATAATAAAACAACATTTATTGTCATAAGTTTTATGTTTATGTTTTTCAGTGTTACCAACAAATATCGAAAGAAGAATAATGATTTAATTTTTATTTCAAAGTTTATGTAAAAAAATATTGATAAAAGGTGGACTTATTCACAATGGCTTCTGAAATTATTATGCAATATATTCAGAAGCTATTAAAAAAAGGGCTGTCTAACCTAGAAAAAAGTAACCAACGAGTAAATCCTTTACTAACTAAGAAGATTATTATTTATTTCATCAAAATTTCCAAAAATGAGAAAATATCGAAAAATGGACTTAACCGCATTGGCTTCTGAGCTGCTCATTTCATTCAGAAAAAAATATTTTTATCTCCTTATACAGCGAATTTAAAAATATAGCATTTGATTTTTTGTCACCTACTTCAAAATAGTTATGTTTCATAATAATTATCCTTTAGAACAATTATCCTGTAACTAACCTGTTTCAAAGTTTCAAATGGATTAGAAAAGAAAAGCATTCAAAAATGGAGTAATTTTATTTTTATAAAGTGAAAAATTATTTTATTATATAAGCCAAGTTCATTTATAATCTAGTACTATTAATCAGTATTTCTTAGAAGCTTAATGAGTTGATATGACGTTTTATTACATTTACTAAATGTAACTACCCACATTAGTATAAAAATCGAATATACGGTGCGAGATACTTGTTAAGCTTAATATATATTACCATATCTTTTTTTTCTTTCTACCTTTCGTCACAACGCATTAGCAGTCAAACCAGATACGGCAATTTTAGCCATTTTAGTATATAGTATTAATAGCCTGTAATTCGCTACCGAAACCACTAGAAGTACTTAGGAGGTTCATCGCAGCCATAAATGCAATGTAATCAAAGAAACATACGAGTGATTCACAGTTTATTTTCTTTTTCGTCTGCGTAGAAATAGTGTTATAACTCTCCGACAACACGCTTGCTTAGGAAATTAAATGCCCAAGATATTCTCCCAAATTATAATGCCATTCAAAAAGCAATAATAAGTTCTGGCTTAAATGCAGTGCCACACGTGATATTATATTTCCTATAAGGGTGTGTAGCATATCGTAATTACATCATGGAGACAAATTGTTACCTTGCTGGAACTGCATACCATTCTGGACATTATCGAAGAAAAATAATCATAACTTGCAGGTAAAAATATTAATCAAATGGAGTTTCAAAACACCTTAGGAGTAAGAAAATAATTTTTTAAATGAAAACATTTCTTAGCATTAGGCCTGTTTTAAGTATGGTTGGCGTAGTGTATTATGTAATGAATATATTATATAATAAATGTTTTCACATCTAGCTATTCAATAATACAAAACACTCAAGAGATGTAGCTAATAAATATTAGCTATATCTCTTGTCTTTTGAATCAATATTAGCTGTGTTTAACCCCTTAACGTGCACACTCGAGTTAACTAGACCGAGTTAAACTGGCCAAACTGTTCACACTCGAGATAATTCGAGCTGCGTTGTACTTTATGTTTCTAGAATTTTTCACACTCGAATGCAATCGAGAATTGAAAATAACAATGTGAAAGAAATAAAACCCAATCGTTTTATTGATATTTATCATTTATATGGGATTGTGAGCTATAACACTTACTTATTCAAGCATAAAATATATATTTTTCTACTTATTACTTACGATTTATCTCTTCCTTGTGAGCCGCTTTCAGACAGAGTATTCATATTCATATTCTGATTCTCTCATTTTTTAATATATATTTTACTAAAATGTAATATAAAATAAAATATAATTGTTAACTATTTTATTACTAAGCTCTGGCTGTAAACACATCCTTGACTCGAGGCGTCACTTTATATACTTTATTCTTGAGATATAAAACATAAGGGTTTCATATTTGATACCGACGCATCAAGGGATGACACATCATACTGTCAATTGGTAGAGTGACTACCAATTGAACAATATACTCTTTCGACAAGAATAACAATATTCTAAAAATTAGAAATCATACCAATTGAATAAATATCCAATATACTCAAAGTTTGATTAATTTTGTATTTTTGTAATTTTGTTGGCAAGACAACGTTTTAAATTGTGTTTTTTACATTAAAAAATTAATTATTTTGGCCGGCCTTTTTCAAAAAACTGTACATTAAGGGGCTAAAGTTTTGTACCTTTTATTGGAAAACTGGTCAAATACATAAATTATACTGTTCTCTCTATCCAAGAGGTAATGTACATATCAAGTAATACATTTAAACTCACTTTTCGCACTTAATTCTTTTTAATTTATATATAGTTTGGATTACTTGTGAATTCAAGTCAAACTAAAGTATTTTCGTGCAGTCAAAAAATACCTAGTGCATTTTATGTAACCGATAGTTAAGTGCATTTTCTTGCCAACAAGGAACCTTTATCGTACATAGTATATAGGTTTGAACTTCCAGCTGTCTTTGGTTTGATTTCCGATCAAGACTTGTATGTATTTACATTGTCTCATCCTAAGGAATAAAGTTGATGGCATAAATGGTCTCTCATAATAAAATGCCAACAATCTCGTAGTGTGGTACGCTGAATAAAGACATTGGGAATGTTGCAATGTACTTACAACCTCTACACCAGTGTTCGGTTACAAGGGGGAAACACATTAAAAATATAATACTTTATACTGAGATTCAGATATTTATTATGTACATTCATTTACAAGTTGATCCTTGGTTATCATATATCATAATCATCAATTATTTATGTCTTATATTTACAGCATAATTACTACAATTCTCTTTATAATGAACTAATTATTCAATTACAAGCTTAAATCATTAATAGAGGCCTAAGTGACTGTAAATATTATTTTATCTTTACCTCCATTACATACACAGGGGAGCAGGCAGGGGCTTTCCTCACGCGGTCAGGGCGCACGGGACGAGTTGGTGATGGTGAGCGGGGCTGTGTCGGTCCTTCAGTGGGTCCAAAAATCAGGCAGGGACTTTCCTCCTGTGGTGTCGGTCCGGGCGCACGGGACGAGTTGGTGCTGGTGGATTCTTGTCCCACTTCTCTCGAATCCCGACTTCGACTCCTCTCCTTAACTTCGTTTCCAAACTCCTCACCTCGGTTCCAACGCCCCTTTTTTCTTCCTCTCCAATCGCTTGTTTTCGGGAAATTTTCCCACATCTGCCTCCCCTTCGGGAGTGCAGGTGGGCTCATTAAAGTAGCCCCTTTTGTGCAAGCTGACATTACTTTTTAGCCCCTGCTCCCATAACTCACGGTTACATCTCTGTGTGAGATTGACCGTTACGCTGCCATTCCGTGATCTATACCTTCTCTGCAGGGGTCCCTAAACTTGACGTGAACAATTGGAGTCCTAAATTCCTCTAGGAAAATCCTCCCACAGCTGTGCATGCACGTGCAGATCACCGTGGGAAAGTACCTCGGTACAGGAAAAAAATTGTTTTATACAAACCAATTGCAACTAATTACACTATATTCCCATATCAAAAATATTAAAAAGTCACCAATGCAAATTTAGTGTTTTTAATGAGAAATATACTAAGAAATTTTTATTTTAATTGGTTGTTAATTCCTACAACTTTTAAATTCCGAAAATAGTTAGTTCATAACCCCAGTGAATACAAAACAGGCAACACACTCAGTTCTATGATGCAATAATAATTACTTTAACTTGAATACACTATAGGGGCTATTACTTTAAAAAGATTACTTTCTTTTCTTTAGCTCAATACTTACAGCGAAATTCTTTTGGCTGAATGGAATTAAATTTCCGTATTTAATGAGATATTTAATGGAATTTTAAGACAAATTAAGACATCAGAACCATATTACTTATATTTTAGAAAGAGAAAATCAGCTTTGCGTGAAATCTGAGTAAAACCACAGTAATTGCTTTTTCCTTCTACATCCCCAGCGAAAAAATCTTTACAATGGAAAAGAGATCGATGAAAGAACATTCGTTTTTTGCACATTATGAACACCCTCAGCATACGTACATACAGTAAAATGTATAAAATTTAACTTTTATTTAATTAATCTGGTTTCATCTCAAATACAAGTCTTAAGAGCTATTTAATGTTAATATATCTATATAGGGACAAGACTAGTAGGTGTATAGAGTATTAACAATACAGAATAAACTAATACCTTATTAGAAGGTACTTCTTCTTCAGCAGCACTACAGCCTACTGGATGCCAAGACTTTCTCTGTCAGCTTTCTCCATTCAGCCCGGTTTGACGCGATGTTTCTCCATCTATCAATGCCCAGTACTCTCAAATCGCTCTCAACACAATCCATCCACCTTATTGGTGGTCTTCCTCGTTTGCGTTTACCCTCAAACTTTGAAAACGTCAATTTTTTAACAGGCTCTTGGTCCTCTTTTCGAAAGATGTGTCCCAGCCATCTGATTCTGTAGGACTTTATGACTCTTAAGATGTTAGGCTGTCTAAATTTTATGTAAATTTCCTGATTGTATAAACTTCTCCAGACGTTGTTTTCTTTCACTGCTCCAAAAATGCATCTTAAAACTTTTCTTTCAAAAATTAGGAGCCTGTTCTCTTCAGTTTTGTTCATCGCCCAAGTCTCGCTGCCATATAAAATTATTGGTCTAATTAATGTCTTATATAAGTTTATTTTCGTGTTAACAGAGATAAATTTTGATTTTAATTGGTTCTTTAGCCCAAAATAACATCGGTTTGCCATCAAAAGGCGGTTACCAATTTCAACTTTAATCTAGCTTTTACTGGTAATGAGTGCTCCCAGATATTTTAACTGAGTTACACCCTCAAAAATAAAATTTCCAATTTGAAGAAGCTGTACATCTTGGACTTTCGTGCTTACCACTAAAAACTTAGTTTTCTCTTCATTTACTGTTAATCCAATATCTTTTGCTGCAGTGTCCAGAGCAACAAACGCCTCTATGACATCTTTCCTTGTTCTGCCAATTATAATTAGATGGTACTAGTATCGAATTATTAGCACCTGTTGAATAGTTCGAGAAATACCTTCATTTTTATGGTCTGGAAAGACTTTTGCTCATTGTAACCGAACCACTGGCTGGATCTGCTTTATATTTGCTTAAATATCAGCTACATCGCTGATCGCTGTATCACTGATCTAACTTGCTCGCTGTTTGGGATTTAACTGTACCCTTCGCTATTTGACATCACTTTCCGAGTGTCGGTTTTGAACTTCGGCAAACTTCGGAAGATTTTAAGCTACCACAAATCTTTGAACCAATTACATTCCACTGTGGTCAAAAGACCGGGAATGGATAAAGGCATCCATATTGGATTCTTGATGCGTTAGTGTTAGCAAAATTTTAATGATCCCGTCATATGACGGGATATATGCTAGTACAAATAATATTGTCACGAAGATTCGAATGAATACACCGTTTAACTTAACAGAAGAATTTATTGAAGCTAAGTAGCAACTCGCAACTTTACAAGATCGAGAAGTTGCCTACAGCTAGTGCGTATCAGCTTTTATAACCGAACAGAATATTCGAGAAATAACTAATTTTCATGTTAAAGAAAGATCTGGAATGTTCGAGAACATAAGGAAACAATAAATAATATTTTTAAATTAAAAATCCATACTTTGAATCAGCTGCCATGGCAAGCATTGAACCCACAATCTTCGGGTATAGATCTCGCGCTTTGACCATTTGGCCACTGAGCTCGTTGACAAAGCTTCTTTATGCGGCAATATACAGTAAAAAAGTCTGAATCCTCACGAAGTTGCCTAGTTAAATCCTACCTAACCTTAATTCAGGCATGATATTACATTTTTTTCTTTGTTTGTTCATATTTTCTTGTTAGCTTTTAATTACTAAACTAACGCACTAAATATTAATAAATTTTCAAGAAATAATATTTAAAATAGTTCAATTCTATTTTGTTTAAATCGCATACATAAATTATAAATGTACGAAACTTCCCATAGTTTCAGTTCTAGTGTTCTCATAAATGGAATACATAATGGTGGCTGGTCATATCTGTTACTCACTTTAATTTATCCCTTTTTGGAATTTGCATGCAATCATTCATTGTGCGAAATTGTGGGAATGGTTCAAAATGCAACCGGAATTTGCTTATAATTCTTAAGTTCTTTAACCTTTTTGGGACAAAGAGCTGTAAGTAATGATCATTAATCATACAGACTGCTCGAGGTTTTCGCCTATGTTAACACTTTTATTTAATAACCATCAATCATATCTCTTCCATGCGTAAATATCTTACAGTTTCGTGCTGAAAACTTTGTTTTAATTGTTTATATAATAAATTAACAATTCTAAACAGCACATAAACAAATGTGATGAAATACGTTTGGAGAAGGGGGAAATATAATTGTTTTCATTGTTTTCAGAAGCGGGGGTTATTTAAGAATCTTTTTTCAAAAGGAAGGTGTTAATATTTAAAGATTTTAATTAAGTAACACTTTTCTCTCATTAGCATGCCTTAATGCTAGGTGATTTGCGGATTTGACTAAAAATTCTGAAGCATATGCTATATGAAAACATATATAAATTAAATCTCCTTTAAATTTGTCAGAATTATTACTCGAATGTTTCTAGTAATTCTGAAGTTATTTGGGACCTAACAGTCAACTTGATAGCTTTTTCTATTCATGATTTTCCTGTACATGATTGAATTATTTGAGCAGGAAAAAATATGCAGTTAAATTAAAACAATTTGGTGGGTTTTAGTAGCTTCGTTAAATATAGTCTTACAATGATGAGACTTGACAAAGTAAATTCCCTAAAATATTCTAAATATGTGGATAACTGTACTGTTCCCCAAACTCCCGCCCGTGCTCCAGAAATTGATGTTGAATATAAAAAAAATATTAACAGATTTTAATAAATTAAACTGTTTGAATAGAAGGCTATTGAAATAACTCGGAATAACATAACAAAAATAAAAAGTAGGTACAAGGGATAAAGAAAAAAAATGCAGTTTAGGTATTTATTTTGGGAAACAATTACAGCTTATTTATGAAAATATGGTGATTTAAAAAAATAAAATGAAAATATAGGAAATTGTATGTATTAAAAATCAATAACTGAACACAGAAAATACTTACTAAAAAGGTAATGAGATAAAAATGAAGCAGTTTTATGAGTGAATAAATTATTTTAGTGGTAATATTGTGCTGTGGTGTAGTACATTGCTGTTGTTATTTCAAAGCATTTTATAACCCAAGTTTACTTTATATCGTCTTTAATTATAGTAAAATGCCACTTATCTATGTTACACCATTCAAATACTGAGCAAAAGACAAGGAAATATGCTAAAAAAATATTTTTGAAAATTAAAAGAAGCACTCCACGTGCTACGTCTGAAAAAAAATTGCCAAATGATCAAGAGAAAGCTGCATTCTTTTCCTTACTTCTTTCTACTCAGGCAACCCTATACTTTTTCCATTATCCTGTGCTGATGCGTTCGTTGTTCCATTGTCCTGTGCACAATGCGTCCTTTCCCGGCTCTGCCCAGAAGGACCGGGAGTCCAAGGATGGTTCTGCCTCCTGGAGGCCAATCACAACTCTCCAAAACTTGATAAAGTTTAAGTGCAATAGTTTTT
The DNA here is from genome assembly GCA_032207245.1 of Pardosa pseudoannulata. Taxonomy (NCBI): domain Eukaryota; kingdom Metazoa; phylum Arthropoda; class Arachnida; order Araneae; family Lycosidae; genus Pardosa; species Pardosa pseudoannulata. The sequence continues at coordinate 91,621,375 of CM063504.1, read as the reverse complement.
ACTGGCCACACCACACGCTTCCTGGAGTCGCGAAAAATACTTGGGCATTCAACACGCAAGTGTGATTGCAGCGAGCAAATCAGTTTCGCAAACCTTATGTCAAACATAACTGCACTCTCACATATTGAATTGTAGGTATTGGAGAAAAAATACATAAAATCTTACTTACGTAGAGTTCACTGGGATTATTTATAGAGTTTATAAATTTTTATTCAATTATTTAATTTTCTTAAAACTAATATCATTTTGTAAATAAATCAAAGTATGTCTAAAAATTGAAAACTACTAGAATTTAAATGGAAGGAGTTGTATGCAGATCCAAAAGGCTTCAATAGCTGTAGAGACTCGGTTAATAAGAAAATCTTATATTTAAAAATAAATAACATTTCAGTTTCTTTATCAAATAAATTTTCCAAATTCTATTTGAACATGGAGAATTGAGCTGCTGGTTTTAACATAAAGTTTTAATAATACTCATAAAAAACACTATTAAAAGTCTTTAACACTAGAATTACGGTGGTCTTTGTATACCTAGAATTACGGCGGGTGTCATTTTGATCCCTTGATAAGATATCTGCATATTTCTCTCTATGATATAATATATTTGTGAAAAATAAATTAAAATAATGCAAATTATGACAACTACAGTTTGTTTTTAAAAATATACAGACTTTGCAGGTATGTAGTATCAGTTAAACAATTTACTACGTTCTCTCCTAAACTTTGATCACTTGGTCCCATTTCATCTTTTCCTAAATATGGAAATCCGTTTAATAAGTATTTTGTCCTAACATCTACTTCTAGCCAAAATTTTATTCCGAATTTATCGAGCTTGTTAGGCATATACTGCAAAAAACGGCATCTTGTTTTTGTAGGGGATAACTGTTCATCAAACAAAATATTTTCATTTGGTTTGTAGCAAAGTTTACAGTTTTCTATAAAAGTATTCCATACCTGGGATATTAGTGTAAATTTATCACACTGCAAACGTGAAGACCTTGTTAGTTTATTTTCAAAACGAAGAAATTTCTTAACTTCCGGAAACCTATCTCTACTCATAATTTCATGAAAAAACTTTGGTCCCCAAGTCTTGGACCACAAACTAAGAATTGGTAAGCTCTTGGCGGCTAATGTCCTCTTACGTACAACAACGCTATGAATGCTTCCAGTTCTGCTAATAGAAGAGTGAAACAATCATTATGAAGTTTACACTTGTCTTTAACATCATTATATAGCCTGCCGTATTTCTAGGTATAATCATTTGTTAGGGCTAAAATAAAATTACGATTTTCTTGAAATCTTTACTATTTTGTAAATCACAATGATTTAGGAAAAGTCAAGAAAGGATTCATAAGTCAAAAGTCAAGAATTGCATTCATAGCGTGCAAAAGAAATAGAAGATATGTCAGAGATAAAAATTCACTACTTGTCAAAATGACCCATTCCGTAATTCTAGTGTTAAGTAACTCAAACTTTATAATGTGCTTTATATATTGAAGATTCATAACAGTTTAAGATTGAAGAAATGAAAGATAGCTTAAATTCTTAAGAATCGTGTAAATGCAGTTACATTGTAATAACTTGCCTTACCATGGAGCAAGTTGTTACGTTAATCTTTCCTTAAAATTCCAAAATGACTTCTGGGACTTCATTGTTAACTTTGTATTAAGCAGTGTTATTATCTTTTTTAGCAATAGCAAGGAAAATTTTAGAGCTTAATTCAGAAACGGTAAACGTTAAATAATTTAATTGCATTGCCCGTTCCTAAGTGTTTAGACGTTATAAAGCATTTGAAGACAGACGAACGACTGTGAGCGATGTAGCTAAATCTAGGCGGTCAGTATCTCCTTCGGCCTCCTAAACTTTTGATGTAACCGATAATATCAAAAGAGCGAACCATCCGATTACGCTGACTGAAATAAAAACATTTCCACATTTATTGTGGACAGCAGCTTATGGAATTCTATGAGACCGGGATTCTCAAATTGATCCAGCTCTGGGATGAATGCCTCCATGTGAATGACACTTATATCGAAAAGCAATAAATTGGTAATACTCTCATTTCTGTTTCATGATGTCATTACCTGCACTTTTTATTTTTATGTTTAAGATGTGAGTTAGTTCTTAATTCTCCCGCATACAATTTTATCCAATGCAGGGACAGTTCGTTAACCTGGTTTATTCCACTAAATTTACTACTTAGTAAATGATCTTGGTAGAAATTTTCAGGAAAATGCTAAGAGAGTTACGGATCAATTATGTTTCAGAGGTGTGGAAATAGTTAAGATCTTCGAGGTAGCACAATAGAAGTTAAATATTTATATATTAATATTACGTTAAATTTTGAAGATAATTATACTTTATAGTTTTGTCACAAATTTTAGTTTAAATATAAAAAAATGGTGTTTTACCGACACATTGCAAAGTATTTGTGGATGTAAAACATAAACGCCATTATAAGCTTTCTTGCCCCTCAAAGGCACATATCCGTAGATGTGAACGTCTTTCACACACCCGAGCTACTCGAGTGATATTCTTATGTTCGCTCCTTAGTAGTCTCGACCTTCTTACATCTGTAGTGCTTGCTCTTATCGGGGTAGTCTAAATTAAATTGGACCATGAAGGGCCTTTTGTGAGTCAGCGATGGTCCTGTACCAGCCTTGGTAGATGTTGTGATGGCTGGGTCCTTAGTAGAACCGCAATACTTCGGCTGGATCGGGAAGTAATTCCCTTGTAATTTTAATAACTTTGCCTGGAATTGCCTGATAAGTTTCATAAAAAGCTCACATTTATTTTCTTCTTAATATAACTCTAATTTTATATTAAAATGATTGAACGTTATCTCATATACCACCCAACCACCTAATATAACTATAGAATTGTATACCGTTGCACTACTCAATGATAATTAGTGATATATACTAAGCAACGTATAAACCTGTATATACTAAACACTAAACCAACTTCTCATAGATTTTTACAGGAAATATTTTTATTACACATCAAAAGATTATGCTGTGTAATTTCAAAATATATGTATGAACAAATTGTTCATGATTATATTATTTACTATTTTTGCAGAGCATATTTCAGGATACGATCCATCACACTGTTTATTGAAAGGCTTTACATCCTACTCTGTGTCTGTTCATCGAATTATATTTGCCTCTTAGCACATCTAAGACTATCCACTTTAATGAGTTTATTCATATAAAACGCAGTTCATTAAGCTTCATCTTACCGAAAAAATGTATATTTCTAATATATGAACAAAGAGCCATTTCATTTATTAAATCCATTCATATCACGTACAGTAACAGTTCGTGACTAAATCAGCCCCTGGGGAAACGAGAGATATTTAAGTTAAATTTTTATCTATGTAAACTAAAATTAATTGATAAATTCTTGCTTGTTTTTTCTCATTTTCTCAGATAATTTTCAGCCAGATAAATTATGATTCTGGAGATAAAATTCGAACCTCAAATTCAGACTGCTATAATATTTTTTCAATAAAAAAAAACGGAAAAGTATAACTGAATATAAAATATTATAACTAAACTCAGGTATTCTTTTAGATTATGGCAAGTTTAATTTTTTCAGGATTTAGGATTATTTGAACATCCTAATAAATACATTTATTATCTTCTTCCAATTCTTATATGTTGTAACATGAATACTAGATTTTTGCAGATAGACACCAATCATCCAAAATAAAACTCGCACGTTTCGACTTCCTTGAAATATTTGCATATATCGGAGAATTATTTTGAAACAAAATGTTTTAATAATTTTATGTAAAGACACATAGTGTGTTGAATAAAAAAAGATATTTAAAACAGGGATTAGATATAAAGGACTAGTCGCATCCAGCTACCAGTTTCGGTTTGTTCTCGTGTAGCAAAACTGTAAGACCACAGCTCTCCAAACCAACTAGTTTAGGTATACATGATTAGCAACGTCAAATGTTTTAAAAAGACTTTTTTGTGTTATTTTAATTTCAGGTAAATTATGACATATAAAAGCACATAATATTTTGCATTATTCGACAATTTATTTTTTATTCTTCTGAGAAAAAGTATCAGTTTTTTCCATTATACTCGTATTCGATTCCCACACTGGATTTCATAAAACAAAACTGAAAGTACAGTCACAATCCAGATCAGTGTTGGGCCACAGATGTAAGGAAAGAGGTGCTCGAAAAAAGCACCAAATCTTCCATTTAAGCAATTGGTCTGTCACAATTTTCATTATAAAACGCTTTTAAGTAGGCTTTTTTATTTATATCTTCAGGTAGAAATTGTTTGAATACGAGTTGCAAACAATTTTATAGCCAGACAAATTAATTGTTTCTAAGTTATGAAAATTGCAAATCTATTTTTTTCCGTTTTCAAATGCAACAATAAAATTCATATACTGTCATTTATGGTTTTTGTGATATCAAAGAATGACTGTCCAAAATCTGATCCAAAAACGTGGTAATTTGAGCAGCTAACACAAATAGAGGCTCGCTGTCGGACTAACAGACAGACAGATTTTAAAAGTGTTAGTTTGACAAATTTAACACTTACACAAAACAGTTGCGCAGTTAATGAGGAGAAAAAAATAATTATTTATCATGAAAATATTAAATAGCGTTGAAACTACAGTAATTTAAAATGAAACCTTACAAAATGCTTTTCTTTTCTAAATTTGAGAATTTAAATAGTAAAAAAAAAACAAAAAAAAACGCAAAAATACACATTAGAAGACACAGATGGATATCTAATAAAGTAATAAACTAAACATATCATATTTTAAAGTTTTCTAAAATTGAGAATTTTGTATAATGTTTGGCTTTACTTTGACATGCTTTCTCCATATACATTTAAATAAATTCTACGTTGTTTAAATACTTTATGTATAAATTTCTATATGTTAAAATATTTATTTAAATATTGTTTTTTTACTGAAGTAAAAAATGGATCAAGAAACTTCCTTTTAAAATTACAAGTTAAACAAGTTGAACAATTAAAAGCTTTCCGAACGATTTTTCCTTTAATTGATTGTAAATTTTATTTATGAAATTAATTTCGTAGTTTGAAATTTATGTTATGAGGCGTCAGATAAAACCTTACAGAACTAGACTAAAGCCTTAAAAAGTGCGACACCGGATTAATTATTTCTCTAAATGAGCAAAATTTCAACATAATATCGTGATTATAGTACATGTTCCAAAAGGAACAAAATTAAAAGAACACTAATTCTCCAGATAGGCTTCAGATTGTTCAGAAAGTTAACAGAAATCCATCAACAATTGTTCCTAAATTAGCTCTCGAAGCAAAGTATCATAAAATAAGAGAGCACACTCTGGAACTATAGAAATATTTTAAGAGAAATAAACATTCACAGAGTTGTTACAAAAAATAAATCTTACAGAAACTCACAGAATTTAAAAACATTTTTTTGCAAAGTACAGCAAAAAGAGGGAGAGAGGGTGTGTGTTGTGTTTATGTATATATATATATATATATATATATATATATATATATATATATATATATATATATATATATATATATATATATATATATATGTAATATTAAAATCCCTTATTTACATATTTTAATATTAATTTAATAACTTCTGTTCATAAATTACGTTTGGGTTTGAGCGGCAATTCTGATTTTTCCCTCCAGACACGCTATAGACTTAATTCAGCCTTTGTCTGTACTTCTTTAGCCAATAGTAAACGCGTTCTCTTTAAACATGGGTATTTTTATCACGCGATCAATTGTGCTTATGGATTATTCGTAGTCATATTACCTGAGAAATCCCTACTTCAAAAGTGTGTGTGCACGATGTTCTAAAAGTTTTGGCTGTTGTATGGATTTGATGTATCGTCACCAGTAATAAAATGTGTTGTGCTTTTGGATGAATCTCACCCATATTTCATATATATATATATATATATGTGTGTGTGTGTGTGTGTGTGTGCGTGTGTGTGAATATACATGAAGAACCAAAAGCAGTAATTATGAGACAACTGTGTATATCTGCAACAGGTATTAGTGTTTTACAAACCAATAATATTTAAATATGTTTATACTAACCTTTTAACAAACAATTATTTTAAAATGTCAGTTTAAAACAGTGCACAACTCTATCAAGCCCAAAAACTGCATAGTCCTATGAAGATAGCAAAAATAGCTTAATACCTATTTGTCGCTACTGTACAAATACCCTAATGCCATTAACTAATGGTTAACTCTCTCCTCTTCACACTTATCAAATTTGAACGTTATGGAAAAATTTTGTCATCGGTTAGAAGTTGGGATAAGAAAATACATTTATAGCAAAAATGTATTTTCTTATCACAACTTTGCTTTTAAATGACCCTGCTGGAAGAGGGAAAAATATCACTAATGGTTATTGTAAAACTCTCCTTTCCTCTATTCCAACACGATAGGAATTAGAGAATACTCAACAAAGTACTAAAATGAAAGTATATTTTATGTTACCTAAAATTGAGAATTTTGTTCAGGGTACGAGCTTAATTTGGTCCTTTTTTTCCTATTTACTTAAATAAATGATATGATATCTGAATATTCTGTGAAGTTTATATCTATTTCTGTAAAAGTATTTGTTAAATGTTTTATCTGTTATTTTTGTAAAAAGGGCATCCAAATTTCGTGTTTATCACTTTTAAAATCTTCCATTGAAAAGAAAAAGTAGGGTGTGCGAGTTTTACGTACTCACCGTATATTTACTCACCGTATATTTTCAATGAACCAATAACTCATATACACTAATTTAAATTTAATTTATCTACGCTCATTTACATAAGTGTTTTTTTAGGAAAGTAAATTTTAAATACATGCAAATATTATAGGTAGTGGTTCGACGAAAACGCGGAGTTCTCGTTTTTAACTTTTTAATGTTGCTAAAATTTACAACGGTATACCACATCTGAATTCTAGTCAAAATATTCTGTTATGTTAAACACGTAACTTTATAATCTCAAAACATACATAAGAACCAAATTAACGCTCATATAGATTAGAGTATTATGGCAGCCGCATACATAGAACTAATTATGTCACTCATTGATAACTATTTTACAAGCAGTCTAGAATAATATATCTATATATGCTAATTCTCCAGTTTTGTTAATTTTTGCAATGAATACAAAAACTCGTTTTAATTTTTTTATGCAATGGAAAATATTCATTTTCCTAGCACCCATTTTATTAAACATCCAAATAACATTCAAGGAATCAAAAAGAAAGTTAATGAAACCTGTGTGCTTCTAGAGTTAAGTACAAAAGTGTAATTAAAAATAAAAGTGTAAAAACTCTAACTTAATACACACGTTTTTGTAGTACGAAATCATATTTGTCTTCCCAACTACTCAAAAGATTTTTTGGAATTCACATAAAATATTGAATGTTTCTTGATTAAACTAATATATAAAAACTAACAGCCTACAGGTTGCACATTGGACACCGAATTGACACCCAAGATTACATATGGCTTTTAAGACAATTAAGCATTTACCCCTGCAGGTTGATAATGAAGAAGAAATTCTTCAAGCTTTTCAAACACCTCTTAAATATTGTCATGAGCCTTTCTCAGCCCTTTTATAATTTTCTGCATCTATTTGTACTCAAATATGCTATGGATAATATCTCGAATATATTAAATACGATTTTTCTCTAGTGTACATTTCTAAATTTAATAATATGTGCATCAAAATATTTTTTTTTTCGATCGAGGAGGAAGTTTTTGCCTTGTTCAAAGTGGATGTTATTAGATAAATTAAAGATAATATTTTTGAAGCTATTATAAAGATTATTTGACTCTGGTAAAAATTCTAAAGCCATAAAAACAGGTTAAATTTTCTTAGTAATCATCTTTAGATTTTATCTGTATTAATCGCTATCGAAAAAGAAAACCGTTTGCCATACATTACTTAATGGGAATCAATAAAAATTGACATGATCATTGATAATACACATTTATTATTGATAAGCAAACTTAAGGGACAAGAAACAAGACTAACTAGAAAGTATCATAGTTTCAAAGCTTTTAACCAAATGTATTTATGATTTATTTTTAAATAACGGTAAAGACATAAATATATGAAATATTTAGTCATGATTCAAGTGACATGTTACTTTATATGCTAAATGTTACTTTAAAAATATTAGTTCTGTAGTAAAAATTCAGCTAATATTTATTATTTTTTCCTGAATTAAAAATCAACTCCACACAACTCCAACTGGAAAAGTAATTTATAAAGTAACACACATGGGAATTTCCTGAAGTTTAAGAATTAAAGCAAAACCAGAAACTCATTTATCATTGTATGACATGTGTAAATTGCTCGAGATTTCCAGTCAAATTTGACGCGTTTAAATTCGATATAAATTCAATTATGTACATAAAGTCAAAATTTCCAAATCCTAAATTATTCACCGAGCACTTAATCATATGAAGAAAAACATAAAATCAATTTTAATTCTCAAATTAATAAATTTATGTTTATGTAAAATATTTGCAATTATTTATTTCAAATTTAAAACTTATTGCTAAATATTTTTATTCACAACTTCCTCAGTAAAAGTGTCGGAACAATAATAAAATTAATGAAATAAACATTTACTGCAATTATAACTTAGGGAACAATTAATGTGGGATATCACTTTTCCCTCCCAAATCGATGCCTAACATAAATCAATTATATTTCCTAATCTAATTCAATATATAATTTATTGAAATATCTTTCATTGCATAAATTATCTATAGTAAAATATTTATACATCTCTTGGGAAAATTCAAATTGCGTATTTAAAAAATATCCGTAAAAATAAAGCTAATTGTTTTAAACACATTGAGCTGATTTTATTACATTATACCTTTGTACATGCATTTGGTAAATATTCAGAATCCTCATATTACTTAATAACAAGCCTTATTATCAGAATGTATTTGACTATCAGTGTAATGCACGTAACCATGATATTTGGATATATAAAGCTGTATATTTGTGAATACTTCCGAATAATATGAAATGCTGCTAATTTTTATTTTCAACGAATTGTGAATTAAAAGTGGATTTTTACTGATTATTGGTTATAAAAAATAGATTATTGCGAATTAAACTCGGTTATTACTTTAACGGAACATATATTTCTAGTAATAGTATATTTAAATACTCCTTAACCAAAACTTAAGTCTCATTATGTGCCAAACAGTTTTATTATTATTATTGTTATTATCGACGGATTTTCTGGTGTTACAAATAGATTGTACCCCAGATGAGAAGTTGCATAACAGTGTACCATGGACATTTATTGAATTTATAAAATTGTAGTAAACATATTTACCACAGCCATAGAAACGCGAAGTTCAAATAAAATAAATGCACTAAATTCATTTAAAAGTTTTAAATATTTTCTTAGTTGTTAATATTTTGAAAATTTATTTACGAATTCAAATTTCCATGGCTGAAAGGAAATTCGACTTTTGAAACTGAGGGCTGTTTGACTGTGGGAAACTTTCTAAAGATCCCCAAAAACCCGTTAAATTTCTCTCATTATCATAAATACATTTTATATATCTCCGCTCCTTTTTATAATATTACAAATTTAATTTGGTTTGTCATTAGACGCAACGAACCACTTGAATATAACTCCTCCTTTTCTGATAATATAAGCACCGCGAATCTTATGTCTACGAATTTTCTCAGAAATTGTAGTTAACATTATACTATGCTAACTAAGTAACTAGTTAATAGCTCCCCCCCCTTTAGCCTCTCTTACCACCACCAGCAGTATAATAATAGTGGAATGCATTATGCTACAAATTTCGCGTGCGCAGTATCTTGTTTTTTACCACGAATGTGATCTGCTTTCGTAAACAGGTGATCCGTATCACACGACAAAAAAAAATAGAAAAATAGAAAAAAAAATGAAATTGCCAAATGGCCTTTTTGACAAATTGTAGTCATATTTCTCTGTCGTTGTTAGGGAGAATTCTTTAATCTGTAGGATGTTATTTCACTGTCCGACCTTTAGCCCGGCCTTTGGACGGCAAACTGTGATTAATGAAAGTCAAAAGGGAAGCCGTTCTCGCGTGGATCATTAATAGCCTGCCCTGCGGAAGGTAGCTCCGTGATAGTGACCTTTTCTTATGAAATTAGCCATCCTCCTTCGGGAAGATTGATTTTGCCAATTTTTCTAACGCTTTCACTGTGGATGGAGAACACAAGCTGATCTCATGGTGAGGAGCCTGATCACATTTTGCTTTTTTTCTTCCACAGTCATCAATGTGCGGGGCGTGTTGAGTGATCAGAAGACTTGAAAAGATTTTGATGAATGAGATGCATTAAAAGCACATGCGTCTTCGATGTAGCAGACTTTCTAAAGGATATTTCCGACAGGTTCGAGAAAAAACAGCTTTCGTGTATAACTCGCATGTTTTTTCCATTTCATTAGCGAGTTTAGTGCTAATGACAACTTGACTTGTTTACCACTCGACTTCAGTTATTCAAGAATTAGCTCAAGTAAAAATTTTCCGAAAATTTTAAGAGAAATGTTGTAAGCACAAATTACACCTGTTTTCGTGAAAATGATATATTACAAAGACTAACGTGAAAAAAATATTTCTTCCAAAGAAACCATTATTTGATAATTCGGATATGAAGTTAATATATTTGAAAAAAAAATGGCTTGGAAAACACTTTAAGAATAACTAAATACTGTTGAACTTCACCAATTCAAGTTATGTGTGTTCGAAGTTTTAAATAATTTGAATTTTACAAATTCTTATAAAAAGTTTGACTTTGGTTTCTGTAATATTACAATAAAGTGGTAATTTTGAAGAAAACAGAAGAATGTTTGGTGATGAGAGAAGTTTGAAATTTTGAAAAATGTCTTTTCTTAGAATTAAGGAACTTTAATTAGAATCGCACTCTTACTTTGTCTTTATCCATTTGTAACTGATGATGTTAAATCATATAAAGAATTGAATAAATTCGAAAAACATTATTAAGCTCTTCTTCCCTTTTTTGTTCGTGGTTTTGTGATAATAAGGTTTATGAAAATCTCTGAGTACATTCTTTTATGCTAAAACAAACTGATCTTATTGCAGATCTAATAATGAGAAATGCATGGAAATACGTGGATCAAAATGCAAGAAAAAACCCCACACAAAGAACTGTTTCACTATATCTGACTCCAGTAAAATAATACACAAGATGTTTTTTGATATAAAATAATATGTATGAATATGCAGAAAATATGACACCAGAATTCTGAGATACATTTGTAGCCGATGTCACTAAAATATTTTATTTAAAAATTTATAAAACTCGTGATTGCATACAATTGGTCGCATAGAAATCATTGATCAAGTGAAGGGCAGAGTTGTTAAAACATTTAATGAAGAAACACAAGTTGAAAATGTAGAAGTAGAGAAGCATAAATAATGAGTATTACTACTTTTTTAAATAAGAAAAATCTTTGTGTCTATTTATTTCTTTAGTTCTACTTCGCTTACATATTAAACAAATTAAGTAGTCTGTTCATATTTCTTACATAATTCGAAATGTTTTGCTCTCCCTTTGAAATTTGAATTAACCAAGTTCGACTATGTAATGCAGGGTTTCAATTAAAACAAAGTTTAATCCTTTTTGAACATTTTATGTTATTTAAATTTATATAAACGTTAAAGAGAAACTACACTGATCAATATATAAATAAATTCAACATGATAAAAGTCTCATACACGTAGTTGAAAAAACTTAAGTACAACTGCATACTACGTAACAGAAACATATTTATTTGCAAGAATTTTAGATATTTTGTTGTAATAATTAGAAACTAAATTCAATTTTTCTCCATTATATCAGTATTAGACTTTTTTTTGCTGCATGCTGCTACACTTTCAATTAATGTTACCTTTATTTAATCTTTCACTAAGCAAAAATCATGTATGTAAGGATATTTCGTCTAAGCATAATAGATCTCATTGTTGTAATTCTTACAAATAGTTCTATGTGCAAATTATAACTAAATAAAATTGGATTACATTTTATTTATTTTAATTATAGGATAACTTAAAATCGATACCATCTTTAAGTACAGAATTAGGTAATTTCCTGTTTCACCCATTACTAGGACTTAAGTTTGTAAACTAAAATCTTTTTTATCTCACATTGCTTTAAACTGATTGTCAGATAGCTTTACAGTGACTTATTGAAAATATATCATAACCCAATAAATTAAATCTACTTTTCTTTGTATAATTTGAAGAGAATAAAACTGGAAATGCAGTTCGATTTAAAACGCAAATTTCAGTAAAAAATCATAACTACATACAGAAGGTAATTACCAATAGATAAAAAAATTAAGTAACTAAAGGAGAATTTTTATCAAACATATTAATTTAACAAATAAGAAATACCTATAGAGTAAATAGGCTGAAACTATGTTTGATGTCTTAAAACTAATGGTGGGTGTGTCGGGAGATTTACTCAGGAATAATTTTTTAAATATTTATAGAAAATTAATTCCTGACACATCAAACTACTAAGTACTAAATGTAATTGTTCCTTGAGATGACGCTTTCAGAATGCCAGTTCGCAACAAATGAACTCTTCAAACATAGATTGCCATTACAACTGTGATCTGTTGTAAAAATGATGCTTAAATTCATTCTTCAAATGCATGAAATGTTTAAGATTAGAGGGACAAATAAAAAAATTCTTGATGACTTTCAATCACTTCTGTGTATATTATCGGAAAAAGTTTCATACATGATCGAAGAGCTGTTGTTAATATGAAATTTATTTTAGAGTTGGTAGTTAGATTGTAGTTTAAAAGTACTAAATTCACGTAAAAATACACTAAAGATTCTATTCACGTAAATATCTATTAAAAGACTGTATTTTGTCAGCTTCTTTGAATTTGGTGAAGAAAGTCTGCATTGTGCATACATACTCTCACTAGTTTTGAATATAGAGATATAGCACTTCGTAAAACAAAATATAAATTACTAATGCATTACTTAAATATCTTTTGAATCATAATTTCCTTGATAGTAATTATGTTTCGTAAACTAATTGCAACAAATCGAAAACCCGAAAACATTGCAATTTTTCCCAATATTTCTAGATGGCATATATATGCCGTCCTGCAATACTTTATCCATCTCATAACATTAATTTATAATTTATAATTTAAAACGAAGTTTAAAACAAAACATCACATTTTTTCCAAAATTCTTTATATATAAATCAAAAGAGAGCATTTAAGAATTGAATTTTAACAATTTTAAGTATTTTAAGAACTTAATTAAATTTCTCAAAATTAGCTTTAGAAAAATCTATAAATTTGTGTTATTTTAAAATAATATTTTTATAATTGTTTACTTTCCAAAAACACTTTTCATCTCATCTCTTTCATATCTCAGTTTCTTTTTCTTTTCACATCTTAAAGTTATCTGTTCACCAAACTTTAAGGAGTTACAACTCCTTAAGTAATTTGCAGTTCCCACTTTCATTCCGCTGATGGTAGTTTTTATCTTTCTTGAACATAATGGGTGCGTCGAATTTTAAGTATTTTAAAAATTTAATTAAATTTCTCAAAATTAGCTTTGAAAAAATTTATATATTTCTGTTATTTTAAAATAGCATTTTTATAATTGTTTACTACCCGCAAAAACTTTTCACCCCTTCTCTTTCATATCTCAGTTTTTTTTCCTTTCACATCTTAAAGTTATCTGTTCACCAAAGTTACAACTCCTTAAGTAATTTGCAGTTCCCACTTTCATTCCGCTGATGGTAGTTTTCATTTTTCTCGGTGATAACGGGTGAGTCGAATTTTAAGAATTTTAAGTATTTTAAGAATTTAATTAAATTTCTCAAAATTAACTTTAGAAAAATTTATAAATTTCTGTTATTTTAAAATAACATTTTTATAATTGTTTACTTTCCACGAAAACTTTTCACCCCTTCTCCTTCATATCTCTTTTTTTTCCTTTCACATCTTAAAGTTATCTGCTCACCAAAGTTACAACTCCTTAAGTAATTTGCAGTTCCCACTTTCATTCCGCCGATGGTAGTTTTTATCTTTCTCGGTGATAACGGGTGCGTCGAATTCAATAATAAAAAAAACTCACTGGAACATTAACAAACCTGTTTAAAGTTTTTTGAAATACCTCATTTGTCAACAGTCAAATGAATTAAGATAAATATGTGAAAAGATTAAAAGAAAAGCCCTTGAAAAAAATATATATCTTACGGGTAACACCTGCTTCAGTCTTGCTATCTTGTGAAATTAATAAAAGAAACCGATAGGTACTTGTTGGTCTTCTAAAGTCAAAAATGATTAATTATAACAGTTACGTAATCAAAAATTTGCTATTACAAGCTACACCACACCTTTTTCAAGTCATCTAAAAGCCCAATCAATGTCTGTGTACTTAATATCCTCTTCAAAGAACCAATTTTCTAGCATTACATCTATAAACAGATCAAAAGTTATATAAGTATTCAGCGTAATATAGTCACCGATACATATTTCTCCTTTGAAGATGAACTCTGAACTAGTTTAGAAGTAGTCAATTATATCCATTGGAATTTTAATCATAAATTCTATAAATTGAAATTAAGCATACTGGTATCTTTAAACTATACAGCTCTATTTAATAAAATATAAACCTTACTGCAAAACTTTATATTTTAAACCTTATTATTTTATTTTCACATTCTTAAAAATATTGTCTACATTGAAATAAAATAAAATTCCTGTTATGGGCTGTCTGAAAATGAGAATTATTAGAATTATAATGACAGTTTTCTTCAAACACACCAACGTTGAACTCTCGTAAAGGCCCCTCCACATTATGGTCCACTGCAAGCCATTACCACTGTCTGGAGAGGGTATGGCTTATCGTGGTCGATGGTGGAAGATGATAAAATAGCCTTGGCGGACGATGGCTTCGGATGCGGTTTTTCTCCAAATATCAAAGGCAGCCAGATGCGCAACTAAAGTGCGCAGTAAACCCTATGGACGAATCCACGCACTCGGCTCATTTAGCGGCCCAGAATGTCGATGCAATCCGTAAACCATCGTCCAAGGTCACCATCAGAAAGTGGTGAACAATTGGCCATAGTGTGGAGGCTACATTAAAACCAGAAGTTAACAAAGGATTTTTACTTTTAAAGTTGGTAAATAAACATAATATGCATCCACGTTATCAAACTAGAATGTCATTTGTTCAGTTCACTTACATCAGAATAGAACTTTTAAAAATAAATTTCAAACTTCTAAATTTATCTTTTAAAATATAAATTAGAAGACAATTAATGTGCTTAAGTATTAAAATTTTACGATTTAAAACAAATACTGTTTCTTAGTTCTTTATATTTCTGATTAATTTTAACCTGAGGTTACTACTAGTAATAATAATTAGTATTGTAACTGTGGTCTTAAGTTTGGTGGTACCAATATTTGAATTACTGACTGTTATAACTACGGTAGAATTGTAACACAAGAAGTATGATTTGCCAAACAAATCCGCTATATTTGGGATTCATATTTTATGAAAATCAAGAAAAGCTAATAAGTAAGTGTGTTTCAAAATATTGTAATCGTTATAAATGCTGTGACTAAATTATTGATCTGAATATCCAATTTGTTTACATTGAAGTAGTTAATACCCTAATCCACAAAATTTAAATAACACTTACAATTATGTTTTGGTTCTAATTCCTTTTTAACCCTGGAACGCTATTCTGTTTTATCTAAAAGTATTACTATTTTCCCTTTTGCAAGTAAACGTTTTTAAATTTATTTTAAAGCTACAAAAGATAATTAATATATTTTCTTTCACTTTAAAATATGATTTATTGTACATGAAAGTTATTTTCAGCTTTCATTAGATTATTTTATTTAAAAAACATATCCGAGTTGTAACGATATTGCTCTAACATTAAAAATTCTTTTAACCTCTTTCTCTGAATTGTTTTCAGTATTTTTAAATTAAGACGTTTTAGGTGAGGAAAGGGATAATGGCAACGTTAAAAAGCAAAGATAAATAAAATAAAACCTTTTTATTATTACACAAAATAATTGCAATTTTATGTTAAGAACTCAAATTATATTTTTCTAAATAGCTATATATTCAAATTGCATAAAATTATGAGTTAACAAATCTTTATGTACATGTAATAAAAATAGAGATTTTAATATGAAATTAAGCGGGAATTAAAAAAAGATATTTTTATATAAGAACTTAATTTTATATATATGGTATTTCGTTTAAATCATTTAATCTTTATATCAATTATCTCTTTTGAGAACAAATAAAAATGCTACAACAAAGCTAATATTATATGAATAAAAAGCAAATATGAAAAATCGAGGAAAAAAGAAGGGTTGAGTTACAGTGAAAATTTATAATAAGAAATCTTTTTTGAATGGAACCTACTCTTTAATATCTACTCCGAAATGATACATTAGTCCCTGCCATGATTAGGTTAAAAATTGAAAACTCGGATAACAAAAGGCAGCACCCTACTTGCTTCAATACAATCAAATGAGAACAAAAATATTCAAAATAATGAGAAGGATAAAAGTATTGATATATAAAGGCATTCCGTTTCTAAGGCAAATACATCAATTTATTCTCCAAATAAATTTAAATATTCTAGAAATAAAATTTAATAGAAGATACGATACATAGCCAACAAAAGAAATTAGGATTTTTGTTCATATCCTGTTATTAATACATTTTCAACAGAAAACTTAATTTCTATAACGTCGTAGTTTAGTTTAGTAGTAGTATATAATTCTGTATTAAATATTTTTATAAACAATTTTCAATTTTTGTGAAAGTAGGCGATGGAGCTAATTTAATTAATAGCAGTAAATAGTTCATAACCACATTTGCTGTTTTGTCAATACCACCTTTACTGTTTATTCTTCTATTAACAGAAACCTACTATTAAATAGAAACAGGTATTCTAACATAGTAGTTAAACTGATATTCATTAAAAAAGATTCAGTCTTATGACTATAGCTCTGTCAAATTACATTATAATTATTAACATTCTTCAGTGGAGAGCAGCTTGCAGTTAAACACGTCTTCTTAAAATTTGGATCCATTCATAAACGTTGCTCCTATTATATTAGTCATTTTAATTTTTTCTCGATCTAAGCTTATTGCTAAACTTCCCATGCAAAGAATTCATTTATCTTCTGGAGGATCCACCTCTTGTCACCAAGCCAGAGAACGAGCTCTATCTGCATATAGGTGATTTCGTTTTAACTTTTAGCCGAGCCACAGAATGTCGTAACTCTAAGCGATTACTTTAAAGTTATAACGATTATATAATACTGTGGAAGCGGTTGGTTAACCCTTACACAAACCTGAAGTTATTACAAGACTCTTAAATTAACTAATAAAGAAAGAAAGAATTATGACTTATTATACATAATAAATCATTTTTCAACAAGCTTTTATCTTCATTGATAGCCCTTACAGATCGAAGCCTCCTACGTGGCTTCCAGTTTGAATTACGTATGTATCACAATTGGTATCACTAGATTTGAAAAGTGGGTATCTCAGATTTATCAGAAAAAGGAAGAGAGAAACAGAACATTTTGTTTGTGATGAAGTTTCATCTTTCTAAAAGATAAAATTCATAAAGATGTCGATAAAGATGAAATTTACCATCTAAATTCACTGCTTTAATTTCAATACAGTATAACTTTGATCACGAATTCTTTGTTACGGGTATGACTTTGCATCTGAATGAGTTTATAATTATACTGTTACACTATTATATTCATTATACTATTATACAAATTATACTATTTTCTTCTGCTTTCATCCCTCTAGGATGATATGCTTTACCACAACTATAAAAAAAATATTGATACCATCACTGGAATTGCCATTTTTGTGGACTTTAACACGTTGAATGTCACGGTAATTTTCTGAAATCTCTCCTAAATGACAATTTGATTCAATCACATTATATTATTAAAAACTCTAATTTGTGGACAGAAATTCAACAAAGTTCTGAATTATTTATTTTTCAAGACCACTGAGTTTTTCTTCTTCTTTCAGAAGCAATGTATCGATATTAGCAGTGATATACTATGAGTTTATTCGTAGCTGCACAAAAATGGCAAGTAAACTCATTACGAGATAACTCTAAGTTGGCGTCCTAGAAAATAAAGCAATCTAAGAGTTATCTCGTTGTTGGAAGTCAAAATGTTAACACATAAAAGGCGGGAGTCGTAGTACTACGATTTATCTCGATTGAACCTTAAAGGCGGGAGTTGTAGTAATATTATTTATCTTGACTGTACCTTAAAGGCGGGAGTTGTAGTAAGACGATTGCGCAATCCATGAGCCACTTTACATTTGTATTTAGTACGTTTTGTGGTTTGAAGTTGTTCGGTTGTTCAAATTCTACTTACAATAAATTTTGGAAATCTTTCAATATGGTTTCACACTAAAATAAAGATATACATGCAGATGATTTGTCATAAAAAAGAAAGTTGACTTCCTTCAAATGCGAGTTTTGCAGTGCACCTCTTCACCGTGGCGAGTGCTATCAACATTATCACACTCGTAAAAAATACTAGATTCCTCTTATAAATATGTACTTTAAAACATTTTTTGTAATCAGTCTTTAGTTCCTTTTAATATTTCTAGTAATATTAAGAGTTTAAATAAACTTTTTTAAGTCTAAATTTTTTTATGATTACACAAAATATCGCCCGGTGTTGGATGAAAAACGAGGCTGGGCTGTCACCGCGTTGCCTAGCATACTTTCGTCAAGATCCCCCGCCTTCAATGTGTAAATAAAACAGGGGAAATGAGTTTGTCTTGTTGATTTGCAGGTTTTTAGTTATGTGGAAGTCAGAAAAAATTCTGACTCATTAGTTGCTTTTCTTACACCAGATTATTTTACTAGTTGTGTTGTTGGGTGGAAAAGGTCACTTCTTTGAATGCTATAAATAACAACAATAAAATGATACAGGCCTTTAGATTAAATTACACACTAATAAGTGTCTCTTCAAAGCTAGTTATAGACAACCACTTAAGAACAACCAAACTACGTCTAATGTAGATGACTTATTCCAGGATGATTAAAATAAGTTAATTGAAGAAGCATTAGAGGATAACATCACAAATTATAATAACTTAACAATAACTAACTACTAATCCTACTAATAACTAACAATTAGTAGGATCACAACAGCGGAGGACCTATCACGAGGAAGAGAAAGAAGAAGGAGATGAATCAGAATTCGTACCAGGCTTTTCTGAAGCTGAATCTTTGTCAAAACTCAAGTCAAGTTTATGCAAATGAAAAGAGACAGTAATAATGTACTTTCACAGGTAGAGACTTTGGAACACTTAATCATTGTGCAGCTTTGCGATCTACTTGCATAAAGCAAGTAACATTTAAGAAAATATTGTTAATTGATAAGTATATTTCCAAATATAAGTTATATTTAAAAAATAATTGTTAAGTTCTTCCAGTTAGTGTTGCAAATTAATTATTTATTCATAGTCACTCTTTTTGCAGAATTTTTACAACATTTCACTCATTGATTGATTTCATCATTTCACTATTCTCGGTCCCATGCAAAACAATAGATCGAGATTCCACTACACACATAAGTTTACAGCATTTCCCTCTACTATCAACAAAGTCTCATGTGAGACTTATTAAGTTTTACATAATTGTAACAATGAGTTACATTGCTGAACAACGCCAGAGCGGAAGACTGACCGAGGGACGAGGGCGATGTCATTGACCCCCCCCTTTCAACCCCATTGGACAAGAGGGGTTGCTACGTGGGTCAGTCGTCTTTAGCCTTGGCAACAGCAGTTTTTGGATTTTGCACGGTAGATTTGAAGGCCCCTTTAGAGGAAAAGCAGGCCAAGACACAGCGAGCTGAGAGCTTCATCAAAGGCAGGGAATGCTCAATCATTTTGTCATCTGAAGATAGCCTCATCAGCGGGAGTTGCTCCAACATTCCAGCAGTTTACGGCGTCTCTATATTGAGATTGAATATATTTTATTTGCTTCATCAAATTGTTCAAAAATAGATTTGTAAGTAAAAAAAAGTCTGCAAAAGGGTAAGTCTTTGCTCATTTGTATCTGGTGTTTTAATTCTTTGTGTTATGTCAACAGGCCTTGTATAAGTCATTGGTACGTAATAATATAATCATGACGGATAAATTTTCTCCATTATTCAGAAAACACTTTAAAAATACAATTAGCAAAATGATTTTCTTTTAACAAGGGAGAGAGGGAGTTAAAATATAAATGTGAATTTTCATATTACCACATCGATAAATATTTGAGGGCAAAATTTTTACTATTCTATTAAAATGCTTGTAATATATTTGACGAATGGCGAGTTTATTAGGACTATACTTCTAAAAAAATAAATAACAATGTAAGAAATTTAAAATATTATTAAGAGATACAAATTTTATTCCTTATCCATTAAAATGTAATATAATATACCTTTTTTCTTTAACTATACTTTCATAATACAATAGCGTAGATTTTTTCATAGATGTTATTTTATAACAAAACTTAAAAATACAAATTAAACAAAATTTATACTCAAAAATAAAATTAACTTGTATTCTTTATAACCTTGAAAATAAGATATACTTGAGGGAAAAATGCTAGCTAAACTCATTTACGGTGTTCAAGTAAAAATAACACGAGCATTATATCAAGTGTATCACATCTCTAATAGAGATAAAAGTCGACTTCAAGAAATAACCATCATGTTAATGAGTACGCCATTTTACCAGTCTTTTCTTTTTACCAGACCCATCACATGCAAAGGTGAGGTGAACCAACAAAACATTTTAACGCATTTTGATCGATGGAGGTGTTATTAAACTCTCATACGTCACCTTAACGACCATAAGGGTGGTCGGCCATGTGTTTACATCCAGGAATTTATGATGTATTATCTGCTTAATCTGTGATGACGGTAGGCAAGGGTAGGAGAAATCAGTTTTATTTTTTGTGACTTTTAGACTATGACTAATATTTAGATGCAAAATAAGTGAATGTAAAAGATAATTTATAGCTAGCTTCCAGTAGAATTTATTTCTTTGTTTGATTTCACTTAATATATCAATTGTTTCGGGGAAATAGGATATTACATAAAGAGAATGATTTTATTAATAAAAGGCATTAAACTCAAGAAATTTTAAAGTTGGAAAGTAAAGAGGAGATTGAATTTCTGAATGTTATCTCCAGTTTTAATTGTAACTTAAATTTGAAATAATCTTGATGGTTGTCTGGAAAATTTTCAGCAGTTTAATCTGTAGTATTTCATCAGATGATGAAAATCAAGCACATCAACCAGTTTCGGAATCATATCAAGATCCGTTACATAATTCAATAAACATGTCAGTAATGATAAGGACAGTAAATTAACTTATCTTAAGTACAAGCAAACTGTTTTCCTGTTTGTAATAAGCAAACAGTTTTCCGATTTTATCCTAGCAATGTTTTTTTACTCTGGATAGCTAAAGCTATTTTTTGTATCTTTTCTGAGAAAGTATTATACTTATCTCAGCCTATTGTTAAATTATTTTAAGCATCAATAACATTTGTTCACGAACAAGCAAACTGTTTTCCGATTTTATCCTAGCAATGTTTTTTTACTCTGGATAGCTAAAGTTATTTTTTGTATCTTTTCTGAGTAAGTATTATACTTATCTCAGCCTATTGTTATTTATTTAAGCATCAATAACATTTCTTCACAAACAACCAAACTGTTTTCCGATTTTATCCTAGCAATGTTTTTTTACTCGGAATATCTGAAGCTATTTTTGTATCTTTTCTGAGAAAGTATTATACTTATCTCAGCCTGTTGTTAAATTTTTTAAGCATCAATAACATTTCTTTACAAACCAGCAAACTGTTTTCCGATTTTATCCTAGCAATGTTTTTTTACTCGGGATAGCTGAAGCTATTTTTTTTAACTTTCATGAATAAGTATTATACTTATCTCAGCATATCGTTAAATATTTAAGCATCAATAACATTTCTTTACAAACAAGCAAACTGTTTCCGGGTGTTATTCTAGCAATATTTATTTATTCCGGATAGTTGAAGCTATTTTTTCGCATCTTTTCTGAATAAGTATTATACTTATCTTAGCTTATTGTTAAATTTTTAAGAACCAATAACATTTCTTTACAAACAAGCAAACTGTTTTCCTATTGTATCCTAGCAATGTTCTCTTACTCGGGATAGCTAAAGCTACTTTTGTATCTTTTCTGAGTAAGTATTATACTTATCTCAGCTTATTGTTAAATTTTTTTAAGCATCAACCACATTTCTTTACAAACAAGCAAACGGTTTTCCGATTTTATCCTAGCAATATTTTTTTACTCGGGATAGCTGAGGCTATTTTTTCGCAGCTTTCATGAATAAGTATTATACTTATCTCAGCCTATTATTAAATTTTTTTAAACATTAATAACATTTCTTTACAAACAAAAACCAATATAAATGTTTTTACTCAATATAAAATATTTTGTATCTTGAGTAATATAAAACTTATAGTATTGTTAAATAAAAATCAATCTTATAAAAAATTTTTTATATCTAGCAATATTTTACTCCAGCTGAAGCTATTTTTTCGCAGCTTTCATGAATAAGTATTATACTTATCTCAGCCTATTATTAATTTTTTTAAACATTAATAACATTTCTGGACGCCATAAAAACCAAGATACATAAATAACTATTTTACATCAAATAAAACAGAAGTTTATAAAACTCTTAAAAATATGTAAAATATTTAAATGCTGCTAAGAATAAGAATAATAAAGTTTTTAAATATAGAAAATTAATTCTTAAACTACTAATAATTTCTACCCAAGTATTGAAATTTTTAACAAAAAGTATTTTTCAGATCTTATCTTAAAATTATTTGTAATATTACAACCCATGGTATTTTAGGTAATGAAGATGACTACATTATTCTTAAATAATAATTTTCGCTTTATCGTTTAATCATGATGTGAAAATCCCTTTCATAAACTCAATCTTGGGAATAGTATAAAATGAAAATTAGAAAATTAGAGTTAAATCAAAACTGATCTACAGAATCTTATAAAAATATATTGATACTTCTAATATTTTCTCAGTAATACTTTCTACCTTTAGCAGTCATGCATACCTCATTATATATTATTGAGTAACTGTAATTAGATACAGTATCTAAACAATAACTTTCTCAAATTGCACGTTTTGCTGATTTTTTATTGTTATTGTTACAGAAAATTTCAACTAAATGTACTTATATTTTCATTGGTGCTTAAATTCTCATTGCGCATGTAGTTAAAAATATATCTAAAATCCAGAAGCAGAAATTTCGTTATGATAGTTTTCTCCTTTAATAATTTTGACTGTCTTATTTTCTAATAAACTTCTCCACATATAAGCTACATGGCAAAAATGACATAAAACAGCTGCATAACTTTTCTTAAAAAGCAACGTTTTGAACTGGCTATATAGTTTTTTTTAATTGGGAGAATAGTACTTTATGCTTCTTACAGAAATTAAAAACCTTAAGCCATTTAATTTTTTAATGTAATTTGAATGTAAATTGAAAGTGTTACAGGTCATATAAACAATTTTTTAGTACTTAACTTAATTTGAAATAATTTGATAACTCCAATTTCCTTTCATGTTAATTTACACAAATTTATTTTCCTAAGCAAGAATGGTAGCTAAGATCAAAGATTTTTTTTAGTGTAAAATTTGTAGTTTTTTTTCATTATAGGCAAATTACAATTTGTGTTCTCTTAACTAAACTGTTACAGAAGCTCAAATTTGAACACAAATATTGAATAAACATAATCAGTCTTTTGTACTCAAATTTACACATTGCAGTACTTAGAAACAATACATGAACATACATATAAAAGAATATAAATAAATACATATTTACACTTTCATGTATATCATATGTGGGTAATCCTTTATATATTTATAGCTTACAAGTCTAAAAATTATTTTATCTAAAATTATAAATAGTACTCCGTATAAGATTTAGCTACTAGGGAGGAGCTATTTTATAAGATATCTTAATCACAGAAGAAAATAAATATTTAATGAATTTTCAACATCACTTAAATCACTATTTCTGATATGTAATAGAGATATTTGTTCGTTTATCACTGAAATCTTAGGTGTGAGAGGTATTAATTCGTAATAATCCCATCCCTCTTATAGGTGAGAATTTTTTTTCTTGCATACTTCAAAGCGCATACATGTCCCATGTTCTAAAAGAAAGAAAGGGCAAAAACAAAATTATCATGTCGAACAATATAATAACCTCGCTGGGAACAGTCCTCCAATTAAAACAGTCTTCTGTGATATCTTCAGTCCATACTTTTATGATTTATGACCCTTACAAGTTTATTAAACAAACCATAACTCATTTCAGGACAAGAATTTAGACACAGTTGAGATAATCATGAAGAGATCAAACATAGCTTGAATGCTGCTTAATTTTGCAAATCGTACCTTTATAAACCCTAGCCCTGCAATTTGTACGAAAGCTGTCATGATTAATGGCTTTTCCCATATACATTCATGGTTACATTTTCACGCAGTAAAAAAATGTTAAAGATGATGGATAATTAGACAAGAAACTGGTGAAATGGAGTAGCCTTATTAGTAATTCGATAGGCAAGCTTTTGGGAAGAAGTAGCACGGAGTTAACTGAAAGTGAGAAACTAAACTTCAAAGAATCCGCTCTAAAGAATCATGTTGATAGAGTTACAAACGTTTCAAAATACATGTTACAGATTTAAAAATGAAAAAATGAGAGAATTTAGATTTTTCAAAGATTTACAGTGATTATAAATATGGTTATTTTTGCTTTATTTCACTAAAGTTTGCAAAGATCAATTTATTTACAGTACTTTAGCAATAACGTTGCTCAAAGAATGTACGTGATGCTTTCTAGCATACGTTCTGTACGATTTCTAATGGACTTCTAATAAAATTTTGTAGATTTATCATGGATTTTTTGTATCTCTCTAAAGGCATTCGAGTACATTACCCATTTTTATAAAACAGGTCAAATGTAAATATTAAATGTATAAAATATATATTTTGTTGATAAATGGTGTATTTTATTATTTATTTCATTTTGATGAAAAAAGTACAATATTTAATGTTTACCATTCTTGCTCACAAAAAATATTTTAATATTTTATTATCTTTACTTGATAATAAAAACATTTTGGATTGCGAAGGATGTAATAGACTACAACATAAGATATAAAATAGATAAATTTAAAGATATACTCATTTGATTCATTTCATTAATTTTAAATTATTTTTGGTATATAAACATATCCACCTAACCGGAAATTCACACCCCAGGGTCTTTGGTCGCGCAAACGGAGATTGGCCCCCTAGGGGCTGTTACGCATTTTAAAAAAAGAAAATATAAACATATAAAGAAAATTTTCTAAAATTTCTTAAATATTTAAATCCGCAGCCAAATCACTCTCAGCATCAGATATAACGTCTATTAAAAAAATTCATGGAGATATATCAATAACTTATAATGTATTTATCTGAGCTGTAATTGGTTGACCGAAAAAAGTTCATTCTACACAAAGTACATATAAAGATATCTTTCAAATCTACTCCTAGTTGTTCAGATAATCTAAAAGTAGCTCATGATTTATTTCTCGTGAATGTGCAAAGACAAAATAAACTGTTTTGGATATCTTAAGTCAGAAATTTTCAAATAAAAAAATATCTTTTGATTTTTGTTCAAAATTAGTGTAATAAAAGTAATCGTATACATCAAGAGCACATAGGGGACATTAAATGAAGGAAATTTTTAAACTTTCACCTAAAAAGGTTAAACCAAATTAAATGATCAGCTGTGAAACAACATTCAATGTAAACTTGCTGTACATTAATCTACTTCTAGTTGTGAAAATTATCACGTAGTGGGCAAAAATGTACAGTTACCACTTTAGCCATAGATACGACTTACTTAATTTATTTTAATTTTTTAACTACATGAAAATTAATGAAGTCCAGTCGTAACAGTAATAACTTTTGGGTGTGAAATATACTGGTCATTAAAATATAATTACGGCTGCCCTTACAGATTCCGAAAGAGGCACAGTTCTACAGTCCCAGTTCACCAAATCTTAAGTTTCGAAAATGGCTACTCTTGTTGGTATTAGAAGATGTGCATTATGTTCCCCTATAGCTAACAAAGACATCTAAGGAGCATAACAGTGACCGAAAGTTGATGCTGAGTGATACAGACAGAAGGGTTATGAAGCAGATTGGTACTAGAAAGTATAGACAACATTATCCCAGAAAACATGAGATTAACACAGATCTATAGGAATGTGCGTCATCAAAAACTGTACACCGTAATTTTAAAGTAGAAAACATACATGATAGATGGGATATTTAAAACGGGGATATTTCAAAACCATACAATGTATTTAACCAACAAAAATAATGTTGTTAACATAAATTTTGGACACAATAACAATGAGAGAATGTCATATGGACACACAAAACGTTATTCATCTTACTCCAGACAAACATGCGTATTTACGTTTGGAGTACACCAACACACGCAAGTGATGTTGACTGGTTTCTTCAAATAGCTATGCATGGAGGGGAACGGTTATACAATTGAAATGACATAGCTTCGTGGTCTCTTCAATTGTCGCTTTTTTATTGTCTGCATTGGCGGGTTATAACTAGGGTTTACGACACTATTTTGCCTACCACCTTCATCTAATGAGCAAAATTTGTTCCTTGATTCACTACCTTTGGTTCAAGACCATAATGTATCCTTTCGCACTGCTGTAATCGAATTATTAGAAAAATATCATAAGTTTCAAAACCTTTTGTGAACTCAATTCCTAGGAATTTATTTAAACCATTGTGGAATATTTTGAAGGACATGTTGTGCGTTAGATTTCCACCTCTGGTTACACTTTCTAAATAATTAAACCTTTTATCAGGAGGAATTTCTATATATACATGTGACTCTTGATCATGTTTCGTATTTGTCCATCCCATATTGGAAATAAGCCTAATTAAGGCAAAAGGAGGTACATCAACCTATAAATAAAAATTCTGTCCTATCCCAGTCCTCATAATATTTTGACCAGCCCCTGTACGCATGTAGAATAAACTTAACCATAAATTGAAAATTATATAAACATGCTAATATGAACGCTTATAAAATAAGTTATTTCCTTTTAGCATTAAAAATTATATGTTTCTACTAGCTACCAGTTTTTAATTTTCTTCAGCACTATAGCATCTCATTTATTTCCCTCAAATTTATTCATTAAATGGGGAAGAAATGATCAAGTTTACAGATTAGATCAAAATTTATTCAGAAGATACTAAGTATAAATACTATTAACCAATACTTTTGCTTCTCTTTTGTGAAGTCATTTGTTAATATTCTAGCGGTAAGCCAAAATAATCAATTAAGAATGAAGCAACCACACAAGTGATCAATTTATACTATTACTACATCCTTCTTTTTTTTATACAAGCTTTTTTTCCTCTTGGAACTGCCAAATAGTAATTAAAGTTTAATTGAGTTTATTATTTTAAACAATATTAATACATCATTTTTTAATATTAACTATATACATTACTACTTGCAACTTTTTAGACAAAATTATTTTTGTCTACAAAGTTGCTACTGCATTTACATTGTGTTTTTCCTCAAACAATTAATTAATGATTAATGCATTGTGGCAATAAAATGTATCAAGTTCAAAATCGTAAAAATTACAGAAGTTAAGGGTACTTATAAATTATAAATGATTTTATATTCGAGAGATATTAGTATTTTCGTCTTATCCTTTAATATTTTTTACTTTATACAGAGTAATGGTATTAATACAAAACATATTTGACAATTATTTCCAAAGTGTTCTTTCGAAAAACTTAATTAACCACTTAACGTGAATGCTAGAGTTCACTCGAGCGCGCTAAACTAGACAAACTGTGCATTCGAGATAATTCGAGCAGCGTTTACTATATCGCTATAATTTTTCACACTCGAATGCTATCGAGAATTGAAAATAACAATGTGAAGAAAAAAAGCAATAGTTTTACTGATATTTATCATTTACATGGAATTGTAAGCTATATTCGACAATTTTCTGCAATGTTATCAAAATCCAAAATTGCAATAAAAATTATTATTTTCTTATTTTTGTAATTATTTTTTGTGATTATTTTCTTATTTTTTTAAATTTCTTGGCAATACAACGTTCTAAATTTGTGTTTTTTACAGTAAAAAATTGATATTTTTTTGGTCAGCCTTAAAAAAAAAACAAAAAAAACTGTGCATTAAGAAGTTAAATGAACTATATAATGTGTATATACAAAATATACGATTAGTATCCCTTTGCTATATATCATTGTTAATATTTAAAAAATTGAACGAACTTTTTTAGCACATTTTGAAATTTAATTTACATAATTTCAGTTTACATAAGATTACGGTCTTGCTGGATGTAAAGATATATTTAGATCTTCAGAATTATTAAATTCATCGGAAAAACTACCTCTTTTGTGTTCCTAGATGTAATTACATTATTAACCAAACATTACTTATACACAACTAAACATAACAAACAAAGTATATCATATGGATCACATGAAGCCTGAAATTCATATTTAAACGTTATGAGTACGGATGAGATTCGAGCTTCTTGAATATTACCAGAAGAGATACATTTTTAAATAAATACCATGTATATTAGTCAGATTATCTAAATTTACTCCCCAGATAGATTTGCAAAATCAAAAATTAGAGTCTATTATTTTGCTCAATTAACTCTAATAACATTTGCTTTTAAAATTAGTAAGAGCAAACTACTTTATTTACTTAATGAAGTTTATAAAAGAGTTTAAATTTAATCAGTTTTTTTTCCATAGTAATAAATCTAATAACTAATACAACGGTGGGCAAATGTGATTCTTTGTCGATTTCAATGAAAATTGCAGGCTTATTTAACAAAGCTATTTATTTGGGATATTATGGTAGAGGGATCATCAATTCATGAAATAACACTCATCAAAAAAGCGGTTGTGGAAACGAAAATTATTACATTATTTAAGAATTTCTTTATTAAAAGAAGCATTGCAAACGCAATACAAATATAATTCAAAAGTTTAGTGTAAGGAAGTCTTACAAATATTCAAAATATTCCTTCTCAAAAAAAAAAAATCTGTTAAAAGTTTAATTTCAGTTTTAATACTAAACATACTAACACTTAATACATACCTATTTCTACCATATTAAATACGTTTAATACTAAACAAACTAACACCTAATACATACTAATTTCTACCATACTAAATACGTTTAATACTAAACAAACTAACACCTAATACATACCTATTTCTACCATAGCCACTCAAATGATCGGACTTTATGTTTCCTGATTGAATGTATGAAATATTGATATTGGAAAGGAAATAAACAAATAAACTTTATTATAATTAAACAAAATTGTACACTGTCAAATTTTATGTATTGCAAATACAAATACAGTCGAAATTCGATAATTCAAAGTCCCAGGGGACCCTTAAAAATATTCGACTTATCCGAAGTTCGAGTTATCGAAGTTACCTACTATTCCTCTCAACTGGCACTTAAGATGAGTCGACATGGTTTAAATGATTTGATATGTGCCTTAATACTGTAGTTATACACACTTCAATTTTTTAATAGCCTATGTAAACAACAAAAGAAGAATGGGTTCAAAAGGTTTAAAACTCAAGAAATTTGGCCTATTTACATATTAGTTCGTATACATACCATGTACAGCTCATTTGAAAAAAGCAGTTATTTTTAAGATTGTTGGCATTCACAAAGTAACCTAATTTTTTAACACAGTTAAATAGGGGGTTGTCTGTACCTTCGGTGGTCTCCAGGTATTGTTGTAAGATGTGAATAGCGTTCTGTGCTTGTTCGTGACCTTCGAGAACGAAGGTTCTCAAAGGTCACGAGTGGACTGGAATTCGAAGTTTTGAACAGAATTGTGTTTTTTTACCGGGGAAATCTATCACAAAAACTTCGACTTAGAAGATGTTCACTTCGAGTTATCGAGACAATTTTTTAAAGAAAAGTATAGAAATAATTCGGGACTTGATTAAAAGTTCGAGTTAGCGGATTATTCGACTTATAGGAAGTCGAGTTATCGAAGTTCGACTGTAATAAGAATTTTTAATTCATCAACCATCGCATTTTTTTACATATACATTACCGGTTATTTGACCAGTTTGTGGTATGTTTAGTGTTATATATAACATGTTAGTGGGAATCTTTTGTACTTAGAGTTGAATTTCGTAAAATTCGGCTCTTTGTAGATTTCAATGAAGACTTCAGGCTTATTTTATAAAGCTATTTATTTGGGATATTATGGTAGATGGATCATGAATGCATGAAATAACACTTATTAAAAGGCGGCTGTGCAAATTAAATTTTATACATTATTTAAGAAGTTCTTTATTAAAAAAGCATTGCAAATGCAATACAGATATAATTCAAAAGTTTAGTGTAAGGAACTCTTGCAAATATTTAAAATATTCATTCTAAAAAAAATTCTGTTAAAAGTCTAATTTCAGTTTTAATACTAAAGGTACTAACACGTAATACATACCTATTTCTACCATAACAACTCAAATGACCGAACTTTATGTTTCCTGATTAAATGTATGAATTATGGATATTGGATAGGAAATAAACAAATAAACTTTATTATAATCAAACAAAATTGTATACTGTCAAATTTTATGTATTACAAACGCAAAGAATAAGAATTTTTAATTCATTACCCATCGCATTTTTTACATATACAGTACCGGTCATTTGAACAGTTTATGGTATGTTTAGTGTTAAATATAACATGGTGGAAATCTCTTGCATTTCGAGATGAATTTTGGAAAATTCAACTATCGATCACAGTGATTACCATCTTGTAGAACGTCTGCGACCGCTTTAACAAATCTAGCTCCAAATTTCAAATATTCACTCAAAGGTAAATGTTTCCTGATTGAATGTATGAAATATGGATATTAGAAAGGAAATAAACAAATAAATTTTATTATAATTAAACGGAATTGTATAGTGTCAAATTTTATGTATTACAAACACAAAGAATAAGAATTTAATTCATTACCCATTGCATTTTTATGTATACATTACCGGTCATTTGAACAGTTTATGGTATGTTTAGTGTTAAATATAACATGTTGGTGGAAATCTCTTGTATTTCGAGATGAATTTCGTAAAATTCAATTATCGATCACAGTGATTATCATCTTGCAGAACGTCTGCAACCGCTTTAACAAATCTAGCTCCAAAGTTCAAATATTCACTCAAAGATAAATATTTTATATTTTTTATTTCATTTTAATTTTAAAAAAATAATTGTTTTGAAATTTTATTGAGAACTTGTCTATGTGATCCTATTTTCCTGTACACTTTATATGGCATTTAAGATTTTTGTGCCATTTTAATTAAAACTTAATTTTTGTATTTAATGCTATATAAATATAGTGCAACACTTTACAAAGTACATAAAACCTAAATGCATATCTGATCTCACAACTGCTGTATTATTACCTCATACGAGACATTTTTAATGCTGTATTCCAGTAATTTAGTAGTTTTGGTAGTTTTATTTCATTTTAACTTTTAAAATATAACTGTTTTGAAATTTTATTGAGAACTTGTCTATGTGATCCTATTTTCCTGTGCACTTTATATGGCATTTAAGATTTGTGTACCAGTTTAATTAAAACTTAATTTTTGTATTTAACGCTATATAAACATGATGTAAATCTTTACAAAGTACATAAAACCAAAATGCAACTTTGATCTCACCACTGCTGTATTATTACCTTATACTAGAATTTTTTTCGTGCTGTATTCCAGTAATTTAGTAGTTTTAAGATAAAGCTACTAACTAATATATGTAGTAATAAATGCAATATAGCGAATACCAAAAATAGAATATATTAATGTTTCTAATATATTCTATTTCTCAGTTATTTCATTTACCGTTTGAACGTCTTGATAATTTGTGCTGATTCCACTTATTTTAAAATCCATCCATATGATATTTTGTTCTTATAAATCGAGAAAATGTATGGCACAAAATCTTTTCCAAATGTGGTACATATTCAAGTATGTGCAAGTTTTTTTACGTTAAAATTAGTTGGTTTTCATTATCTAAAGCTAGAATCAATAATAATCAGTATAAATATAAATCAGTATCAGTATCAATAAATCAGTAGTTTTTCCTCAAATATGTGTCTAAAAATTATATTCTTTATTTAGGTTCACACCCATATAATTTTCCTATATCTTTAAAACTGTGAACCTCCATATAAAATATTGTTTTTTTCCTCCATTGCTTCATTAGCACGTACTTCAGTTTCAGTTACAATTAAGAGCCATTGATTTAGAATCTCTTTAATATCAATGTATCCTCTCTATCTAGTTTTATTTCTTCTTTTACCATGTTTATTATTCTACTCTTCACGCCGTTTACCATCATTAGATATCATCCGTGAAATTGTAAATTTCGGAACATCTGTTAATATGTTTCCGATCGGTGTAAATCTTTGCTGGACATCAGACTTCTCACTTTATCAAACAAAGCTGTTTCATTATTTAGAGTGGTGGTCTCTAAACAGTATGTGCGGCGTAACCTAGGTATGTTGCGAGAATATTAAATGATTTCGCAAAATGATGATCAAATTGAGTTCAGTATGTCTAAAAAAACCCATTAACATCCAGTCTGACACAAAAAGAATGTCTACTTGCTTACACATCTTATAATTTGCGCTACGAGCAAAATAGGAGAAATGCGTCATTAAAAAAAATTCAAATTACGTTAAATTTTAAAATAAAAAGGATAGTATTATTTTTTATTTTAACACATTGAAGACGGGAGACGGGAATTCCCGTCTTTTATTTTTCAACTGTTGGCGACGGATGACGGAACTTCAAGTTTTTTTAATTTTTTTTTATTTTTTTGTCATTACTTTAACAAAAAATGTGTGGTAACTGAGGCTAGACACTTTTTAGCGCATAACGTCTTCAATGTGTTAAGTATTATTTGTTAACAATAAAGATATTTAATTCCAAACTGACTAATGAAACATCTATGATGGTAAAACAAATATATGAAAAAAAAATGTTAAACTGATAATAAGTTGTGGTTGAAGCAATGAGATGCTAAAGAAACCTTTGAATTGGTCCAAACCTCAACTAAAATAAGTATTATAAGCTCAGAAAAACTAAATTCAGTCGATAGCTGCTTCTATGCAACAGACACTGGTAAAAAATTTCTAAATATTTCTCAGTTTTGATCCCTTTCCTTCTATACTTAAATATTAATGTTGGTGTTTCTTATTTTCAAGTTATATTACAGAAATCCATAATTTGTAGCAAACATATAATATACATGATACGAAACAGATGTATTTAATATCTAAAGTAGAACTAAGTTTTGCAATGATGTACAGAGGGAAATTTTATTCTTCATCCTAATTTTTTTTATAAATGCTGGCCTAATAATTCCTCAGGTTTGTTTAAAACCGTCAAGCAAACACCCACTTATAAAATGAAGGTTGTTTGCTTGTTTTTGTTTGTTTGTCACTATAAACCTTTTAGAAAGTTCTATTATAAACTTCAAATATAAATATATTTAAATGAATTTATAAAAAATTAAATGTTTCTCATAAAAATGGAGATTAAATTTTAGGAAAATGCTGCAAGCTTAATATACTTATTAGTCTGTTCTAAATTAAAGAAATATTCAGGAAGAATGCAAAGGTAAACAGTTATATTTTATAGTTATATCAAAACCTTAGTCTTATTAAGTATCATTAAACTAATGGGATTATTCGGATCTGGAATTAAAATTAATAAAGAATTCAAAATAAAATTACATTTATTTAGACGAAAAGTTTCATATTTACTGTTTAAAATGATTATGTTAAATTATCTCATACCTGTCTGCAGTTTTTACAGTGTAATATTATGGGATCTTTTAAGAAATAGTGGAGAATTTAAGCAGAAAATGAAAAAAACACTAAATTTCACTGTTAAATAACAAATATAGACAGTGAAGTTAACCTTCTTATAATTCCCTATCTTAGAACTTTTTAAGCTCAATTTCAACTCTCGAATAACATTAGTATGCTTTATCTGCCTTATAAATTTTATTCATGTGAAAAAACACCGTAATTAACGCAAATTAATTACACTTATTCTTGGTATTTTCTCCATTAAAGTGACATTTAAAAACTTCTTCAATAAAAACCCGAATGGATACACGTCATTTTCTGTGGTTATAATTACTATATGTTTTCTGTTATACGCTATTCAAGATCTAAGAAAAGCGGCCCGTCTTTAACTCCTTAATTAAAAGCCTGTGTTGTCAACACAATTCGAGGGGACATGTGGTCTACAATTAATGTCTCAAAAACGGCCGCTCTCAGTAATTATTGCAGTCTTCAATCGCCCAGGAGGAAGTCAGATGGCTAAGTTTGAACAAAGCTTTTCATGGTTTAAAAGGCAGAGAGCAAATACCTCTCATTGTCTGAAGTGGATTGTCGATTCCCTAAGCGAATAATTGGTAATTAATGTCGACTTTGTAATTTTTTACTCTGCTCTTAAGCTTTCTCTGCTAATAATAAGAATGGATGAGTCAATATATGATTGAAAACGTAGAGATTTTTACAATTATAGAAAGCTGTTGATGAATAAAGCTTGGTTTTTTGGAGAAGTCACAAAAAAGAATCTTCAGTACATAACTTCTGAAGCTAATCCCTACTTATATTAAAATATTTGGACCGTAAAAATTAACTTAAATTTTACCCTAAAATTATCTAGATGTCAAAGCTGTAATTTTAAAGCTACTGTGTAAAGTTTTGAGAAATCTAAAGTTTGAAGAAAAATGTTGTAAGTGCATGATTTTAAAAAAAACAGACTAACTTCGGGATTTAAATTCTTTCGATGAAATGCAATATAATATTATAAGATAAAGTTGTAACTCTTTAGCTAACTACAAAAGAAACTTGAGCTTAAAACAAATTGTTTTTTAATTTTTTGTGCTTTAAATCCTGGAGGAATGACCAAATTGATGGAAAAAGGTTCAAGTGTGGCATAAAGGATAAAAGAAAGTACCACACCTCCTTGGAAGATGAATTTCATAACTTTTTAAACATAGGAAATTAAGTTGATAATTCAATAAAGAACATAGCTTTGCACTTCATTCTGTTAAAGTTAAGAAATATGCAAAAAACAAATTTTAGATATCTCCAACAATAATTCAAGACATTTCTATATATCAGAACTTTACCATAAAATGATCTATCTAATAATATTAACATAACTTCATGAACATTTTAATATACCAAATATTGCGAGTGAAACTTACTTAAATCGGGAGCTAAGAATATATCTAATCTTATTGTACTGAAGGATTGTAACATTCCAGATACACTAAACAGAAATACTCTCAATTTTATAGAAATTTATAACGTTACAGTACAAAATATATATATTAAAAGCTTTTCGTTGTTTTTTTTTCTAAAATTTCGATGAATAACAAGTTTGTTTTCGTATTGTGTTGATTATTAGAACTTCCAGATAGATACTTTGTGTCAGTACACATTCGTGTTTAACTTCCGAAGTAATGTATATGAGGAATAAAAAATTAGTATGATCAATTAATATCGTAATCAAACTAGTTAACTAAACCTATTTAACTAGAAGTGACAAAAAATTTCATATACTTTGATGCCCTTAAATAAATACAGAATATTAATTTCTTCAAATTTAAGTAATATATAAAATTGTGAGTTACATTCTTATAGGGGTTAGGTTGCCATTAATTTAAAGTGAAAACCAGAATTTTTCTTTTAATTAAAACAATTAATAGGTTTCTTAGTTTCCAAGTAAGGTTAAAATATGTCGTTAAACACAGAACTGTAGTATAAACAATGCTGAATTTGATTTACAAGAATTACAGTGTTTATTTATAGTATCATTAAATCGATAAAATTCAGACAAAATATTTCAAAATAAGTAAATAATAAAATGCCATAAATATATAAATTTGAATATTATAACTATGTAGGTATACTGATGGTCGACCTTAAATACATCAAATCTTGGAAGCTTATATCACAAAAATGTTTTTAAAATTTAAAAGATATTGGGAAAACCTTTCTCAACTTCTCTATAGAGAAAGTGCATGTTTGTAAACAAATACGAGTGCTGACTACAACTCAACTTTTCGTTGGCAAAACATTGCTTGTTTTCATTGTATTTTGTGAGCTTCGATATGGATCACGTATACAATAAAACTAAATTTATTTAAGGAAATTGGCAGGAAATATCAGAAACTGGCCAAGTAATTCAAAATAGATTTTTTGGCACATATTTTTTTTAAATTAAACACTTTACGCAGTACTATTAATATCATAATCAAAGTATAACTACTTTGATTATGTTAACAGGCACAATAAATTATGACATAAATAAGAATCTGCAGTGACGCGTAGCCACCCCAAGACTCCTTGGTCGAGCGACGTGCGGAGGTGACATGTAATTGTACCGGTACAACACTTACCGGCGCGAGATATGAACAGCAGTGCATGAGTCTCTCACCTCGCTAATGTCCTGCTAGCTGCTGTACTTTTTCCCTCGTGGAAATATTTGAATGAAGTCGAAATGAATGTTAAGTTTTGGTTAACGGCTCAATCTCTTTCCTTTTGTTTAACGTTCATTTGCGATAAGAGTTGGAATGCAACTTTGGATCCGCTCGTATCTGCAACTCTAATAAAAATGTACAAAACCCGATCATTTTAAGGACAAAAATTAACGTTTATAGGTTCAGTACTTCTCACAAAAGCATAGAAAATACATTAGAAATATGAAAAAAAAAAACTTTTAACGTTTTATTACCATTCTGAAAATGATTGCTGAAAATTCAAGAAGAAGAACTTGGAGTCCAGTTTTGATTTTTCAAAGCTTTAATCCAAAGCATTAGTAATGTAGAATCTTTAGGAAAGCAATGAAATCCAATATTTTCACATATTTTGAAACGCTTAGTACAGCCATACGTACAACAACTTGTTACCATCCCCTATATAATAATAGCCTAAGTTATCTGTCTATCTGTCCTCGAATTTATGAAGTGGTTAGACCTGGAATGGATAGAGGCATCCATAGTTAGCAAAATTCAAACCGAGTGATGTTTATCTTCTCCTAAAATATCAATCCGATTCTAGAATAGATTGGTATAAACATGCTTCATATCGCAGCTAAAAATACTGTTGTCTTTAAAACGTTCGAAATCCACCCCTTCCCCCCTTTTCGAGAGTGTAATGCCATTATTTCAAGCCCTATTTTCCCCGGTAAAAAACAGGCGATTACATTTACCAATTTATCCCATAATAAATAGGTAAAAACAACATTTATTTCTAGCATTATGACGTCATTCCTTTAGCCATCTTAATTACTCATTTCTTATTTTATATTATTTAAATATCGTCTGCATTATTTTCATGCGTTTTATCACTGAACGTAGATATTACGTAAATAATTTTATTTTATATTTGGCTTAAATAATAGATTAGGTACATATGTGATCATTTAAAATTTAATCATCGTGTTTTTTTTGTTGCAAGATAATTCTCAGCCAAAAAACAAACCATTTTATTTACATGCCTCATAGGGTACTTTACAATTTTGGAAAATTAATAATTTTACTGATCCCGTCACATGATGGGCTATGTCCTAGTTTTCAGATAATTGACAAAATTAAAACCCCGATACAAGCACAATCCGTAGGAAATTCAAATGTTTTGCCAACGAGGAAGTTGAGCTGCCATTTTTGCTGCACCTGACGTCATGTACACATTCTCTATTGTATTTTTAGTTATTCTGACAGGTAATGTATTCTTGTTATCAATATTTATTTTCCACTCATTGATTTCATCTTCCATTGATTTTATAATGCTACCAAAAATTCTTTCACGCGCTTATAACTTAACTTCAAGATACAATGTTTTTCCATTAAATTTATGGTGGCAGATATAGGTAATGATGCGCGTCTTTTGACGTGAATGAGATAAATGGAGGTTTAATTTACACTAAAGTCACATTAAACACCGCGAAATTATATAGCTCTTACAGATTACAGCTATTAATTTTAAATCATTGAAACTAAACTAGGTATCCGCCCAGGCTGCCTGCAATAATTTAAAACATGTGGGAATAAAAAAAAACACAGTAAAACTAAAAGTAGTTACGACATACTGTTTTCTTGAGAGAATATGTAGCAGACTACGTTACTAAAGACAAGTGAACATTGATAGTTTTCTAATGGAAATGGGAAGCACATTCGGAAGCCTTTCAAAAAATATTTTAACCTTAGAAGCTATCGTGATCATGTCGAACATAGTTTCTTTCTTTTGTCATACCTGAAAATCAACATTTAAAAATTTATTTTAAAACTAGGAAAGGTAAGTAATGCATGTTCATTCATTTTGAAAAACGTGTTATTGCAAATTGGACCTACTTTCAATTTCTAATATGTTATTATTTTAACTGCAAGATGTCTACGTAAGTATAGTGCTGATGGATGAAGAAAATATACTGTTTTATTGTTTATAAACATATGCACTATGGGTACTACCATATTACGGTCGACATATGTTACTGGTGACTTCTGCGTCGTAATGATGTCAGAGAGGTAAATTTATGGTACCAAATTCTCATCTCTGGCGATTTCTGACGTCATTATGGCGCGGTAGTCACCAGTGACATATGTCTACTATAATATGGTAGGAGCCTATAAAAATAAAATTCCACACATATTTTGTGGTTTATTCTATTTTTAGTACGATTCATACGCGTAATTTAGTAACAATTAGCCTCAAACTTTTGAAAGAGGCTCTCTGAAGAACTAATGCATTTGCGGGACACTTGCTGTCCCAGTCCCTCTGAAAGGATTAAAATGCTTAACCAAAACTTTAATCAGAAAAGAGATAAAGAGCTGTTAACCCATTTCAAATTTAATACAACTCTTTTACAGTATTTATTTATATAGTTAGATTAAATGTGAAATTTTGTAAACATAATTCATCCAATTTGATTTAAGAAGTCTTATTTTTGAAAAACAATGTATCTATTCTGCTTATTTCTATCTCTAGTTTTCTCTAACTGGGTTTAACCCCTTCCCTGTTTTGCCCGTACGGCGTACGGGCACAGCTTTAGGGCTTTTACTGATTTGCCCGTAAGGCGTACGGGCAATCTGATTTCTATTTCACTTGCACTGTTTCGGCCGTATTTTTTTCCAATTTTAGTAACAAATTATTCGTATAGATGGTGATAGTTGTCCAGTAAATGAGAGCTTCCAGTTTATTGTATTTTCTACTCTGATTGGTTCAAAAGCGAAGGTTTTTTTGTACGTTTTGTATCAGAAGACGAATTGTTAGATTTCAGTGTCTAGCTTTCTGGTTATATTTTACTAACAGCCTGATAATTTTATTGATGTAAGAGTTGACTCATATATTTTTACTTTTAAATAATGGATAATTCAGAGCTTATGGAGCTAATTTCTTGAGATTCGAACTGTGACTCGGAATCAGAAACTGAATTATCTGTAAATGATAGTAGCGAAAGTTTACTAGATGACCTGGATATTAGCGACTCTGATAGTAGTACAGATGGAATCAGTCAGCAAGACAATTTTTTAAAAATTAATTGTGATAATCCTTCGGATTCACCTCCTAGATTTGCTTTCACTGGAATTCCAAAAATTAACTTGGATATCGATGAGACTAAAGGTAAACTTCAGTTCTATGATGTTTTCATAGAAAGAAAAAAGTTGTAATAAATGCTTAAAAATATTAAAATTGTTAATTTTAATAACATATCTTTAAATAAAAATGTAAAATGAACAAAAAAATGCAATAAAAAAATGTGACATTTTTTGACCGAATTCTGGAAAAAAAATGAAACTGTCAAAGGGTTAATACTTTTATTATTACTATTATTTTTACTATTAACTCTATTGCGTTATCTTTTTATGATCCTATTGTTATAGCTGAAAGACTTTTAATAAATTTAAAACAAGCAAATAGCGAAATTTGGAAATGTAAGTGCAAATAGTAGATGCATAAATGATTTACTGCACAATAAATTTTCAGCTCTCAAATGTTTTATTTTGATTAGAAAACGTCTCCTAAACAGAACGATAGAAGTCTAGAGTTAAGCATATTTTTCCCAAACATCTTTCCAGCCAAGTGATTTTCTTATTGTCCTTTCACTCTGAAATTTAACGAGTATTAATTTTAGAGTATACAAAACAAATAGTTAAAATAAGTGGTTAAAATTAATAGTTTTCAAATACAAAACTTGTCAGTTCTGTAATTTTGTACACTTTTGTTTAAGAAATATGGATATTTTCATAACTTACTATTTTATTACTTTCCACTAATGCTTACAATAACAATTCAGCTTTATAATAGGCTCTAAAGGGTATTCGATAAAATCTGATGTAGGCACGACAGGAATTTTTTGTGCGCTTTTAAAAATTATAACTTTTATTTTGATCATACGTGTCATTAAAATTGTTATTTAGACATATTAAGGTTTCAAAGTTAGTTTCATTTCTTAAAGTAACAGTGATAAATAGAGCTCGAGTAATGCAATCTGTCGGTGAGAGAGACGCTAATATGTGTTATATTGAGATTTTTCTTTTACAAAGATTAAGAGTCATAAACAGCTTTTTTGTGATTATAAGATTTCATTTACTCTGCTCTTCGAAGCAATAAAATTTAAACTGTAAATAGATTTTTATTTTATATCTTAGTAAACTTTGTTTTAATTGCATGGGAATACATCGATATATTTCTTTAGCTTTATGTGAGCAGCGTAAATGTCCTTTATATTTGAATCTTCCGTTACATAGGCCGAACGATGGCCGATAGGTTAGAGTGCTGGCTCTCGGTTCCGGAGTTCTCGGGTTCGAATCCCACTGTGGTATGGATGTTCGTAGCCATTCGGAATCGTCTTCAAGCTGTAGGTTCCGGTCTCATTAGCCCTCTTGTTGAAAAAAAGTAGACCATAGCACTCCCAACCAACCTATACCCTTTTAATCTATATTTTATCGTTTTGATGCGTGTTCTACTGTGTGTCAATCTTTTATCTTTCGTCTGGCGCATCTTGTCCTTATTGAACCTTGCGCCATTAAACCCCATCCAACCAACCAACCCAACCAACCAACTTCCTTTATATAGAGTATGACTCGCAATCAAAAATGAAGATACACAGTTAGATTTTATAATAGACCTAAATACAGAATTTTAATGTCCTATGCCTAATCATTTCCAATCAAAACAAATATTCGTTTTGTTGAAATATTCAATTGTATAAAATTCAGATTGTAATAAAAAACGGGACTTTTCAACTTTTTACTGCAAGAGCCCTAAATATTAAATTTCCATATACCAAGAGTAATCAATCATTTTTGAGCTGTTCGTGGTATATGTGCACTCACAGACGTTACCTCAAGGCTACCCAAAATACATTCAGAGGTGGACAAAATAAATATTTAAAGTCTAATTGACCAACGAACAG
This sequence comes from Pardosa pseudoannulata, assembly GCA_032207245.1. Taxonomy (NCBI): domain Eukaryota; kingdom Metazoa; phylum Arthropoda; class Arachnida; order Araneae; family Lycosidae; genus Pardosa; species Pardosa pseudoannulata. The sequence continues at coordinate 91,579,613 of CM063504.1, read as the reverse complement.
ACGTGAAACTGAAGCTTGTAAACATTGATTCATGTATGGGAAAAAAGTGAGTACTTCTATTGAAATGGGAAAACTGAAATGTTTCGCAATTATAACACTTCTACTTCAAACAAAACGGTAAAAACATCCGTATTTGTGTAAAAAGCATGTGCATCGAATATTTTTGATAAAGCTCAATTTTGAACAATCAGTAATAATAAATATAATATAATATTTATATGGACATTTCAATCACATTTACTCATATCTTACTAATACCATACTAAATTTTCCTGCAGATTAACTACAGATAAAATAAATTAATTCTGAAAGTCCATTGTCATTATAAGTATTTTCATTTATTTCAGTAGCTAGTAGTATGCATAATCTAATCAACTAATACCAGGTGTGACTCTGAAATTTTTAAGGTTTTCCTTAATGGGTGCAGTTAAATTTATCAAATTTCAGGCATGTTCAAAGAAATTCCAACATCAATACACTATTGTAATATCATTTTTGTAAAGTTTCAAAACCTCAAGATATCCATTTAGGGGAATCTATGATAAAAACTTTTATAGCTACATCAATCTCCTCTCTGAAAAAGAATATGTTTACCCCGTGATTTTAGACTAAAAATAACCAAAACTCCCACATATCAGGATTAGGGATTATGTTCTATCACTTTGATATGTTTTTGCTCAAGAAATTCGATTGTAATTCTTTCTGAATGTGAATATCGTGTACTTCTGAAGAAAATGACATTACATAGTTTTCATTGCTCGCCATCTTTTCATCATTATTAGTTCGAGATCACTCTCAAATACACGTATTTCACTTTCTTGGCGTATTATTCAATTTTGAGTGTGATTCATACGAGTAATTTAGCAAAAATTATGCCTAAAAAGTTTGAATAAAAGTTTAATCACTAAAGAGATGAATATCTACCAAACTGCATTTAAACCTTAATAGTGTGTTGGAACGTCAATAAGCTGTATATACATTTCATCACCAGTTAAGCCGGTAACCATCAATAAGTAGTTTTAGGATTTCTTTGCAAATTCTCACACGCTCAGCTTTTTTTTTTTTTTTTTTTTTTTTTTTTTTGTGTGTGTGTGTGTGTGTAAATTATAGGAGACTCAACGATAATTTGTTTTTTATTTTGTGCAGTTTACCATAACTTTATGCATAACTGTGATTCTAATGTTATGTTCCTTCTGTATCATTTGTTAAGTGCAGCGACTAACATTACGAATTAACATTTTTCGTACGGGTTATTTCATATTTTCTAGGACAAAAGCTGACCAGGTTCTTCCTATGTGTTCTTCATTAAGGAAAGAACTTCGATATCAAGGAAATTCTTCCAAACCATATGTAAGGAATTTGCACCCACGAAAACACGTGTGCTTTGATGGGGGGGGGGCGATAAGGATTTTCGGTGTCGTTGGATGCTTTTGCAGGGCCTTGGAGAAGGAGGATGTGCTCTCTTCGGTAGGGCTCAAGTTTCCAGACATCCCCCCCCCGAAAGAAGGGAGAGATCTGCAAGAGGGAAGCCGAGTTCAGAGAGTTCGGGAGTCGAGATAGAGCCGGCAGCCGAGAAACATCTCTCTGTGCTGGTGTGAGGAAAGACGACGCTCGGTTTCTAAAATTCTGGCTAAGACTGGCTCTGAAACTCACTATGATATTTGATTTTCTTTAATTTTGTTTTTTTAATATTGTAAATAAATGTGTGTTGTCCATCTAGTCCTGATGTGCCTTAATTTTGATTATGCATCCCAACGACAGTGCACGAACATATCTGCCCCAGTAAAGTAGGCGGGCAGGTCCCAGGTTAACGTGGAGCACCTATAAAGCGGGTGCGTTATACCATCAAAACTATCTAAATGCAGTAATACGAAATTTTCTTTTCCAAATGCTTATAGCATAAGTTCTTGTTGATTTAACACCCTTCAAAATCATAAAATATTATAGTGTGATTATGATCTATTTTCAACTCCCTTTCTCTTTCAATGAAAATTAATTTCATTACAGCTAAATTGCAACTGTTGCTACAAATACGTCTGTGGCCTAAAAGAATTGAAGTTTACATTTTAATGAATTGTTTTCGCTTATCATCTGAAATTGTCTAAAATATTCCATGGTAAGCTAAGTATTTAGGGTTTAAAAGCTTAATTTTGTAAATTTCTTATTAAAAGCTTTTACTCATTTATGAA
>CM063504.1:91529924-91572424 GCA_032207245.1 Pardosa pseudoannulata | reverse complement strand
AGCCATAAATATATTCCTGTCAACACTGCATTTCATTACCATTAATATGCTGTTTGTATGCCATCCTGGAAAGAATTGCAAATGCCCTCATTCAATAACAGTCTCTCATAGATTTCTTATTTGAATAAGCTACCCTTAACTTCATTCTTTATATATTTCAGATGAAAGATATTTGTTATTCCTACTTTACTGTAATTAAAAAATAAATCTCGAAAAAAAAATTTATTTGTAGATGATTGGGTGAAAGGCGAAATGACGTCAAATGAAATGCTGCTGTTGTTTCAAGAAACAAAACCTAGATTGAGTTAGAACATTGCGAAAGAAAAATTTTATATGCATACATATGAGCGTGTGTGCATTTGTGAAGTAAAGAGAAGAGAAAATTCAGAAAGAAAATATGATACGCTGTACAGAAAAACGAAACACAACCAATGCATTGATATCTAAAATGTCGAGGTATAACTATTGTTTTAAACAAGTTATTTAACATTTGACTGATGTTAACTAACATTAACATTTTATTGTTTTACTTAATACGAAATAGAAGTTCTATTTATAAGCTTAACGATATAAGGATTAAGCCGATACTTAAGAACATACAGTCAAATGCTAATACCATGTGTAAATGAGTTTAAAGGGCACAATGAAAGTTAAGTGTTCAGCAACCGTCGGGGAGTAATTAAGTCATGTTATGGTTTGGTATGGTTTATAGCACCACGGTCTTCTGTAATTAAGACATGAGTCAAGATAATAGAAACTGGAGGTACTAAGTATGGCTGTTAGAAGGTGGATTTAAAAATGGATTCAAGCTGTATCATTAACTATTTAAAACAAATACACTGAATTTTTGAACTGAAGTAGTCTTTCGTTATTTTTTTAGTGCTCTACAGTTTTTTTCAAGTACATGGTTTGTTATAATTTTTCTTGTTAAATAAAGTATATACTCCCATGAGTTATAACAACTGACTAAATTAAAAATTATTAGGTACTTCCTATTTTCTTTAATTCTTCCTGTGAGATGCATGAATGCATATGTATATACAAACGTAAAAAAAGTTATGAGAGAAATTATTGAAATCACTTAAAATTCAAAAAGAGTATTTAAATTCAGAGTTATTCCTTATTATCAGAATACTCTATAAAAAATATTTTCAAATGTCTCACCGCAAAAAATTACAGACAATCCAGTTAAGGATATTTATTAATATTAATTCTATTGTTTCTTAACACATTGTATGCGGGACACGTACTAGTACGTTTTCTGACGATTGATACTTGAGCGCATGTCACGTACTAGTACGGGTTAGTGTAACAACATGTTTTGTTTGTGGGTACAAAAATAACGGTATATACAGAAAAATGAAGCCGAATGTTCTTGTCTACTACATAGATTCTGGAAAAATTTAGACAAATAAAACTAGTTTTTACATCAGATGATGTTACTGATGTAAAATTAAATAATTTTCGATCTATTGAGATTTAACTGAATAACTAAATTTAAGCGCAAAATGCCCACTCCCGGTACAATTCCGCTGCAAAATTTACCGCACACAATGTGTTAACTCATTCAGTCTTGCTTCTCGTCTTCGCATGTAGAGTGATGCAATATGTCATCGTGTAATATGTGTATTTTCTTCAAACCTAAATGGTGGCATTTCTAGTTTTTACAACTCAAAAAGGACCTCGTTAATATTAAGAGAGTTTTGTCAACACCTATAGACAGTATTTTCTCAAAGCGGAGAACTTTCTTTTATTGTTAGCATTCGCCGTATTGTTGGCTTTCATTCTCCCTTTTATTGTAAGAAAACCTTATAGGAACGTCAAATTAATTCCCTATGACGGGACAACATAAATGACATTCAAGCCATACTTAGGATTTGAAACCACACCCTCCAGCTTGCTGGACAAACCCTCTAACCACTATACCTGCTGGGCAGCCTTATGAACAATAAAATGTAGGGTATATTTTTCTATGCGTTGCAGAAATTTAGTTTATTAAAGGTTTGGTTTGGTTTGGAGAGCTACGGTCTACTGTTTTGCACACGAGGGCTAATGAGACCGGAAACTACTGTTTAAAGCCGAGTTTATTAAAAGAATGTTGAATAATTAACATTAACTAAGCACACCAATGAAAAACCATTTGTTTACAAATGATATTATAACAAAATCCTTACACTAGCAGTAGAAGACTGTCTCTACTGTGTAATACTGCCGATAAGAAATCTGTGTATATGTAAAGAATCACAGATAGATGGGAATCTAAAAGTGCCTGTTAAAACCTTAAATTAGTTTATATATATGGAATATTATTAATTCTGTCTATTCATTTTTTATCTTTATTTTCTCTAAATTCTCTAATGACAGAGACTCCTTTTTTTTTGAGAATTTTCTCTAATGACTTTCATTTATCTTAAATCTAATTTTTAATAATTGTAGCATTTGATTAGTATGAAATGTTTTTTATTGTGGATAATAGTTCTCTTGTTTTAGCAAGTTGGTTAGGCTTCTCATATCCCTGTATTCCTAAATAAAATCATTTACATTTAATTCCTCTCATATAAAACATTTGTAACATTATTTTACTCGCGTCAGTAGGGTGTACAATTATTATCTCTTCGTAACTGTAAAATATTCATGTACCTAGGTACTTTCCCACGATGGTCAGCACATGCATGCACAGCTGTAGAAGAAACTTCCAAGTAGAATTTAGGACTTCGATTGTTGACTTCGAGTTTTAGGGACCTCTGCGGAGGAGTTATAGATCACGGAATGGCACAAGCTTAACGGTCAAGGTCGCACAGAGATGTAACTGTGAGTTATGGTGGTAGGGGCTAGAAATAATGTCAGCTTTCACAAAAGGTACTATTTTAATGAGCCCACCTGCACTACCGAAGGGGGTGCAGATGTAGAAAAATTTCAACAACAAGTGACTGGCAAAGAAGAAAAAGGGCGTTAAAACTGAGGTGAGGAGTGGGGTAAGAGAATGAAGAAAAGGAGTCGAAGTCGGGATTGAAGAATTGCTGGACACCCAGAGAGCTCGGACCAGCAATCGAGTCCCGAAACCCGCATACCACCATAGACGCACAGCAAAATAACGGCCGCTAGGCCAGTACCAACGCCCTTTTACGCCCTTTATATCCTGGTGAAAGACCGAGTCTGCTCCCCTGTAATATCCGGAGGTAAATAGATTTAACATATTTATGGCGGTTATTTAGGCCTCCTTTAGTAATTCAATATTTTGATTAAGGAATAACGTATAACAAAAGAGAATTGTAATAATTATTGTGTATTGATGAATATAAAATCCAAATAATTGCTGGTTATGTTATATGGTGGTTAAGTAGTGTAGCAATTTGTAAATAGTGTACAGAATAAATGTTCTAATCCAAATAAAAGGTATTATATTTTGACTGTGCTTCCCCTTTGTAGATGAACACTGGTGTTAGTATTGTAAGTACATTACAACAATTCAATTGACGTTTTCAATTGTAGGTAAATATTCAAAGTAGAAGATTTATGCATAAAATAATTCATAAGAGAACATTTACTTTAAAAGTTAGAATATGAATATAAAGAAATATGAATCTGAGAAATATGATACGAGTAATGAAGTGTTCAACATTGTCTAAGCTTTTTCAGATGAAGTAGAACAAAACAGTCAAATAGATTCAATTGGAAGATAGCCGAATATGTGGAGTTTTATGTTTCATTACTGAAGTCTATGGGTTCGACTCCAATTCTAGAAATCGATGTTCGTAGCCGTTCAGAATCAGATTCAGCAGTATCTGGTAAAAAGCACTCTCAAATTAAAAAAAAATATTGACCTTAACTATCCAAACCAAACCAAACTATATAATTTCAATACCATATGTTGAAAGACTTAAAAGGGAGATACTTCTTTGCTTGTTCTTGATTTAAGTTATTTTCATATAATTATTTGTAGTTTTCATTTCTCTCTATATATTTTTGAAAGCGGTGTAAGTCCATTTTGGCAACAAATTAGTTAATGATAAAAATGAATATAATTTACTATGAACTTTATAAAAATAAGTTTTAAATAAAATTACTAGTTTTATATAAAAATATAAAAATATAAAACTAAAATATATTAAATTATAAAATATAAAAATATAAAAAAAAATAAAAATTTATATAATATGAAAAAATATAAAACTAGTGTAATAACATGCATGCATATTTTTTTTAAATTATTCAAGTGCAAGCTCTTAAATAGCTGCATATAAAATAGAATACACTTACACCACTTTCAAAGAAAACGGCTCCATCTTTCTAGCATTTATATTGTTAAAAGTAAAACAGCCTTGGTGAATTTTTTGTCTTTGTTAGTTTAGTTCTAACTGCTCTATCCATTGTCAGACTCACTGTAGAACATTTGATTAGCATTTAATAGTTTTTCTAATAAACTGAAAATAATTTTTTCAAGGTCATCTTTATAGTTTGTATTTGTGTTTTTATAGCTTGTATTTGTTATTTCGTTAGCTTTAGTAATTAATCACACCTTTTTTAAAGTTAAACTGTAATTTAATAATGAGAATACTATAGAAAGTCATTAAAAGCTCCTAGCAGTATTTAGAATATAATGATCATATGAAAAAAAATTAATATTTGTATATTTTTTTATTTTCATACAGCATCACTATTTTAGCCCCGCCACTAACTTAACGTCTATCTTATTTTTTAGTACAAAGGTCATTAAATATTTAGACCAGTCAGTTAAAATTCTATGTCAGTAAAGTTAATAACTCCGTGTCATTATAACTGATAGTGTCTAGACGTTTAGTTTGATTAATTGTTTTCCTTTATTGACAGCACTTAAAATTTCAACATAACATTTAACGTATTTAAAGCATCATTAATTTTTATGCTCGAGGTGTCAAATATAGCATTTCATCAAAGCCTTATCTATACACAATAAACAAGTGATGCTCATAATTGAAGTCAAATTCATATGATATATAATCTTCATAAACATTAAAATACTTGCATTATATTATAATGGATCATGATAGCAGTTTTATAGATGATCAAGTTGGTTAAAAGAACGCCATGAATGTTATATAAAAAAAACTTTATTATAATATTCCAGTTGGCAATTCTTTAAACCAGTGTCTTCGCTTTAGTTATTTTAGCCTCTAGCTTTGATCATCGAAATGTTGTGTGTATACAGTATAATACATAGAATAGCTAAATATAATTTCATTAACGACAGAGTTTATTGAAAACAATATATTCCCTCAATATATTTCTTACGAATATATATTGAGGAATAATTTAAATCTAGTTTATTATAGATTGCGTAGTTAAATATGTATAGGAAACAAAAAATATTTGAATATTTTAGCTTGTCTTTATTAATGATTTTATACCAATTTTAAATATCATAGAATATTGTTAAAGAATTCCTGATAAGAAACTTATTTACTATCACATGGAAACATATTACTGTAAAAGGAAACTTATAATAGATTAAGCACAGATTTCAGTCACTATACCTGTCGAAAGAGTAAATTTATGCGAGAGGCTCAAAAATTCACGGTATTCTGATCCAACTTTTAAAATGATAAATAAAAACAGCAATTTTATAGATGAACAAGTTAGTTAAAAGAACGCCACGAATGTTATACAAAAAAAAATATTGCCAAAATATTCCAGTCTGCAAATCGTGAAACCAGTGTCTTCACTTTAGTTATTTTAGCTTCTAGCGTTGGTGTATGATCATTGAAATATTGTGTGTATGCAAGTTTATTGAAAACAAGATATTCCCTCAATATATTTCTTACGAATATATATTGAGGAATAATTTAAATCTAGTTTATTATAGATTGCGTAGTTAAATATGTATAGGAAACAAAAAATATTTGAATATTTTAGCTTGTCTTTATTAATGATTTTATACCAATTTTAAATATCATAGAATATCGTTAAACAATTCCTAATAAGAAACTTATTTACTATCCCATGGAAACATATTACTGTAAAATGAAACTTTATAATAGATTAAGCACATATTTCAGTCGCTATACCTGTCGAAAGGGTAAACTTATGGGAGATGCTGAAAAATTCACGGAATTCTGATCCAACTTTTAAAATGATAAATAAAAACAGCAGTTTTATAGATGAACAAATTAGTTAAAAGAATGCCATGAATGTTATACAAAAAAAAAAAAAAAAAACTTTACCACAATATTTCAGTCGGCAAATATTTTGATCATCGAAATATTGTGTGTATGAAATATAATGCATAGAATAGCTAAACATAATTTCATTAACGCCCAAGTTTATTGAAAACAATATATTCCCTCAATATATTTCTTACGAATATATATTGAGGAATAATTTAAATCTAGTTTATGATGAATTAAATAATGAAATATATATATATATATATATATATATATATATATATATATGAAACTAAAATAATTTCAAATTTTAGCTTGTCTTTATTAATGATTCTATATCATTTTTAAATATAGAATATTGTTAAAAAAATTCCTGATAAGAAATTTATTTACTATCACATGGAAACGCATTACTGTAAAATGAAATTTATAATAAATTAAGCACTGATTTCAGTCGCTATACTTATCTAAAGAGTAAATTTATGTGTGATACTCGAAAATTCATAGAATTCTGATCCAACTTTAAAAATGATAAATAAAAGCAGATACTTGAAAATTGTTTTTAAGATTGTCATCTGCCTTGGCATCTCTTTCGCAAAACACCTTCAAAAAAAGTTGTTAAAAAAATCTGCAAACTATTTTTTAGTTGTCTGTAAAACAAAACATCAATAGATTAAAACATTAAAATGCAAGTGTGTATGTATGTATGTATACGTATACAGTATGCATATACTTAATAAGTATAAACCAACTGAAATATTGTACATAGTAAGTATATGTATACAGTCAAGATCCAAAACATTATGACCACCTGTCAATAACGAGTTGGCCCACCTTTGGCACGCAACACAGCTTCAACTCGTCTTGGCATGGATGCCACAAGTCCTTAGTAGATGACCGGTACCAGAAGTTTAAGCAACGGTTACGCAAATCCGAGATAGTGCGAATTGGTGGTCTTTGAACTCTGGGTTACCGTTCCATAATATCCAAAATGTGTTCTATCGGATTGAGATCCGGTGAGTAGGCTGCCAGAAAATTAACTGGAATTCAATATCAAGTTCCGGAAACCACTCCAACACAATTTTAGCCTTGTGACACTGGCCGTTGTTCTGTTGGAAAATTCCATTTTCAGCTGGAAAAACAGAGGCCATGTAAAGGTGCATCTGGTACGTAATGATGTTTAGATACCCTGTAGCATTCGTGTGCTCTACTACAATCACAGGTCCCAGAGAAGCCCAAGAGAACGTCCCCCAAAGCATAATACTACCACCACTGGCCTGTGTAGGACCTACTGTACATCAACAGAGCAACTGTTCGCCTGGAAGACGGCGTCTCCTGACACGGCCATCGGCGTGATGAATAACAAACCGTGATTCATCTGATAAGGCAATTCTCTCTCACTGATTCATGGACCAGTCGCGATGCTCCTGGGCCCAGCGTAGGCGCAGTTGGCGATGACAATTGGTCAGCAAAGGCACATGAGTGGGGCATTTGCTGCGTAGCCCCATATCGAACAGTTTCCGCTAAACAGTGTGCTAAGATACTATTCTAATTGGCCCTGCATTGTATTGGGCCGTCAGCTGAGCCACTGTCTGGCTCCGGTATTGCTACACCATGCGAGACAGTCTCCGACAACCTTTTTCTTTGATAGCGTGTGGATGTCCAACACTATGTCGTCTACTGCTAGTTTCACCGTCATTCACCACTTTGCATAAGTACTACAATTGTAGATCGCGAACAACCCACGAGTCGTGCAGTTTCAGAAATACTTGTTCCGACCCTTCGATCTATTACAATCTGCCCTCTATCAAAATCACTTATCCGCAGCCTTTCCCATCACACACAGAAGTAAGTGAAAGAATGATTCTTCAGACTCTCCAGCAGCAGTTAAATATAACTTCCATCTAATCACTTGCCTTCCACGTCATCCAGGCGAGTTCATTGCAAATTGTAGAGGTGGCCATAATGTTTTGGCTCTTGAGTGTATGTAAATGATATACGTATATGTGTGCGTGCATAGAAATATTTGTATCTGTATTTGTGTGTGTATAGATGTGTGTGATACGAATGATAAATTCATGTATATATATGTATATGATATACGTATGTAGTGTGTGCGTACGTAGAAATATTTGTATCGACATTTGTGTGTGTATGTGTATGTGTGTGATAGGAATGATAAATTCATGTTGAGTTCATTAAGGTTTCTCTGTAACCATGATATATCCTTCCACTGTACGATGTAAACAGATTGCATGCCGCGCGAAACGATTTTCGACGCTGGCTTGCGAGTTCAACCACAGAACCTGCCCTCTATTATTTAATAATCCCTGCGGCTGCCGTTTGAGAAATGGGCCTCAGAGCAAACAAGAAGGAGAAAAAAATCGCCTTTTAATGGTCCGGGCTTCATTCTAATTACAGCAGCTACGACGCATCTAGCTCACCATTTTCGAGAAGCCTCGAAAAGTGGATGAATTAATCAAAGTCATCTGGAGTACGAAGTTTATAAATATGAAGTTTGTATTTCAACGGCGGAAAGAAAATGTCCGGAAAAGATATGCTTGTAACATTCCAATACTTCCTATCTATAAATTTGCCAATGTAGTAAAATTACAAAATGCTAACGGTCTAGGTCTAATATGAACTTTACTTTAAACAACATTATTATATTTGAATAGGAATACATTTATGCACTGATGTACACAAATTAAGAAGCTGTTTAATTTAACATCATGCAAAATATTTCAAATAGACACAAACTTAAGTTTTCAAAGTCGTAAGGATAGAAGAAAAGTAAACAAAACTTTTCCAAAAAGGAATCCAAAAGAAAAAATTGAATTCCAAGCATTATTTGAATAGAAGACCAATACGTCCAAGTGACAGGTAACTGACAAAATATACTCACTTTTAATAGGGTAAATGAGTCCCTTTTGACTGCTATGCAGAATTAGTTTTGTCTGACCATGTGAAGTACAAGATTGTCTTCTAGCTGCTGAGGCATATTGAAATACTCTCTAGTGAAACTTTATAGTGGGCAATTCCGTAATCTACAGCCCATGTATTCACATTTTGACATTTATCCAATTTCTTGATGATTCTGGTAAACACATAAATATGTTATCAACCAAACATTTCACCAATTTGGGTCCCGAAAATTTCTGATGGGTTTTGTAAATAATTATCAGTGAACAGTGAAATGATCTCTATAATTGTGGCTTTTTAAAAAATATATATAAAAAAATGTATTGGTTCAACACTCAAATCTTCAGAAATTTTTTGAAAACCAAGTTTAAGAACTCTGCTCTATGAACTGTAAACGACACTGAGACAGCAGTATCACTTAAACTGGGCGTACATCGTGCAATAACGCTTCCAGATATCGTCAACACTGCTCAATCCTTTCAGCAACTAATTTATCAACTAGTTGAGAACAGTATAATGTACTCGTTTGGTACATGATGACTAATCTTTTTAATCTAATGACCGACCGAACTTGACTCCAGTCGGTCTTCTGATGGTCCATTCAGACTTATATATATATATATTGGTATATATCCCCCTTCCTTTATATTATATATTCTATATCGTACATAGATATATAAATATATATAATATATATATATATAAATATATATATATATATATATATATATATATAATATATATATATATATATATATATATAAATATATATATATATATATATATATATATATATATATATATATATTATATATATATAATATATATATTTATATATATATATATATATATATATATATATATATATATATATATATATATATATATATATATATATATATATATATATATAATATATATATATATATATATATATATATATATATATATATATATATATATATATATATATATATATATATATATATATATATAAACCCTGAGCTGCAAACCTCAGAGGTGGGAAATCCTCTCTCCACTCCCACATCTTCCTTCTTCTAGAGGCTCTATAGAAAAGAAGCATTAATCGACTATGAGGGTCATTAAAAACAAAATGGACTAAAAACGTGAATCAAAATCAATGTAAAAATATCTATATATTTTCCTTTACATTACATTTATTTCATACACAGGGAGTGAATTTCACGTCCAAATTTAGTGACATTCTTGGTGATATTATTATCACCTTTTTCCAAATCACTTGAAATATGCCTCCTTTACACAATTCCCGTAATGCAGGTGAGCCTAGAAATGGTGTAACCATTAAATATATATGTGTGTGTGTGCATGATAAAAGCTTTATTAAGAGCTCTGATGACCATAAAATGTTGCACTATCCTTCCAGAGAACGATGTAAACTAATTGTCGAGTGAAACCATTTTTGACGTCGAGTTGAGAGTTCAACCACAAAACCTGCCCTCTATTATTTAAAGATCCCCGAGGCTGCCATTTGAGAAATGGGCCTCAGAGCAAACAAGGAGGAATAAAAAATCGCCTTTTAATGGTCCAGACTTCATTCTAATTACGAAACTTACTCTGCATGCTGCGCACCATTCCGGAGTAGCTACGGGGAGTGGTGGAATAAATCAAATTCCTGTGTTCTTCGCAAAAGGATACATGTTCTATACTTTGTGACATCCGATACTGATATATACACCTCTAAAGCAAAATAAAGGAATTTTTGTATTCTTGGTCTGATTTGAAACTTGCTTTAACTCTGTATCTCAATAACCCTGAATTTAAAAATATATTTATGTAATATAATATATCATATAAAGCACAAAAAAAAACTTAAAACATAGAAATAAAAAATGGGAATAAATTGTCTTTTTAACATAGGGAATATATTTTTTACATATATAGTATAAATTGTATTTTGTTGAAAAATTGCCTTTGCACAAAGGATTTAGAATTACCTTTATGAACTTTTCTGTTCATTTTCTTTGTTTCCTTTTTGCCACATTTCTTCAAATTGGTCACGGGAGGTAAAAGCTGCAGGTTAGTTGTAGGTCTTTGTAGCTTGGTGCTGCGAATAGTTGGGGTTGTTCATATTATGCTTTTAAATTAAAAAAAATTGTACTAAACCCAAATTCGTGTTTAGCCATGTCATACTTTGCAAATTCAATATCCTCATTTAAAGATGTCATATTGTAATAATATTAAATATTATATTGCAAATAGTCATTTCTTCGTGTATAGAAGCCACTAAAACTGACTAATGCAATTTGTATTATCTTTCAAAAATTTTTCCCATTCTCAAAGGAAATGAAATTATTTCAGATATCCTGTTAACTCGAACTTTTTATGTGCTACTTTTACAATCCAGACATCGGGGACAAACACGTATGAAAATGTCCCAAAGCCTTGCAATAAATTGACTTATTTCTGTCTCCAGCAGTCACTAAAAGCGATAAGTTGTTTTACTGAAAGGGGCAGTTATTCAACATATTTTATCAAGCAGGTTCCAATTTCTGGAGATCCTCTAGAGGTGTCATCTGCATGCTACATAAGCATGGAAGAATGATTTCTTCCAAGGCCATGTTCATTTAGATTGTAGGTCTAAAGTTGCTTAGCATAGTGCACTCTATTACTAGTAATGTAGATCGAAATAAACGTTTTCAACAAGGCAAGGTAAATAGGTGTATAAGACATTTTACCCCTTCTGTCGCAAACAAAATGAAGCTTTCGCTTGGTAATTTTCCTAAATCACGCATGATAGCAATAACTATGAGAGCTACCATTACATTTCTTTTACACCACACCGATTGCTGCTTCTTTCATTATTTTCTCTAGGTATCACAAAATTTTCGTTTTTTGTCACTTACACCCTTTTGCTTCGGAGTTCCACGAATGTCCTGATATCTGTTTCTAATACCTTAATATAACATTCTTACAACTGATAAAAGTTTTGTAGGCTCTCTGAATAATTTTTAAATTAATATTTTTATAGAATAAATACTTTTAGTATCAAAGTAAGAACTTTAAACTTTGGTATCAAAGTAGAACTTTTAAAAGATGCTGGAAATTATTAGAATGTTTTCATTGATTCATTTTATAGACAACAAGCGATGAATTCAAGAATGAAAAATTTCTATTAGAATTATTTGATATATTTTGTGTTTATAAATAGTGGTTAAAATCATAGCTTTGAGCAAAAAATCTGTAATGTTAACCCTAGAATGCTATCTTTTTCTTAATGAATGTTATTACTGTTGTTACGTCTACAAGACAGCTTTTTAAAAAATTATTTTAAAGCAAAGAAATAAAAGTAACTTTCATTATTTTCCCTAGGTATCACAAAATTTTGTTTTTGTCCTTATTCCCTTTTGCTTCGGAGTTCCTCGACTGGCCTGATATTGGTTTCCTTAATATAACAGGAACATAATACCTTAATATAACATTCTTACAACTGATAAAAGTTTTGTAGTCTTTCTGAATAGTTTTTAAATTAATATTTTTATAGAATAAATACTTTCAGTATCAAAGTAAAAACTTTAAACTTTAGTATCAAAGTAAAAACTTTAAACTTTGGTATCAAAATAAAAACTTTTAAAAGATGTTGGAAAATATTAGAATGTTTTCATTGATTCATTTTATAGACAACAAGCGATGAATTCAAGAATGAAAAATTTCTATTAGAATTATTTGATATATTTTGTGTTTATAAATAGTGGTTAAAATCATAGCTTTGAGAAAAAAATCTGTAATGTTAACCCTAGAATGCTATCCTGTTCTTAATGAATGTTATTACTATTGTTACGTCTACAAGACGGCTTTTTTAAAAAGTATTTTAAAGCAAAGAAATAAAAGTAATAAGTTTATTTTTAAAAAATATTTATTACAC
Organism: Pardosa pseudoannulata; assembly: GCA_032207245.1. Taxonomy (NCBI): domain Eukaryota; kingdom Metazoa; phylum Arthropoda; class Arachnida; order Araneae; family Lycosidae; genus Pardosa; species Pardosa pseudoannulata. The sequence continues at coordinate 91,559,455 of CM063504.1, read as the reverse complement.
ATTAAAATTACTTTCATAGTGTAACAATTCATTATTTTAATTACAAAATGTCTCAGAAAAGAAAATTTCTATGATAGGCTTAGAAGATAAAATGCCGATTAAATTCAAGAAATTTTATATACAGGGTGTTTCAAATTGAATGAGACAAAAATAAACATGATTGTGAACGTTGTAATTAATATATTTAGAAAATTCAAATTTACTTCAAAACTACATTTATTCAAGTTTCTACAGGTGTTCAGTATGTACCCTTCCGGTAACACGACAAATGTCTACACGGTAATCAAGCTCCTGCCACACTCGTGATAGCATATGATGGAGTTAAACACTGCAGTTATCCACTACTTCAGTTTCTCTAAGTCCTAAGGAAGTGGATGCACCCACCTGCTTATATTATTCGGATGCGGTGATTCTTTGCGAAATTTCGTGCGAAAATGTCTTTGCACAATAGTTACCGAGGAGGTCGAAAACGCAGTGCGCTTTCTCCTACATTGACGACATTTTGTTTAACAGCGTCTCTAGGGGGGACTTCGTCATTTGATAATTTTTCTCAGCTGCTAAATGAAACTTGTATAATTGTACTTTCAGAATAAATTTGTTTCGGCTGAATAAATCCATTAAGACAGTCACACTGTGCTATTCTTTTTGTGCCATTCAATATGAAACACCCTATATTAACATATAGTTAAAAGTTTTTGAAATTGTTTATATCGTTGATACCTACCTACCATTACTTAAAATAAACCATTTTTCCAAGAAATTTTTAAAATTCAACACACTAGTTTTAACTCTCATTTAAAAAAAGTTTTCGGCCTTGATGGGTTAATTAAATTAATTTCTTTGTATTCAAGTATGATCTGACTTCACCAACGAAAACTAATGTAGCCGCTATTTGATAGATATATACAGTTTTATTTCTGATTATATTTAATACATTTAAACGTACTTACACATTTAGTTTTATATAATCCCTGTTTTATTATTTTCCTCATACAGTATAATTTACTGTCCTATATTCATGAAAAAAAAAGATAAGACGTTTGTAAATAGTGTTTAACCTTATTCAAAATTACTGCATACTTGTCTGTTAAATTATAAGGTATCATTTTTGCAGGTAAGGGAAATAACCTACAGCATTTAATTTGACTCATTTTCAATTTTCATAGTGTTTAAAGCGACGCTGAACTTACGAAATTAATTCTGTTTTTAATCAAATTACTATGAAAATGCAATATGCTGTTATAAATATATTTATGCATGTGACATTAAAATTTTAAAATAAAATATTATTTAATAGTTATTATTTTTTTTAAACTTATTTCATGAAATAGCTTAAAGTACATTTTTTGTATCTATTTTTTATTTATAGGAATTATCATTTAAGCCGTTTAAAGGAGCTTAACTTTTATTACAGCCCATTAATATTCAACAACAAGTAAAATTATTAATAAATATGGTTCCACAAAGAACTGTTCGTCTTACTAAAACTACTAAATACAATGTATCCCTTATTTAGATTGATTAGAAAAAAACAAGATAAAATTAAAAGTAGCTCAGTACAACTGGTATAATAATTAACTTCTTATTTGATATTAATATTTTTCGATAATTCAACATAGAGTAAATTTTAGCTAAAACTTTTACTAATAATAATGAATATACTTAAGAGACAGATGTAAAGATAATTTTACTTCCTAATACATTAACAAACTATCTGTTAATTTAATTTGTTTATTTGGTGATGCGACACTTGTATGTGTCCCAAGTTCTGAACCGTGTGCTGTGTTTTCTAGTGGATTCCAACCAGTAAGGAAACTGGAGCCATTTTCTTTCATATCGATAAGGATCGTATTTGGATCTTATTTATATATAAATTAATTAAGCACTGGATTCACCAACTGGATGTGCCATATGCACCAACACACTCAATTCCATGATGATATTTTGGAACGCCGTTTTGAACGGTGGAGTATCAAACTTTGCTCAGCTAAAAATAAAGATATTATCTTAGCTACAAGCGTATTAAACCGCTATCTTCATGGTATGGGGTTGGCCGGTTCTTTTTGAGAAGAAAGTTCAAAATCTTGGTATTTTTTTAAGTCTATTATTGACCTTTAAGAAAGTAATAAATGGAAAACATTTTCGAGCCCTTTAGGACATTGCTCATCTTCTGTAGCAAAATCGTTTGAGTACAGCAAATAAAATTTTATTAAACAAAAGAGTTCTTATGTCAGTTCTGTTGTACTTAATTCCGGTTTGGTGTTCGTTGGTCGACATTCATATTTAGAAACTGTCGCTGTTCCAAAACAAAGCACTTGGCAATTAGAAAGGCTCCCTTATGTGTTACTGACAAATTCCTTCTTGCAGATTGTGCTTTTACGTCTATTTGTGAAGCTATTAAAAACTTGCAATAAAATGATTTACCTGTATCTTCTTCATCAACAGTGGGAAAGTAGTAAATCTTCCTGATCATGATCCTCGTATCACTAGGCAAGAGCTTTTTGAATACTTAAAATCAAACCCAGGTCCTGATTACCTTATCACTGTCTCTTGCTGTTTTAGATGTTATTGGACAACGATTTTCTTGTTAATTTTAGTCTTTTTCTTGACTTTTCCTTTATTAATCTTTATATGTATAAAATTCTTCTGTCCGTGTGTTTGTAACAGAACTCCTTCTATGGACCGATTTTGATGAAATTTTGTGTATGTAATTAAGTTGATTCGAGAATACTTTAGATTCACAATTTGACCCGATTGAAAGTGTTTTTTTTAATTAAAAATCCAGAATTGTGCGCTGATTCTAAGCATTAATTCGAATTCGCCGAAACATGAACGAATGGTAGGGTGTTACTCTTCAGTACCGGTATTCGCCGGTTCGAATCCACTTCTGGCATGGATGCTTGTAGCCGTTCGTGATAGTCTGTATGCAGTAGCTTACGGTCTCATTAGCTTTCTTGTTTCAAAACAGTATATCATAACTTTCTAAACCTATAGATTTCGAATAATATAAATTAACAAATTAATACAATAAGAAAAACAGAAATAAATTTGTAGATCCAGAAAATACATGCAAATTTTCAGTTCTGTTCAATTTATATCCCTTGTAATTTTTAGAAATTAATGTAAAAATGTGCTTAGTACAAAAAGTTGCCAATGAAACTTATACTGAAACTGTGCCGTTTTAAGGAGATTAAAAAAATAAATTTGACTAAAAAAAAATAAATTTTCAGCTCACGATTTCATTAAATCGACCTAAGCGTTAAATGATCTTTTAAATGATGCATTACACTAGCTAATAGAATAAATGAAAGTTTGAAAAAAATTATTTTAAGCCACTTTACAGATAACGTAACGTTCAAAAGGCACTCTGATGTAAATAAACCACATCACTAGCAGTTGGCAATTTATACTCTATAAAAGAATTATCTTTGTTTATATTTTTGAACCTTACTCATCTTTTTTTATATTTATAATGGAAAAAGTAAAAGGCAATTGAGATTATTTTAGTTGTATTTCACCTTTAACTGTAAATAAAATTTATATTTTTTCCAACTATTCGTGATTTGACATTTATTTCTTTTAATTTCAAAGTTCTTTCATTTTTACTATTAATTTGCAAAATCTAATAATTGTTACTTTTGGATGAATACAAATTTAACAAACGGCTATTTGACCATAATATTTTCACCTACCTAACAGTAAGTGAAAATAATGTCAAGTAATGTAAATTCTCCTCGTGTTCTCTGTGTGGTTGAAATTGACTGCTAGGGTAAATTCTCATTTACAAATACGAAAATGTAGTGTATAGCCATAATAAACATATCGATGTTCCAATACAAACAATGAAATATTTAGACATGTTTAAATGTGTTCATTTGTAAATCCAAAAGATTAATGAATTAATAAATAACGTTACCTGAAATATGAAGTCGTTGGCACTATTTTCTGCTTTTATTCGAGAACTATAATTAAGAATAATACCTTTTATGAAGTTGGTACTCATTTGGATATCGATTGGGTAAAAATTGGCGTAATAGACCTTAGTCAAGAAATTTTACGTGATCGACAACTATCTCAATTCTCTAAAATAGTCAGAAAAAACTTAAAATAACTAAAAGTAAATTAAAGGAATGAATAATAAGAAATATATAAGTAAATATTTACAAGTGAGAATTTTATTAAATAAAATTAATTAATTTTAATCAATAAAATCCTGATTTATTCATTAAAATGTATTGTTTAAATTCCTTCATTAAAATTTATAAATTAAAATTCCTGTAAACCTTCTTAATACTGTTATAATCTTTTAATCCATTTTTTCTCAAAACATGGATTTTACAGGTTCGTGTCCCTTTTTTCGGTATGTTAAATGTATGACTTGAAATTTTTATGGCATAGGTACCATATGATTTTTAACATTTCAACATTGGGCCTTTTTTAAATTTTTTAAATATTTTTATCACGAGAAAATATTACAAAATTTGAATTTTAAGAGAGGCATCCAGTTAAAAGCTAAATAAAAAGGAATTTTCCGTGCATAAACAAACTTATCTGTTAAAATTTTCGAAACACGTATTTCTGTTATCTATAAAAATCCTACATTGGTATCCTTGATAGTTTCTAATGAAAAGGTACTTAAATTTAGTAAAATTTTACATGGGAGGATTTTTGAAGTCCCTTTAACAGCCTTGTAAATTTTGCTGTTTTAAAGATATATAAATTATGAAAACTCCTCTTGATTAATTCTGTATAAATTTAAAACTTATGTAATCAGAAAAAAATTGTGTAAGATAAAAATTAATTTTATTTTTACCCTGTTTCAAAATTGTTGCCCTATGCATTTAATTAATTACCCTGTGAGATCCACTTTATAAATTTCGGTTTATTATGTTAAAAGCAAAACAATTATTTAAATTTATTATTTTGTTTACGTGAATTTATTTATCATTGTTTAATTTTTGTCACCGTGAACTGAACGATATTGAAAAAGTATATTATTTTGTACGCTGTGGCAAGAAGGAAGTGCTCGTTCTGTTTTGTTTAATTAACAGTATTGTCATATAACTAGGTGAGTCTTGGACTCTAGATGGCATGTTAATTTGTGAAATAAATTAGATTTGGCAGTATTAATAGTTTGGAGTATTAATTTTCAATATAAGAAACCTTTTTTTATTTTTGCGACATACCCCGTTAAGCCGAAAATTTACATGAATAATAAAAATGAAACCGTACTAAGATTAAACTACTAACTAACGTTAAAAGAAAGAGATTTCAAACTTCTGCCAGACCAGTGACTTAAACCAGTCCAACTAATGTAATTTCATTTTATTAACATATCCTTTTCCTAATTGTAAATACCGGGTGTACATGAAGATTATATTACTATTTCAGTTGTGTAGCTTACTAAGTCTTCAAAAGACCAAAATGTAAAATGTTTAATACCTATTCATTTGCGTGTAACAGAAGGTCGAAAATAGATCCCAAGGGTTTCATTACCAGTAATAAGGGAGTATGTCTATCGTGTGTAGATGGTAAAGAAAAATGTGATGAATGATCATGAAGTAATTGCCAACCACAAGGCTTCAATTTCGCTGAGATTAAAGAACCGAATTCTATTTCCGTCACGTTTTTTTTTAATATATGTCCTGTCAGGAATATCACCTAGCGTGCACACACATACACATATAGACATAGACAGAGAGGGGAGATATACAAAACGGTATGTAGACCTTCAAACATGATGGCACCTTGACTGTTAGACGGTACTTTAATAACGATCGGATGATTTTCAAGAAAACGATCATAAAAGTGCCTATTTTTTATCCCTGGAAATTATATAAAAATATGAGTAATAATAATATATATATTCATTTTTAACTTATCGTTTCTTTTTATCTTGAAATTAAAAAGCATCAAATTTCGAGGAAAGTCAACATTTAGGGTTATTATGACTTATTGTTAGTTTTCGAGCAAGCAAGGAAAATTTAAGAAATATGTGTTTTAAATATTAAAAAAGAATTTTATTAAACTTATGTATAATATAAATAAAGATTAGTAATTTTTCTTGTGTGATAAATTTCAAAGATACGCAGGCCAACATCACAATCTGAAGTAGTACCGAGTTTCCTTCCTACATCTCCTACTGTTTTCATCTCTTCAGGAGCAAGAAACTTTGCATTCTCGCGATGGTTGCCGTTTATTATCAATTGAGAGTATCCCCTATATAATAATAGCCTAAGGTGTCTGTCGGCAAATTTTTGAAGCGGTTGTACCTGGAATGGATTCCCTGGCTAAGGGCAGACGATTAAATTTATCAATTTATTCACGTAATAAATAGGTAAAAATAACATTTTTTTTCTAGCATTATGACGTCATTCCTTTAACCATCTCATATAATCATTTCTTGTTTTAAATTATTTAAATATCGCGTGCATTATTTTCATACGTTTTATCGCTGAACTTACATATTAAGCAAATAATTTTCTTTTATATTTGACTTAAATAATAGATTAAGTATATAAGTGATAATTTTAAATTCAATCATCGATTATTTTTTGTTGTAATGAAAATTTTATCATCGGTATTAACAATAAATTCTTTTCATATAAGTCGAGGAGTCTATTTCACGGACTACTAAATATCTAACTTTTAATTTATATATATTTGGAAATTAAGAAGTTTGTTTGTTTGTTATACATAACCACATGGTTTGACTAAATGAATTCAATGTGATTCTAAACTGCATTACAGGATCGGGAGACTCTAAAGGAGTATGAATATAAATAAACTATTGAGAGTGAACCAGATAATTCTCAGCCAAAAAACAAACCATTTTATTACCTGCCTCATACCTGCCATTTTATTACCTGCCTCATGGGTACTTAACAGTTCTGGAATATTAAAAATTTTACTGATCCCGTCATATGATGGGCTATATGCTAGTCTGTCTAATAAAATGGCTTTGAATCAAACGATTGGGATTATCTTCAAAGCTTGATCGTCATTTTTTTGGAATGATGTCTGATGACTGATACATTTCAATAAGTTCATCTACTAAAGATCTAGTTTATAAATAAACTAGCTACAGTTACCTAAAAATATTCTGGTACTGACATCTGGTATATAAATAAATTAGTTTTAATCTCATTGGCACATTGCTACTGAACACTCCAGTCCGGAAATATCAAGGGAGTGAGAAATAGAATACCAAACCTTACCCCGTCATTTTCACGGGAGCGAGAAAGAAGGGGTTAAAATTCTTGAAACTAAATTAGGTTGTTAGAATTTTAGACCTTCTTGAAAAGTAAATATCTAAAACTGTCAACTACAATAAGGAATGACAATTTAATTGCTCCAATTTAGTGAACTTTAAATGTTTTACAAGAAGAATTTTAGTTGTGAAATAGTAAAATATATATATTCATTTTTAACTTATCGTTTCTTTTTATCTTGAAATTAAAAAGCATCAAATTTCGAGGAAAGTCAACATTTAGGGTTATTATGACTTATTGTTAGTTTTCGAGCAAGCAAGGAAAATTTAAAAAATATGTGCTTTAAATATTAAAAAAGAATTTTATTAAACTTATGTATAATATAAATAAAGATTAGTAATTTTTCTTGTGTGATAAATTTCAAAGATATGCAGGCCAACATCACAATCTGAAGTAGTACCGAGTTTCCTTCCTACATCTCCTACTGTTTTCATCTCTTCAGGAGCAAGAAACTTTGCATTCTCGCGATGGTTGCCGTTTATTATCAGTTGGGAGTATCTGTCTAATAAAATGGCTTTGAATCAAACGATTGGGATTATCTTCAAAGCTTGATCGTCATTTTTTTTGGAATGATGTCTGATGACTGATACCTTTCAATAAGTTCATCTACTAAAGATCTAGTTTATAAATAAATTATCTACAATTACCTTAAAAACATTCTGGTACTGACATCTGGTATATAAATAAATTAGTTTTAATCGCATTGGCACATTGCTACTGAACACTCCAGCCCGGAAATATCATGGGAGAGAGAAATAGAATACCAAACCTTACCTCGTCATTTTCACGGGAGCGAGAAAGAAGGGGTTAAAATTCTTGAAACTAAATTAGGTTGTTAGAATTTTAAACCTCCTGGAAAAGTAAATATCTAAAACTGTCAACTACAATAATGAACGACAATTTAATTGCTCCAATTTAGTGAACTTTAAATGTTTTACAAGAAGAATTTTAGTTGTGAAATAGTAAAGGGTATCTTTATGGAAGATCAAAAAATATCTTCAACGTTTTATAACCGGTAATAAGTGCGTATGTTTATCATATTCAGAGGGGAAAGAAAATTATGATGAATGATCATGAACTGACTTCGTAGAAAAAGAATATATTTGAAACTTCTGTCATTTGTTTATTTAGTGTTGACAAACAACTCTACTAAACAAAAAGGACAATACAAAGGCTGCATATTTACTAAGGAATAATGTGTATATCCCTGAGAACATTCTGACCTTTTGTAAGTGTAAACCATTGTAGTTAAACACGGATTAATCATACTTGCAAAATGCAAATTATTAGTTTTTTTTGTTCAAACTAGGAGATTGACGAGAGTGCTTAAGTAGTTTGTTTCACAGAACCAGTTGAAATCTTAGGGTTGACAGAAAGAGTAAAATAAAGTGACTTATGATTTGTCATATTACTCACTTATCTTGACTTACTTAACTCGTTATTAACTTGCTAGCATATAGACCATCATATGACGGGATCAGTAAAATTTTTAAATTTCCAGAATTGTAAAGTACCCTATGAGGCAGTAAAAAACATGTTTTTTTGGGGGGTGGGGCTGAGAATTATCTGGCACAAGCTCAATAATTTTTTTATCCTTACTGACCTTATGTTAGCTGCCAACTTTAATTTATCTTGTCATATCTTGTCATTGTTGTTAATAACTGTGATAAAATTTTATTGCAACAAAAAAATAATCGATGATTAAATTTAAAATAATCACATATGTAACTAATATATTATTTAAACCAAATATAAAATAAAATTATTTACATAATATCTAAGTTCAGTGATAAAACGTATAAAAATAATGCAGACGATATTTAAATAATTTAAATTAAGACATGATTAAATGAGATGGTTAAAGGAATGACATCCTAATTCTGAAGAAAATGTTATTTTTACCTATTTATTGTGTGATTAATTGATAAATTTAATCGCCTGCTCTAAACAGGGTAAAATAGGGCTTGAAATAATGGCATTAAACGCTCGAAAACAGGTGAAGGGATGGATTTCGAGCGCTTTATAGAAGACAGTATTTTTCTCTGTGATATGAAGCATAATTTTACCAATTTATTTTAGAATCGGATCGATAGTTTAGGCGAAGAAACTTTACTTGCTTTGAATTTTGCTAAACCTAAATCATCAAGAATCCAATACGGATGTCATTAGCCATTCCAGGTGCAACCGCTGCATAAATTCGTAGACAGACGGACAGAAAACTTAGGTTATTATTATATACGAGATGAAAGAAACATGACAACGTCTTGAAAGCTTGAAATGAAAACATTTCAAAATAATTTTATCCTGTAATAGAATGAAACATTCTTCTCGTATGTACTACTTAATTTCCTTTAAATAAATTGGGAAATATTTCAATTTTAACTTACTGGAAGGAATGGGTAATACAGTGTTTTAAAAAGCAAATATTTACCTTAAATCTACAGAAAATTTAAAATATAATTAATAAATAAGTTATAAATAAGTTAAATCTATTCAAAAATATTATTTATATATGTACATGTTTATTTCCTAAGCTCTAAGGAGTACATGGATCTGAATTAACAAAACTGTTGAAATTTTCACTTGTTTCTACGGTTAAAAAGAGAAATGATCCATGCTCTGTAGCATATATTTCAGAAGGTAGAATGATCCCATTTACTAAAGCAAAGGGCTCAAACTACTGTTTAAAATAGTTGAATAAGAAAAATGAGACATACAGAAAAACACCAGATAACTCTAAATGAATTACCCTTAATTATAGTTTATTTGGAACAGAGACCAACATCTATTGATAAAACTACATAATTTATCCGATAATCCTCATAACATGACTAAAAGATTACAGGAGTTGTGTAACACAACATGACCCTGAAGATTCCACAAACTTAAACTCTCATTTATTTATTTAACATTATTTAATGATCGTAAAAGCAACCTCCGTAACCTTGCCATTCTTTTACTTATGCTTTCAATTTACAATAACTATGAAAATTCTAGCGACGCACTTCTCTCACCAACATTTTTTTTTCATACTGTTTAATTTATTCTGGACTTTTTATTAGGAATTTTATTAGCAAAGAACAATGAAAAAGAATTACTGTCCACATCATTTGCCGCCATAATTAATAATCTTCAGAGCAACCGTACGGTTTTTAAATGTAGGTGGGAGCTATCAGAAAAAATCAGGGTAGAAATCATAACTTCTGTTCTAAATCTTACATTTGTTTATTGCCTATGAAAAAAAATTCTTAGAAAATATGAAATAAATTTTAGTATAATTGTGTAAAAGTGTCGTTACAAATAAATTAGAAATATAAGATGTAATACTAGACTCAAGATTCGAGTTGGTGTTACATGGACACCTGTTTTATTTTTTATTTTTTTTTTTATTTTTTTTTTACGGCGGCCGAAGACTGACACATCGAGAGAGGGTGGACAAGCCTTGTTCCAGGGAGGTGAAAGTTCACCAGGAGGGGGGAGGGTGCCACCCCCGCCCGCGCCTGACCAGGGGGGGATTCCACCGCGACCCTCGCGGACAGCAGTGGAGAGATGCCCGCTCGGAAAGACAAAAAACGGACAGATTCTTCTGGAAAGAGCTAAGACCCAGGTGCTTTCCACTCGGCACAATTTGGTTATCCTCGGTCTTATTTCAGCCATGTTTATGATTAAGATGTTAAGAGTACATATGTTTTAACAAAATTTGTAATATAATAAAATGTATAGTCAAGGATTTTGTCGCTGCAATAATTAATTGTCGGCCAGTTAAGCTATCAGCGAACCCAAGATACCTGCTCCAGTAACAATAGGCGAGCAGGTACAGAAACGAGGCATGTGGTCATAGGAAAGGACAACCGTAGACGAGCGAGACTCGACATAAGAATAGATAGTTCTGAAGTGATTCGGAAAAAATCAACATGAGCGTGGTACTCGACCTTTCGAAACTTTCCAAACGAACTACTAGTAACTCGCGATCAACGGTTTGGTGATATCTGGTCAAGAGTATATATACACAAGGCATGTATAGAAAGTAAGAGTTCCAATCTTTTTTAAAGTGAACAGCCAAGATAGTTTTGAAAACTTTACATCTACATACGTACATCCGACGTACATCAAACACTGTCTTTCCGCGGAATCGTCTTCCTTCTCAATGCATTTGTGAGCCAAGAGACTTTCTTTCTTATACCTTCGTTTTTCGGGGATAAATCTTCTGCCTCTTTAGCCTATTGATAGTCTAAACCCACGTTTCGTCGCCAGATATAACAAAGTTCATCTTCCTTTCAGTAGTTCAAACGTTCCTCTTCCAGTTCGGATTGTTCGAGAAATCGCCATGAAGGCGGAATTCTGTTGATTTTGTGTAGTTGGTTGGAGCCCACAGTGTATTTTTAAAGTCTAATTTTTACTACACAGTTGTACTAATAAAATAGGGGCCTAATTTTTAAAAGCAATTCCATATTTTGACGAGAGACCATGCCTATAATGAAATTCTAATGCACTATCTCTACTAGAAGGCAGTGTTTTACTCATTTGATCTTGTCTATTGACTTTTTTTTATTTTTATCTGCAAGCTGTTTGAAAATTCAATTCTCACACAATTTTTATTAAAAATCTGAATCATTACGTATCTTTTTACGAGAAAAAATACCATTCCTATCTTCATCACCCATCTGGCTAGATTTGTAATATAGTCAACCATTTCAATGGTTACTATAAGAGGATTTAACCGCGATTGGGATAAATAAGTGCACATTCTACTTTCAAGATCTTGAATTTGAACACACTCGTTATTAAAAAAAATCCTTTTGAGAGTCTGAGGCTCAGAACTTTTAGCTCTTGGGTGTTCATTATACACTATTGATACAACAACAAATGCGATCAAATATAATACCATTAGAATGAAATAGTAAAAGCTTTAAAAAAAGAAAAATAAGGAAATATGAACACTTAAAAATGGGCTTTGGAGAGGCATTTCTTTAAAAATACACTTAAAAAAGACTTTTAACTGAAAATTATTTTAGGCGTATTAAATGAAATGAAATAATTTTAAAGCATGGAATGCTATCAGTATTTTATTATTATATCATTGCATATTATATGCGACTTAACAATATTATAAATTAATTCTAGAACTATTTCAACAGTCATAATACATCATTACATATAAAGTAGTATAATTTACATCTTTGATTTTCCTTTCCTTGAAATTTGCAATATATTACAGTGCATATAACTGGAAATGGATGCAAATATGTTTTGTAAAAGTAATGAACCTTTCAAGAGAAGCTACGTATTTTCCATGTAGTTATTTTATTTTAAAAAATGCTTCCCAATTAGTCTAAGAAAATTTTATATAATATTGCCATATTGAGGGGATTAATTCAGAATAAAATAAAGTTGAATAATAATCTTCAGATAATTACCTATCATTATTATTTTTTATCAAGGCCAACATCTTTCGAAATCAGTAAAAATCTTCTGCAAGCAGCTGTCCACTCTTTGTCTGGTCAATCAACATGAATTTCTATTATTCAATAACTCATCCGATATTTTTCTTCCCTTAAAATGAGTATTTACACTGTCCAATTCAAATCAATAGCATTTTATCACCAATTTAAATCCCGCAGCCGCTGACATGGCTAATTCATTGTTCCCTTCTTAATTGCTTGATGAACATTGTGCATTTCGGTTCTTCGGCAAGGCAATCATCTGATATCCATTAATAAGTATTAATCTTTCATTCGACGAAAATTTCAACGGTGTCTCTACAGTTTCTCGTGAAATGGACTATCTGGGTGTTCCCCTTCTATCCTTACCATATCGCATACACGAAGTGTCTGAGAGAGGCTACGATGGTATCGGCTTGCCCACTCGTGTATGACGTCGTGTGCAATCCCGTTGTTAATTACCGTGTGTCAGATGACTATGCAATTATCGATCCATCGGGTATTTTTCTCATTCAGCCTTTTGCTTTAACGTGGCTAGAACAGAAATTACAGGTTTCTCCCATTCATCTATTAATCATGTGCTGTACTCAGCGTATATGCGTACGTTTTCCTTCCAGGGTTATATATTTCCATATATCAGAAATCTGTTTTAAAAGTTTAGCAAAAGAGGATTTTGTACCTTACTATATAGATTTGATATCTAAATATCTAGTTCATATGATTCAAGGAGATTCTAAGTATATTAAATCTGACTATACTAAGCATATATATTTGAAAACTTATGCAATTTTTGCTGAGGAGATTGTCTCATTGTTACAAGATAAAATGCTTACTTTGAATTCCTGGATAAGACTAATTTTTGAAATGTTTAAGGGAAATTCTTATTCCTATTTTTGATATGCATGTAAACATCCAATACTAAATCTGTATGATAATAAGGATTTAATTTGATTTTTCAAGTCTATAATGAATGAGAGGTAGTGATATGATCAGAGTACTGCTATCGTTACATTTAAAGATTTCTTTACGTAAAGAAATTAATTAAAAGTGGTTTAAATTCATAAATATTTAATCAAACAGAATAACTAACAGGAAGAGCTCTTGCTGATTAGATATTTATCAAACAATTGACCAGTAAAATATCCTATGTAAAATGTGTCCATAAAAAGTGAATTTAAAACAATTCATAAAGAGATATTTAAAATAATTTATTGTCCTAAAAATAGCAGCGTAAAACATCTATTACCGTATTTACAGAAACTTAGATGACCCACACTTACATCCAACTTAAGGGTTTATGGATGTGAAATTCTAAGCAAGGGGTGGGGGACCTTTCGACATTATTCATTTTGAAATTATAGACCGAATTATTAACTTAAAATTTAAAAACTTTTTTTATTATCATCACTATTTTTATTAAATATTTTCATTCATTTCAAAATTTAATTTGTATAAAAGAGTTATAATTTGAATATAATATATTATAAATCTCCTTTAACTTATTAATATGATCGCGATTATTATTTATTATTTTAAAGTATTCGATCTGTGTTTCATTTTCGTATTTTTTAATAAACATAGGAACAAGATTACATCTTACTTGCGTGTAATGCTGAGGGTTACCTACCATTCAGCATTTACAATTTGGGGATTCTAGTTTTCTAATTTTATACAAGTAGGTTGGAAAACTTCCATGACCGGTTATGAAATAGTTTAAAATGTTATTTTCGAATTGTAACTGTTGTTCAACTTTTGACATTATATTATAGGTTGCTCTTCCTTTTTCACTTTTATCCCAATATTCTTGACAATCTTTATTTATGTTTTCTTTCATATATTTTTAAGTATTGATCCGGGGATCTGTATAGGTTTATAATTTATTGATTTAGTGGCGTTGTTTGCTAAAATATCTGCATATTCGTTACCAGTATTCCACGTACTAGTATTTACAGAAGACATATAAACCACATTTGTTTATTAAAATTTGCATAAATATTTGTTTTGATTTAGTCATAACATCTTTTTTTGTAACGCTGAGGGTAGTGCTGAAAAAAAAAATGTAGTTAAGTTTAAGTTTATAGCTTTGGCTAAATGTTAGTAACTGACTAAATGAAGAGTCAGAAGAATATCAAAGATCATGACATTGAATTTTCGGTATTTCTTCTTGTACTCGTTATTGACACTCATCAATTATTATCACATGATATCTTCTATTTAAGGCAATATTTGTCAAATATTGATATTCTTCAAGTATTGCTTCAATAGTATTTAAAATTCTGTTCTGCCGATATATCCCCTGTCAGCGATACTGCTTTTCCTTAGAGCTCAATATCGTAGATCGCCAAAAGACATCCTGAATATTTTGCTTATATATAAATAAGGCGATATTTATCCCAGTTTTTGCATTTGTTTGATGTCGGTTTCGTGTATTTACCCTCGCACTTGATATAAACAAACAAAAATGTCTGCCTTTGAAGATTCGTGTCTCAGGTCTTTGATAGTATATTCCAATATTTCCCGATACTTTCATACGATGCCTTCGGTAATTCAGTAACATCCTTTTTCCGCATCTGCTACTGTCTTGTATCTATTGGAATGTATCAAAGATATTGATATTTATTATTTGATCGCAATGACCTGTGACATATGGAAAAAACAGTGATAACTTTCTGCTTGCTCATTCATTTCTTCTATTAATATTGGAAGTTTATGGTGCTTTTGGTAAATATCTGTTTACTGTTAGTCTTTCAAATACAGTGATATCTATTCACTCCTTTAAAGTCCTTTAAACTATTTTTAGGTCTACCAGACAATGTATTTGCCTTAAATTAGTAATTCCGATCTAAAACTTAATTCTGCCATTTGTATTACACATGTCATCACGTAACTACTCCAATGACTTTCAAAAGAACTGCGCACTCTGCGCAATCGCAGCAAAAGTTGTAGTACCTCTCACTATGGAAGAGCAAGTGATTAGCTTTCGAACTAGCATTACCTCTTATTTCAGGACAGCATCTTTAATGAAGGGCTTATTTTCAATTAGTTGCAGTACTTATTTAGATATTGAATCCCGTGACATAACATAGCTATACTAGGTTTGCATCATTAATCCACCAGCTGTCATTGCTTCAGACATTATATAATTGCCAAAGAAGTTCACACCTGGAGAAAATATAAGCTCCATCAATATACTGACATTCTTTTATTATTTCTCCATTTACAATCCATTTTTTAAAAATAGAAGCAAGGTGTAAGTAATGAATTACTATGATTGGCTTCTTATTGGCAAAAGCTTTGTTGTAGATATCTCATATCTTCAGACGGATCTTCTTTGTAGATCATTTATAAATTAGTTTCGACCTAAAAACAAAAAAACAACATAATGGAAAATCAAAACATAACACATATCTTTCGGATGTTGTTAGATGATACAACATTCTATGCCTTCGCTTCACAGTTACCGATACTAAATTTTGAAAACAAGAATATTTATGCAGTTTTGAGATCCGACTGGCTTACATGGATTACTGGATAAGCTGTATACATGGGTTGGAGTCGAAATGACTCCAACTGCTGTTCTTATGTTGAATGAACCGTGATAGAACAAAAAATTCAAACTCATAAAAATGCAAAGAGATGAAAGTTCGTAATTTTTTAAGACGATAAGATTATTTAAATTATATTGGGTAATATTTTAAATAATATATTCGAAATGCAAATTATTATATATGACATTTTTAATAAGAATCAACTACAATTGAAAAAGCTTATAGGAGGATATTTTTGTTCAAACATGATTATTTCCAAAGATAAAATTAGTTTACAAATTTCATTTAATATACTAAGTATTATTGAAAGTCTGTTTATTTTCTCAGAGACCTAATTAATTTTCACTAGTTTTTTTTCTAAAAATAGAAATCTACGCATATACAATTAATGTATTCATAAAATTTTGTACATTTATTAGAATTTTTTTTTATAATGATGAAAACAAGTTGCAGAACATAAAACATCTGCAACTTAAATTAATTTTGTCTGGATAAAGAAAGTTACATGTAAAGTTTACCGGAACAATAGGAAAAACGATAGTGGTTTTAAAATGACACTTTATTATACATCACGTTTGGTTTCTAAATGTTCTCTTTACGATTACACAATTAACATCTTTTATATAATATACAAGAGAATACCAGTTCTCTGGATTGTCCAATTAACCAGATCGAAAATGGACTCTATGTTTTTTAGCCACTTTTCCAAAATATTTTTCCTTCAAATTATTTTTCCAAAATAATATTTTTTCTTTACCTTTAGTACTGTCTGTTTTCGTAATACTTTAAGTTCTGACAATAAAAGAATAAGTCCACTCTAACTGCTAACTATTATTTGATAAACTTTCTACTCTAGCAGAACACAAATACAAACATATATAAATCAGAATACAGAAATTTCAAGTATGGTATTGAAATCATGCAGTACTCAGTTGCATCTCAACTTTTCCTAGGAAAAACATTTGTATTTCCTACATATTGTATTTGAGTTGATCAACCCTTCTATCCATCGAGCCACGAGTTGATGTTCTTGTCTTTCACGTACACAGCTAGCAAACTGTAACCTTTCACATTCTCCGAAAGAGGTCGGAAATTTGCTTCTTTTGTCCCTTTGAGTCCTCGGAAAGAGAGACCTTCTCTTTACATTGAAAGAAATAAGAATTTTTAAAAAATCATATAAAATTAACTTCTAAACATACCATTTGTACTATATTAAAATGTGTACTAATGCAACAGGGTTCACAGCAAAACTTAGCAAATCAGTTAGCTGATTTTCCCTGACCAGATAACACGTATTAGCTCAGATGTTTTTATAAAATTGACACAAAATAAACTTATAGCAAGTAGCTTAGAAAACTAAATCGATATCTTTTCCCCTGAATTATGAAGGAATTTCCCTATTTTTTATAAAGGTTCTATACTTTGCCTGACCATTTTACAGTTTACCGACATTCCAGGTTGCTGGAAACACTATACAGTGGCTAGTTCTAAGCCTGGAAAAGTATGAAGGGAAAGAACATTTCCATAGCCGTTTTTTAAAGCTGTCTAACTATCCAAACTTTTTACTAACCAGATCGCCCTCGATCTAATGCTAAATTTGTCAATATAACATAACCAGTTCTACTGTGAATTTTTCTTTTTACTCTTTTCATGGTTGAAAACGATCCATCAACACTTGCTTTGGAAACTTTAACAGAAAAGAAATGCACTGAAGTGTTAATAATTGTAAAAACTCTTGTATTCCATACGAAGAATATGTTTCAAGGAGGACACCCGGACACCCTTCTATAAATACGTCATTCTTATTAGTATAACTTGTATATATTGAAGCCCAAATTTACATTGGTTAGCGTATTGTATTCCCACCTGATGGATTTTTATTTGATTCCCGAGTAATTTTTGGTTGTATTTGTGTGTTGTCTTCTCATAAGGATTGATGTCACTCAACATATATGGTGCTCCCATAAAAAAGGCCAATAAATTAGAGGATTGTACACTAAATTACTAATAAGGCAAGTGTTCCGCATTTGTAAAGAAAACTGTTATCCCCTATATAATAATAGCCTAAGTTATCTATACGTCTGTCCTCAATTTATTGAAGCGGTTGGACCTGGAATGGATAGAGGAATCCATAGTTAACAAAATTCAAAGAGAGTAATCTTTATCTTCTCCTAAACTATAGATCCGATTCTAAAATAAATTGGTATAAATATGCTTCATATCACTGCAAAAAATACTGCCTCCTTTAAAACGTTCGAAATCCACCTCTTCCCACTTTTCGAGCTTTTATTGCCATTATTTCAACTCCTATTTTCCCCGGTTAAGAGCAGGCTATTAAGTTTATCAATTTATTCCATAATAAATAGGTAAAAATAACATTTTTCTAGCATTATGACGTCATTCCTTTAACCATCTCATTGAATCATTTCTTATTTTAAATTATTTAAATTATGCCTTATTTTTATACCTTTTATTATTGATCTTAGATATTACGTAAATAATTTTATTTTACATTTGGCTTAAATAATAAGGCAATTTGTCGCAACGTCGCGAACTACTATAATGCCCTTCCCATTCATTTTCATGTTTACAACAGCCAACAGACAAACAATAAACTGCCCTTCCGTTTGAAACTAAATCCAGAATTGTCATAATTTGAGAATTTGCCTTAATGCGTGAAATAGCCTTATAGATTAGGTACATATGAGACAATTTTAAATTGAATCATCGATTATTTTTTGTTGCAAGATAATTCTCAGACAAAAAACAAACCATTTTTTTACCTGACTTTACAATTTTGGAAAATTAAAAATTTTACTGATCCCGTCATATGACGGGCTATATGCTAGTATTAATAAAATAATAAACTATTTACAGTTATACTTACGTAGGACGCTTTTAACAAGATACCAATGGTAAAGTGGCGTGTGATAGGTCATCAAGCTGAGGGTCAAACGAAAACTGGACATAACATAACATAACACTATAGAAACATAAGTGATTTCCAGTTTTAATAAGTTTTAAATGTGTCATTTTTTTCTAGGTCTTTTATCAATCTAATCACCATAAAAATGCAGCAAAAAAAATAATAATATGCTCATCCGACTGTTCACATGACCGTTTTGGCCTAGCAAAGGTTTTAGACCAACCTACATTTGCCGAAGACTGTAAAGGAGTGGCAAGTTTATATCCATTAACACGAACCCTAAAAAAATTGTGATGATTCATTTAGTAACTTAATCACATTAGTAACTTCAGCTGGCAGCAGGAAAAGTCATTTCTTCTCATTAGTCGACATTCCTGATCCATTATGTCAATAATCAGTCCTTAAGCAACAAGGTCCGATTGATGAATAGCTTGCTTCTGTCATTAATTGTAGTGTCAGTTGTGGTAGTCAGATTGTACCTTAGGATAGGTATACGCTGACAGATATGTCATTATTCTTGTATGAAAATTGGTTTTAGGAACATCTCTGTTTATAATCGTGTCCGAATACATATTTTCCGATGTATTTTGAATGCGAAACTATTCCGAACAAAGAGTCATCCTTCATATTTTCAACACACGCCCTTGGATATCAACTCAATTAAGATCATTTGATGAAGACCCCATTCAAGGATAAATTTCAAACCTTTCTGATTCTTTGGTTTGAGACCATTGCACTTATAGATTTGACACAGTAGTTTGAACCAACTGCTTTCGTTCTCCTGCCCTTATATTACACTTTGTTGTTTTACATGTTTCTAAATATTTTAGACAATTCTAACATTTTAAAAGCATAAAGCTCCTTTTAGTTGATTTGCCAGGTTTCAAAACAAAATTAATAATTTAGGGGTTTAAAGGTAGAAAACAAAACTCTTTCTTTAATACAGGAGCATGAATCACTAATAACTCCATATAAAAGCACTTGACGGGTAGGAGTAAGGAGAGAGCGTCTTCAGAAAGGGTTGCTGTATGAATCTTGGCCAAATGTAGATTCTTTGTTGAAATGCGGACGCTAGCCACTATCCGACATGTTTGATGGTCGACTGTTAAACTGCGTAATACTCATGAATAAAGACATTATCAAGATATCATTGGTTCTGTGAATTGTCCTAGGTCATATACGTCATATATATATATATATATATATATATATATATATATATATATATGTATATATATGTGTGTGTGTGTGTGTGTGTGTGTGTGTGTGTGTGTATATATATATATATATATATATATATATTTATATATATATATATATATATATATATACATATATATAATATATATATATAATACATATATATACATATATATATAAATGTATATATATATATATACACATATATATATATATATATATATATATATATATATATCAGGGGGGTTAAGGATTGAGCGAGTAATAATTAAAAATAGTTAAAACTCATTAACGATAACTTAATAGGACAAAGACACACCATCGAGCGAAACTATACAGAGTAAAAAAGCTGAAGCGGAAGTAGACATAGGAATTTGCTTAGGTAGCAACGCCAAAAGAGGCAGTTCTCAGCGGGAACTCGGGCTGATAACATCCTCTATGCTTGTAGTGGCAAATTAGGAGAACAACAAAAGATATCAAATGGCATAGCCATAGATAGAAAGATTACAATAAAGTTTTTAAATATGAAATCAAATGTGTCTTCCATGACTTAACTAATTTTCCATGTAATATATATATATATATATATATATATATATATATATATATATATATATATATATATATATATATATATATATGTGTGTACATAACTATAGTATGGTTTTTTGTGACTCAGTGGGTGGAGAGGATCCTCTTGCAAACCGAGATCGCTTTTTTTTATAGAGTATAGAGTAAAGTTTTCTCTGTATAGAGTAATTTTGATCGCCTATGTCATTTTAAACAAAGTGAACAAAAAAATAAATAGACTTTACCGATATAGTGCCAAAATATGCAACTTGGGCAATTTGGTGCAATACTAGCGCCTCCTCTAACTCATGATATACTCACTCTCTTGTTTTATTTTATCAGATAGCTCGCAGAAATGCTCCGAAGTACTGAGAACAATAAGATAAACCCTGCAACAGTTTTTTTTTTTTAATCTAGAAAATATTGTTAGAGATATTAAGAAAATGCATATTATAAAGTTTATTTTAAATATCAGTTTATTTTAAATATAATCTAAAAGGATTATTTTATTGCGTTTTGTTTTTTACATTATTTTGTTACCAACTCTCTTTGATAGCAGTAACTTTTAATCTATTTTAAAAGATTTAAAGTTATGTACGGCTATTGTTTATCTTTAATGATGTTATTTTTCTTACCATACGAGGGGAATAGGCTTTTAGAGATCAATATCTAAAAATTTCATTTACCCTAGTATGAACTAAAATGAATTTAACAATATAACACTACGTACAAGCCAATTTATCCGTTGAATTTTACTATATGATTCAACTATAGTATAAAACAACTATAATTTCTTACCATATGCTAATGTTGAGTTCTATTTAGCGAATTCAAGACCTGTAAGAAAATTAATGTTGCCACAACCTCTTCTGTTTGGTAGCGCATGTTAAGAAATCGGTCATTTTTGTACCGTGTGTCTGACGTACATGTCATGCGATGAAGAACAAAATTCCGACGTTGAAAGTGGAATTGTCTCGTTACATTCTGCAATTATTTTTAGAGTGTAAGGCCTTAATTAATTTAAAAGTAATTCCATTAATTGCATAATTTTAATACATAATAAATTTAAATGCAAATGCTTAATTTAAAAGTCACTCAGAAATATTTTTCTAGCTGTAGATGTTATTTTGTAATTGTTATGCATTTTGAGTTTTGTTATTGGCAACACTTATTATTTTCCAGAGATTACAAACAACCAAAATCCAAATTAGAGTTACGGGAGTAGAAAATAAAATTTGTTGCATTTGATTTTATGATTTTATTCTTAAATCAATAATAATAATAATATTCAAGCATCGTTATTAGTTTGCTCATGCCTCAAATATTATTGCTCCATCTGGGAAACAACAAAATAATTGGGAATAAGCAATGTGATATGAGATTTCGTGCTGAGCCATGTTGTGGAATTTTTTATATGTAAGACAGTTATATCTGTTTGAACTTACACTAAAAAATCCTTTATAATCTAAATAAATTTTGTATCTTTATCAAAATGCTTCAAACCACCTAAAAAATTTATTATTTTTGGAATTATATTCGTGTCTGTAACCCAAATCAAGATATGGATTACGTTTGACTGAAGAATAGGGTGCCCCCGCCAACTTGGCGATAAAGCTCTGAGCACGGCAGCCTAACATTTTCTACCGATCTCGTCGTGTACAAAAAATCTGTATTTATATTTTAATTTATATTATATTTGTATTCATCTCTCCTTATGAAACCTTTTTTTATATATTAAATGAGTGCAATCGACTAAATTCCAGTTCAGGAGGCCCGCCGAACCATGTTCAGTGGGCACGCCAAGCTTGGGCGATGTGGCTAAATTCTAGAACTTGGTTTTCTGGCAAGCCTTGCTTTTTTTTATTTTTTATTTTTTTTTATTTTGCATTGATTTTAACAGAATTTCAAGTCTTTTTTATTTAAAATATGTTTTGAAATTGGGTATAAACTTAACACAAAACCAAGCACAAGTTGTAAGCATCACTTGGTGACAATTTGGTGATAACTTGTATAAAAATAGAGCCAAAAACATGGCGGTCGGCCCCCGGAACTGAGATTCTACCAATTCTATTACAATGGCGCACTCTACATCAATTAAAGTCTCCCCAAAAGCAGGGGATGCAATGTTCGGATGGAATGTTTTTGTGTTTTAGTAAACATCGCCAATAATTTCGCCAAATTTGTCAAGGGGCACAGTATTCTTCAGTATTACCATGTATTACAGATTGTAAATACAAGAAAAGTAATATCACGAATAAATTCATGGATGTTGTTCTTGGCGAAGTTATAAAAAGAAAAGATTCATTTCTAGATTGTTAGTTTAGAAATAATTTATTCTTTTAGTGAAATTATGTTTTGGGTGCCATTCCTGTTTGCACGGAGTTACACGAGAACAGAATTGGCTCCAAACAAAAATCGTCAATTTCGCCAAGGGGCACTCTTGAGTATATTTTTACCATACATACCATTTCAGTGAAATCAAATATTCTTCCATTTCAATTATAATTTCATGTTACGTAATGTTATTTTGTATCTTTTCATTAATTATATAGTTTCTATCTAAATGTTTTAAATTGCAAAGCTTAAAACCTAAAGGAATGTTTTAAAACCATATTAAGAATAAATCCGTAAAATTTAAAGTATTTTGGCTGAACCCATGTTGAAAAAAATATGCCAAATATTTGGTAATAGCAGCTAAATTCTAGATGCTCTCTTTTCGAGAACCGTTGCAATTATACTAGCTTGAAATTTTCTAATTATTAAAATATGGTTTTATTTTTTAATTATTAATTATACTATTTACAATTTTTGATGTACATTAATGTAACTACTTGAATATTACCAAATTATGTTATTATTATTAGATTTTGCTTTTTTATCTACTTTTGATGCATTACCTACCTGTTATTTCACAATACTCTACAATATAAATATAAATTTTATTAAATATTTTAAATATATATAGTTACAGAATATCAGCGATATTTTCTGTATAGTCTAATGTAGATTCTTTTGAATACCTTAATATGCACGGAATCACGCTAATTCTTTTTCATTATAACATGTTTCTATATACTATTCATTACAAATTTTATTAATAGAATATAATGTTAAATTATAATATTTTATCAATACAGTATTTTATTAAAGCAATATAATATTTTTCTATATACTTTACAGTAATATTTTTTATTAATACAGTATTCAGAATTAATCCACAAAAAAGTATTATAGCATCAAATTTTTTACTTTTTTGGTTGACATGTTTCTATGAGTTTTACCTTTATAAGTATCTGTTCTAACTAATGCTAATATTTTGAATGCTTCAAAGGGAAAAATTATAAAATAGAGCCCGATAAACTAGATTGAGTTGAAGTTGATAAAACTTATCTGGCCTAATAAAGTATACAGAAATCGCTTATAGAAAAACACAGTTAAATAAG
This sequence comes from Pardosa pseudoannulata, assembly GCA_032207245.1. Classification (NCBI taxonomy): domain Eukaryota; kingdom Metazoa; phylum Arthropoda; class Arachnida; order Araneae; family Lycosidae; genus Pardosa; species Pardosa pseudoannulata. The sequence goes on along the minus strand of CM063504.1, from coordinate 91,535,056 downwards.
CACAATAGTAAGTACTGCTTCTAGCTATATAATTTCAAATTTTAGCCCTCGTGTTGCAAAAAGTAGACCGTAGTGATCCAAAACCAAACAAACAACTGCAAATCACGAAAGTTCACATAAAATTTGTGAATTAATGAATCTATTTTAAACTCATTTGTAATTACAACTTTAAGATGTGTTCCTTTTTCTCTCCTATCCCTGTTTCTAAACTTCCTATCACAGAATATATATAGTCTTTTAGAAATATGCTACTGTGTGTGAGAACCAAGCAATGTAACTTTATGCAGGAGTTAGGACAACGTTTGTTAATAAACTCTAAATGTATAACTTTATTGTGAAAAAGATGTTTGGTATTTTTATCCATTAAAGAAAATTTTTTTAAAGTGTTACACCAGAGAGAATCCGACCATGGCTTATAGACCTTTAATTCCGTACAAAGCATGATAGAAACCTTGATTCATACATTTTCGTATATCCTCTTTTATAAATTTTTGGCACAAAATTTCAAAAAATAATAAAATTTGAGTTAAATTGTTGGACAGAAAACATAACATAAAAGAATCTTCTATGGCTTACTTGATTTCAGAATAAACTCAATTTTAAAATTTTCATTCTAATACTTGAATCTTTACAGCCATTGTTCTTTCACCGCTTACGTCATGCATAAATGCTTGGTTGATGCTTAATGGCACTGTATCCACAAGGGACATATTGTGCCAAACACAGGGTTAAAAGACCTCATACAGTGTAAAGCAGTAGAGAAAATAAAACAAATAGTAAAAGACCAAAAGACGAAGTTGTACACAATACCTTATATAAATAGAGTATAAAAACATGGTGGAGAATTAAACGACAAAAATAAAATCTCCATGCATAAATGGCCGAATGAATCTAAGGTGCTTTATTATCTTCTTTAAAACTATGTTATGGACTTTTAAGAATAATGACTTTCTGTCAGATTTATATCAATTCAGTCATATCTAGCATAAAAACAGACGCATGATAGTGATTCGCATAACTTAAAGGCAAGTTTTCTCTCCAAGTAGTAGTAGAAAATTTTATTTAACAGTTATATGAAATTCAAATACTTTAAAGCTTAAAAAGATAACATAAAAGACAAAAATTGATCTCTCTTGTTGTGCAAGAAGCCAAAAGGTTGTTTCGCTCCCATCGCAGATCGGAGCACGTTGCATATGTCTTTCTAACAATGTCTCGTCGACAGCCAATCAGTCATTTCCATTCCATCGAAATTCATTGCCTCCATCATAGCTTATCCGTGTCATTTTGACTGGGTATGCCAAACTTGCGTCAACGGAATTTCAATTACTACTCGCGGTTTCCTTTAGTACCTTTTGAGTGGCTTAATAGTATTAAATTGATGCTATCAGTGATAGTTCTATGTCTGATCTTAGAAAGAAAATAATGAACGGTGGTTAATCGCAATTAATTACTACTACCTTTCAGAAAATATTTTGTTTTTCTTCTTACACCACGAGCATCATGCCAAGGGAGATGGATAAAAAGAAGATGCACGAAACAAAATAGATTCGACATATGCCCCTAACTGCTCGTTCAAAACATAATTGAAAGCCATAAATTTAAATTGAGCGTGATAAATGGGTATCTTGCTATATATCATAGGATTTGATACCAACCAAGTCCATGGTAAATCCATAAGATATTAAGGCATTCTCATCTGATTGGTAAGGTGTACAATTATTTGCACAGCAGACTTTTTCATTTTTATAACTGATATTTTTCTAACAAGAAATTTTTGTACTTCAAGAAGAAAATCAAATTACCTGTTATCAATGAACATCATTCAAGAAAGTTATACTTAAGACACTGCTTTAAGGACGATGATGTTTTTATGATATATATGTGTTTGTGTGTTCGTATGCTAAAGAACAAATATAACCTATCATATTTATATAGTGTCTCAGCAAAATAAAACAAACTAATTATAAAACGTTTTAAGCATATAAATAAATTATTAAAATTGGAATAAACAAAAGATTTTAGTAAACTAATTCCCCACTGTTCAATCCTAATAATCCTAAATGTAATTTCTTTTATTTTTACGTAACTCATATTATTGAACTTTAGTCCAGAATTAGGAATCGTCTTGGGCTAATTTTATACATTACATAAAATTCAGCACCCAAAAATATTTTTGAACATTCAGACACATACTGATTTAACAGCTTTTTCCAGATAACTTACCAGATTACCAAACTCTTGGTGATTTTGTATAATTTTTTCATCTGAAATAAATAGCCATATAAACTATTCTCTAAAGTTATTCCATTTTAAGAACAATTATCTGTTCTTTTCATACACCATGCGATGGGTTAGTTTGTGTTAACTTTATATTTATTGTCTATTTTGTTTTCCACCACACACTGATTAACATTTTTGTTAATCAGTGTGTGGTGGTCAGTCAGTTTAGTTTCTTCAATTTAACCAGCACTTTCTAATTGTTTTTTCTTCTATTCCGTGAAGAAGCCCTAACGGTATGCTAATTTGTTTAACACAACCAGCTGAATATATAAAGGCAAGTCGATCGTTACGCCCTGTGGTGTTATTCTTTTGGCGATTAGAGAGCTGTGTATCGTTTCTCTATATGTCCTATGCTCAATGAAGATGCCTTTTTTTAAGTGTTTTTTAATTCAGTGATGATATTTTAAAAATACAGTCAGTTACCATTCCATGTGGAATGATCATCTTTTATTCTGCAAGGTTATTTTTTATCGATGAGTTGGCTCAGCATTATATGCGATTACAGGGAAAAGTAGCCACTCGATGATTATGAAACTGAAGAGTAGATTGAGGAGTAGCAGTCATGTCATTCATTTGAATTGGGTGCAAGCACACGTCGGAGAAGAATATAATGAATTTGTTGATGGCTTGGCTAAAGAAGCTACTCGTAAGGAAGATGTGGACTTTGAGGTTGGATACTCTACTAAGCAGATCAAGACTCTATTATTAGACGAGGCTGTTCAAAAGTGGCAAGAAGATTGGACAAATGAAGACAAAGGTCGGCATCTATACGAGTTCTTTCCGTGAGCATCTGCAGACTTGATAATTTCTTTATTAATCAAATTTATACAGGTCATGGGGCCATTCCAGCACATCAAGCAAGATTATTTGGAAGTGTCCTAACTGTTGGTGTGGAGACCAAAATGGCTCTCTCAAACATTTAATTTATATATGTAAGAAAGTTGAAAATATTAGGAAACAATGGTTTCCAAGAAATTTTAATAATGTTCCTATCAAACATCTATGTATTTCTCGGAAGTCCAGGGTTGGACTCCTTGCCATTATGGAGTTCTTCTTTAATATTTCTATTGATGTATAATTCTGTTATCTATGTATGTAAAATTGTTATTTAAACTTTGTATGCATTAAATTGATTGTAATAAAGAGCTGATGGCTCCTCTGTAAAGGGATGTTTCACTAGATCCAGCTTGGTGGTCTGGCTTTGGTCGTCATTCTAAATTTGGTTAGGTTTGTTGCTTGTACTTGGTACTGGGTTCGATTGTTGTCTCGGCGATTAGTCATCTTTTCCGTATGGCTTCGGCTGGGTCGGGCGCAAGAAATAACTTATCCATGAGTTGGGATGGTTCAAAAGAAACCGGAAATGATGCCAAGAAGCTTCCACGTTATAAAATATTTACAGTTTGAAGCTCGATATTCAGCAAGCCAGATATTAATTAATGATAACTCACAATACTATCCTGCAATAACCAATGTGACTTGCGTAAAAAAGCGTTCATATTTTGCCATTAGACATTTCCCTCAATTTTATGATATGTAACCATTCTCAGAAGGAGTTTGGTTTAGTTTGGAGAGCTATGGTCTACTTTTTGGTAACATCAGAGTTAATGAGACCAAAATCTACTGCTTAAAGCAGATTCCAAATGGTTGCGAACATCCATGCAATAGACTTATTCGAACGTAAAAACTCCGAAGATCATTCGGTCGTCGTTCGTCTCTCAGGAGAGAATTTGACATCATTTCTCCCTCTTGCCGATTTCCCAGTAAAAAGACATTCAAACCTACATTTTCTCCATGTATTTTACATACACAATGGTATTTTTCAAGTGTCTGCCACTGCTTGAAACCAGTAGCCCGGGATTCTAGCCCTGTACGTTAACTTCAAGCCATCTTCTGCTTCCACAGCTACAACACCTCTATTAACCGTAAAACGTGAACTCACAGATTATCTTTTAACATTATAAATCCAAAACAGTCAATGAGGCTGAAATTGAGAATTTAGTACCTAGGGAATAAATGCATAACTATCGTTGATGCAGTTTAACAGCTTCATTTTTAAGAGCAGGAAAATCTATAGATTGAAATATAGTGTTTTTTTCACTTACACTATTAGTACTTGTACAAATATTTAATTTTAAGAAAGGAACGAAAATCAAAATTTTTATAAGATGCGATTTATATAAATTAATTTCATCTAAAATTACACAATTACTTTTCTATTATAAAATGCAACCAAAAAGTAGCTAACGTTCCAAAATAGCAGATTAAATCTTGCACAATGTTTCTTTTACATTCCTACTTTTCAATTTTTATATTCTAAAAACATTTATTAAAACGAATTAAAAAACTTGAATTGTGTTAAACTCAAATTGACAGTTAGGAAATTTTTCCTAGTTTACAATAAAAACTGCACAAACAAGGAGGTACTTGAAAAATACTGTTCAATATTTTGAGTGCTATATATGAAAGAGATGAAGGATTACGAAAAGAATTTGTCAAACAAGAGTAATGACATAACTCACTAAATACGTATTTTATGTTGTTAACTGTCCAAAGAGAATAATGTTGAAAACGAAACAAAAAAAAGCCCGAAAAAACAGTGATTATCAATTCGTGACTAGCTAGAAATAACTCGCTTAATGAATTAAAACTGGTTGTTAGCAAATGCTGTCTGCTCATTCAGGGCTATGTCTATGTATGTGGGGCTGTACAAAAGAAGAAAAGTAGAATGGGAAAAAAAGGCATTACTCATTTTATCAAGTAATATCGATTGGGACATCGTGCTCATCGGCAACTGAAACCATTTAAAAAAAAGACTCAAATATTTTCACAGCAATTTAGACCTAGGCATTGTC
>CM063504.1:91474924-91522424 GCA_032207245.1 Pardosa pseudoannulata | reverse complement strand
TATATGAAAGCTATTCAACTTGCAATTTATCCTGTTTAAGATCGTTGGTACTGAATTCCTTTATAATAAAGGTTTTCTTGACCCTTTATAAGCCATGGAAAATATACTTACCACCAAGTCAATATTTTTAAATGTTCTTGGTGAGTCATTTTACCACCTTTCAGCAGAACTGTCCTTTATTAATGACATCATAAATAACACATAAAGCTAATAGATGTCATGTACTCAAACAACATTTTAAACCCTTGCCTGTGTAATATATTTGAGAAAAGGAAATTTCTTTTTCATTTTGTTCTTTATTGTCATCAAAATGTTAGAAATAGAATATTTTAAAATAAAATTTTGTTGTTGTTGTCTTATGCCACGAGTTCAAACCAAGCACGATTGAGCCAAAGGCTACTCGATTTAAGGGAATGGAGTGCGCCTTTAGTTTCAACGAGCACCACAAGGGTTCTGAAAGTACGACTTATGCTCAAGTGGATCCTCGTAATTTAGAAGCAGGGACCAATCAGAGGACCCCCAGGCTTGTCCTGCCACCCCCAGAAGTATTGATTGACAACGTGGAGGACATTGTTACCATTAACATATTTTGCATGCCCCAGTCACCTTTAACGCACACGGCAGAGCTTAGGCCGGCTCTGGCTCCGAACCCGCAACCCTCCAGTTACGAAAGCGTCGCCTTTGCTGACTGAGCTAACGCGATTCACACAGAATTTTAAACGAAACAACTACTATTTTCAATAATTTCACATACACGGGAATTGTTAAGGGATTACAGTAATTTTTACTAAAATTACAGCAAAATAAATCAAATGACGTATTATTTGGATATATATAATGAACTAATACAAAAAATTATCATCTATATCAACTGTCATGAATTCCATGCCTCAGATACCTTCGAATTTCACAAATCCTTTACAGTATCCGAAAAATAGCGACAAATGGTGTGAAACTGCCGAGTTTTTGCTGAAAGTATTTCTATCTATTCGGAAAACGGCAAATTAAATATTATGCATAGGACGAACCGATCTCGGGCTCCATGGAATTGAAATACCGTTTTTTCTCTAGCCCGTATTCAGGTCGGGCATTCCAAAATCCGAGCATTTGCGTTGTTCGAACTGAGTTCGGGTGTCACAGGCAAGGGTTTAACAAACTAGCTTTAGATAAGGAAGAGACAACATTAGAAAGCCAATTTCTTCGGCACATAACTCTTACTTCAATTAATTTTCATTTATTCGATATAAATTTTTTTGGTTTATAGTATTTGCAAGATAGGTTTTATGAATATTATGTAGTACAACATAAAAAGTTTTAAGAACCGTTAATTGCCCTACCATTTAATGGAAATGGGCGGTAGTACTTCCAAAAAAAAAAAAAAAGAATTTAAAATCCAATTTAATCTAACAGTCTAAATTAATTTTATTTTCTTAAATCCACCTTAATTTAAAAAGTATTTTAATATATCATTGCTATGAAATTAGACTTATGAAGGGTTAAAGTTCTTGAGTTTTTGATAATCGAGTTGAATTTTAGGAATTTCAATATAAACCCTCAAACGCTATCCTTATTTCTGAGATGTTTTTCAATTAAAATAATAATCTGTTAAAAGGTGAAAAAAAATTTAATGGGAAATACCTTTTTTAATTGAGGTGTATTTATTAGCTTTCTTTCCTTTCTTCAAAATAAATCTAAAGCTTTATGCCTCGCCTGTGCCCATCAACACCGACATTGGAAGTTGATGACTGGAAACACGTTGCCTGATCTGACGAATCTTGTTTCCTATTGTATTGAACAGATGGACGTGTACGGGTATGGAGACAACCTCATAAATCCATGGACCCTGCATGTCAACAGGAGACTGATGGACTTCAGAAATTCCAGCCGAACAATGCGATACCCCACAAGTCCGAAATTGGTACAGATTGGCTCTAGGAGCAGTCTTTTGACTTTAAAAACTTAATCTGGCCACGAAAACTATTGAGCATATATGGTTTGAGCAACATTATTTATCATATATGGTATGCCGAACAACGCACTGTTCAGAAGAGATCTCCACCACCCTGTACTGTTAGGATTTATGGACAGCCCTTCAGGATTCATGCTGTCAGTCACATTCAACACTACTTCAGACATTAGTTGAGTCCATGCTGTGTCGTATTGTTGCACCTCTTCATGCTCGCGAGTGCCCTGCACGATATTGGACAGGTCTGCCAGTTTTTTGGCTCTTCAGTGTATATCAACTTTAATAGCTATATTTATGATTTGTAATTTAAATATTGCTAAAACCATGTATGTCTATCACTAAAATAAATGAATTCTTAAAGTAAGCCTATTAATTTTACATGCAATTCATATATCAACAAATTAAATATCTTCCATATACGAAAAAAATAATAAAATATATCAATATGGTTGGGTACATTTGATGAGAGACTCGTCATACACTTGTTTTGCCTAAGTTACAGAAGATGAGTCTGATTCGTCATTTAAATCTTCTATTGCCTTAATTTACTATTTAGTGCATTAGCAAATTATGCTCCAAAAGTAAGAATTTTTTAAATGGTCTTATCTGAAGTGAAATCCACTGACGTTATGATATTCTACTTGCGACTTATAGTGCACATAGGATAATTCATTTGCAATGGCCACAAAACCTTTTGAATCCATCTAACCATCAATGATATTAATTTAAATATATCTTTATTATTTTATTGATTATTTAACATCAAAATCTGTCAGACTGCATTAACGTCTGTAGATTTCAGCATGCTTTCTCACACTTGGCGTGAAATGGACTTCCCTTTTCATATTCCCCATGTGACTTAGGGCGCACAAATGAAAGTTCATTGAGAAGGACCGTAATACTTTTTGAATCTATCTAACAATTAATGCTGTTTATAGCATCTATTTTACAAGTGCTACAATATAAAAAGTAGTTTGTGTCCAACAAATGAAAACGTGTTGAAATAGATTGAGAGAGGGGCAATAGGAGGCCTACGATGTAGTGGTGCAACTGGATTATATGGGCCGAGCACTCTAATCCAGAGATTTCTAATAATAAACACAACGAGCAGAAAATAAACCAGCTAAAAATGAAAGAGAGAGATAGTGTGGTGGATTGTGAGTTCGCAACACACACACAAAATTAGAGAGGAGAAAGTTTAGAGATAGAAAATATACAATATTTTTACAAGTGCCAGAGTGTAAAAGGATTCTACTAATAAACTTTTGTTATCGGAACATGAGATAACTCAACTTTTATTTTATTTACTATTCATTTTTCTTCTGTAAGTCGTGTCCGGAAAAGTAAAATAATAGGTGGATGGCAAATTCCTATAAATCCTTTTATAATCTGCTAAAGAAATCGTGTATCGAACTTTCAAGTGTTGTTAACGTGTGTTTTGTGTTCAGTTTTGTTTACCTTCGGGAAGACCCAAGGGTAAGTAAACCTCTACCCTTTTTACTTTTTTCTGTTTTGGGGTAATTTATAAACGAGATAATTCGTTACTAATGATCCTTAATAGGACGAATAAAATGTATGAAGGATTATGTGCAGATGAAATTGAAACTGTGATGTTGTCTTCTCTTCTTCCTACAAAACTAACCTTTATTGTTAAAACCATGTTATGAGGTCAAGACGTTTATCAGTTTCTTTTGTTACATCTTAATAAGACGAATCAAATGTATAAAGGATTGTGTGCAGAAGAAATTGAAATTATGATGTTGTCTTCTCTTCTTCATACAAAACTAACCTTTATTGTTAAAACCATGTTATGAGGTCAAGACGTTTATCAATTTCTTTTGTTATATCTAAAATTATCAAAAAATAACAGATTTATGGAGAGGTGATAAAATAGCTTACCATAGACATTTAAAAGATAGTAACTTTAGTGGTAAGTAAATTTACCACATCCTTAGAAAGGATTTAACTTGTTTTAAATGTAAAATCCTTCCTATTAGACTGATATAATTTCTTTGCTTTTAGATGTGATATGTTAACGAGTAATTAACATAAAAATTAGGATTAAAATAACCCATCAAGTGTGCTAGAGTCACTTTTCTAGGTGTGTGTGATAGAGGCTAAGGGCATTAATAAGACATTCCTTTGTTCATTAAATTATGATGAAATGTAAAAAAATCGTTTAACACACTAAAAACATCGATTTTGCTGCAAGGCAAATTGTGATGAACTGAGATTGATCGCAGTATCAGACAAGACCGTTGAGAGATGGTTGATGATGAATAACGAAAAAATTGTTTTCAGTTGTCGATTCGAATGTAGAGGCGAAGCGGGCTGAAGAAAACCGACGCTAAGTTTAAGAGACAGACTCATTAGAAGCATGTATAATTTAATCTCGAATTACAGAAGTTTTGTCAGTGGGGCTAATCGATCACAATTTTCAGGCAGAGACATGTACTGGTCGCACTTCATGCTTCCATTCAGAAGCCGATTCCTGGATGCTTAATAACATGTCTGTGTTGAAAGGAATGTTCCTCGGGTTAAAGTAGGTCGAGATCAAAATGCGATGATTTGATTTTTTTCATAAAATTATTCTCAAGGTGAAATAGAAGTTCATTTATGTTTTAAAATTTAACTTAAAAATTTAACTTTTAAATTCGAATATTTCATACCAGGTGTGTATTATCAGCAGTTTCTCAGAATATGCGGACGCTGACCGTTATGTTATAGAATATTAACCCTCTTCTCATCTCGCTATTTCCACGGGCAACTCAAATGAAGCAAAATTTTCTAATCCCGTGATTTTCTCGGGCATTTGTTTATCTTACTGTATTGAGATGAATATCCCGCCTTTTCACCAGTGAAATAAATTATATATACAGTATTAGCCATTAATTGGGTAATAAATAGAATTATATGAATATAACTTAAGTTATATTAGATAATATAATTATAATTATGTTATGTAATAAATAGAAATTAACTGTAATTCAATTGAAATTTATTTTAAAAAAAATTTTCTTGTGATAACATATGAAATTGGTTTTTCCGACAGTTTAGTTTCTCATGATAAAAATCTATATAAAATATCTTTTCTAGAAAGTAAAAGGGTATATTTCAATTCTTCAATCTATATAGATTTAAAATATACAAAAAAAATTACACAATTTTTTAATTGATTTTAGTCTACAAATTCAGCAGTCAGAGGGTTAAATAAACATTTGTTCATAAAGGGTGCATGGTAAAGTCATTGATTGACCTTTTTTCTACACAACTGATATTCGAATATATTAATATATATACTTGTAATAGCAAAAATTTTCAAAGATAAGCATTCTTTTTACGATATTTTTAAATTCAAAAATTCAATTTTTTAAAAAAGGATTTGAAATTTTGAAATTTTTATACAACTTTCTGTCTTTTATCATCATATTTTTCAAAAATTGAAACTTGTCCTAAGAACGTTAACACAATTCGTTCCACTTCCCTAAAGCAAAAATTGACCGTGATAGTTAAATTCAAATTTTGCAAAAATTTAAGGATTTTTTCAAAGATGAGCATTTTTAACGATATTTTTAAATTCAAAATTTCAATTTTTAAAAAAATTGAAAATTTGTAATTTTTATATAACATTTCGTCTTTTATCATCATATTTTTCAAAAATTGAAACTCGTCCTAAGAACGTTAACACAAATTGTTCCACTTACCTAAAACAAAAATTGACCGTGATAGTTAAATTCAAATTTTGCAAAAATTTAAGGATTTTTTCAAAGATGAGCATTTTTTAACGATATTTTTAAATTCAAAAATTCAATTTTTTTAAAAGAATTTGAAATTTTGAAATTTTTATACAACTTTCCGTCTTTTATCATCATATTTTTCAAAAATTGAAACTCGTCCTAAGAACGTTAACACAAATTGTTCCACTTACCTAAAACAAAAATTGACCGTGATAGTTAAATTCAAATTTTGTGAAAATTTAAGAATTTTTTCAAAGATAAGCATTCTTTAAAGATATTTTTAAATTCAAAATTTCAATTAAAAAAAATTGAAAATTTGTAATTTTTAGACAATTTTTCGTCTTTTATCATCATATTTTTCAAAAAATTAACTTGTCCTAAGAACGTTAACACAATTCGTTCCACTTCCCTAAAGCAAAAATTGACCGTGATAGTTAAATTCAAATTTTGCGAAAATATACGGATTTTTTTCTCCTTTGGGGATTAGTTAATATTTTAATCTCAATAATTAGAGGTTGAAATCGTGTTGCAATCTCCCTTTTGCCGTTAAAAAGGGGTATGGATTAGGAGATTTATTTTACTGGAAATATAACATATATCCACTTACTGTTCTATGGATACATTTCCCATTTATAACCACGTAACCCTCTCTCCTTTTAACCCATTGACAGTTTCATTTTCTTCCAGAATTTGGTCAAAAAAATGTCCCATTTTTTTATTGCATTTTTTTGTTCATTTTACATTTTTAAGTAAAGATATGTTATTAAAATTAACATTTCTAATAGTTTTAAGCATTTATTACAACTTATTTTCTTTCTATGAAAGCATCATAGAGCTGAAGTTTACCTTTAGTCTCATCGATATCCAAGTTAATTTTTGGAATTCAAGTGAAAGCACATCTAGGAGGTGGATCCAAAGTATTATCACAATTAATTTTAAAAAATTGTCTTGCTTCATTGATTCCATCTGTACTACTATCAGAGTCACTACTATCCAGGCCATCTAGTAAACTTTCGCTGCTATCATTTACAGATAATTCAGTTTCTGATTCGGAGTCACAGTTCGAATCACAAGAAATTAGCTCCATACGCTCTGAATTATCCATTATTTAAAAGTAAAAATATATTATTCAACTCTTACATCAATAAAATTATCAGGTGGTTAGTAAAATATAACCAGAAAGCTATACACTGAAAGATAACAATTCGTCTTCTGATACAAAACATGCGAAAAAACCCGCGAACCAATCAGAGTAGAAAATACAATAAACTGCAAGCTATCATTTACTGGACAACTACCGCCATATATACGAATAATTTGTTACTAAAATTGGAAAAAATACGGCCGAAACAGTGCAAGCGAAATAGAAATCAGATTGCCCGTACGCCGTACGGGCAAAACAGGGAAGGTTGTTAACCTAAATGGGACTCTGCAACCTAATTTCATCCTCAAATTACTGTAATTAACCTTTAATTTGGCTAAGTCTGCTACAACGAACAATCAAATAAACAAAATCTTTATAATAAATATATATTTTTATCGATAATATATAGTATATTAAATATATTATATATTATTATTATTAATTATTATTATTATTATTTAAATTATTATTACTATTGTTATTATTATTTATTTAAATATATTTTAATCGATATTTAAAAAAACATCTTGTCAAATTAAGGGTTAATCTATTTACAGATCCCTAATGGATGAGGAAAGAGTCTTAGAATTTTGAAATTGAACAACTCTGTTAGTTTTTCTCAGACAGAAGTGCTACTTTTTTGCATAGCATTTCTTAGGACAAATTTCAATTTTTTATTAAATATAACGATAAAGAACGGAGAAACGAATAAAAATTTAGATTTTGTAATTTTTGCAAAATTGAACTTTTAGATTTAAAATTTCATAAGACGAATGCTTATTATATTTGTAACATTTTTATCATTAGAAGTATATGTCTACAGCCAACGGTTTTGGATGTAAAATGCCGGTCGAGAACTTTTCGATGCATTCTGTTTAATAAAAAGATAGAAAGCGTTTCTTAGAGTTTTATTTTGTAAATAGAGCCTTAACAAATTGTTTTGAACACAATGTTTTTGTTTTACTCGCATCTTTTACCAAACGCACAAAATAGAAATTATGGAGGGTAAAGATAGCTTTTACTGCGTAACAACCGTAGAGTCACTCATTTTAACGTATACAGTGTAAATTGAAAGCTTCTAATGATAGTTATAATTTTTTTTTTTTCTGCTTGAATTTTCAGTTTTGATGTTGATCTACCATTTTATAATTTTTTGTTCATCATCGGTCAGATTAAAATGTGTTTTCAGGTAAGTACTATCCATACCTGAAGAGCAAACTTACTGAATATAAAATTGATGCTAAAACGATCCACATAAGAAAAATTTCTGTAGATGTGCACATGCCCTCACTTAAATATACTTTAGTTTGTTGTCACTGCAGAATGTAGACATCTGTTTCTTGGAAAAAAGAATTCTTCAAAATTGTCAGCTGCTCTTCTCCTAGTTTCATAGAAAAGTTCCTTTCTCGTCCTAATTGAAAAACTTTCCGTTTATTCATTTCACACACAAATCTGCTTAGGTAAAATTGGAGGTAACAGCAATAATGCGGTAGGACAAATATTGCGATTCAGAGGCAGAAGAAATTTGTACCTGCCGTATCCACAAGAAGCTAATATCTTTTGTCCTTTGTGCATAACAAACAAATAAATCTTTGTCATTTTCTTCCTAACAGAAGAAGGTAGAAAGAAGGTGTAACAGAAAGAAGGTGTGATTTCTAATATACTTTGTTAAGAGTATGCAATACCTACCTTAACAAAGCAAGTCCTGTCTTCAGACATGTAAGGCTATTTATAATTCCCTTCGGGGAAGTTGAAAAACAAAAAATAAAACAAATAAAAAAGGAATGTTTCACTAAATAAAAGTCAAGTTTATTTACAGCCATTACAGGTCTTCTAAGAGTGAATCTTAGTTCATACGGCAAACATCAATGTGATAGTCCAGTTCCTGCCAGACTCAATACAAAGTGATAATATCAATGGTATTCAGTGTGATCCTTTAACGCAGTTCTACTAAATCACGAGTCAAAGGAAGGGTAAAAAAACACGATCTTTTACATAGTTCCACCAAAAAAGTCTCACTTAGATTAAATCCGTTGAGTGTGGAGGACAGGGCAAAAGAGGTAGGTCAGCTTCGGAAGCTTGCCCAGTCCATCGACGAGGTAATTCTTAGCTATGGGACTAACTCGCATCTCACAGAAAATGGGCTGGAGCTCCATATTATTAAAAAACAAAGTCGTTATTTTTATGCTCTTGTAAGAGACATTGTTAGTTACTGCAGATGCACCCAGCCAATCACTTCATTGCTTATCACACAAGCATCTTTTTTAAAGTATTCCAAATTCCCTCCTTTTAGCAGCATCCGTCTTCTGCATTCGCTCGTGGGTTGCGCCTGCGGCGCAACGAGCGCCGGCCGGGTACTTCGACGGGAATAGTGCAAAGTGGGGTAGCCCAATAATTTCGATCTGCTCACTTCCACCTGGATCAGCCTGGAGGACCTCACGGCCATATGGGCCCGGTTTGGCGCTTGATTGTCCCTGTGTTCTAGGGACAGTTGAAGTTGTTAGTTGGTCTCTGTGTTCGTAAAAAACTGAATTGTTTCTGTATTTAAAGCAAGGTTCATTTTTCCTTTATTAGTCTTAGTTTCTATATTATATGCATTTTGAAATCCCGGAGGGAATTATGAATAGACCTGCATATCATATGGAGATTTGGTTGGTATATATCAACGATGGTTTCCTCCTCTATTGATACGATATAGTTTTTCTTTAAAAAATATGTCCCGATTTAATTGTGCTCATGGGTGCAGATGTAGTTTTCATCAAGGGGGAGGTTTCGAACAGAAGATTCCCTTCTTGGGGAAGAAATTGTTTTTAATTTTAACATTTGAAAATAGCATTGTCAACTACAGTCAGTCAAAGTAAAACTCTATGCTTTTTCTGTTCAAATGTTTAGACATTTTAAAAGTAAAGAACCCATAAAATAACATTTGAAGACATAGATGATACATAATAAAGTACTAAACTAAAAACTATTCTATTTTTAAAAGTTTCTAAAATTGAGGATTTTCGTACTGTAGAAGTTTTACTTTAACTCTGTTTCATCAACATACATCTTAATAAGTACTACTTTGTTTAAATATTGAGTAAAGTTTGAGTAAAATTCTTAATAATAGTTTTATCTGTTATTTAAATAAAAAAAATGTATTAAAATTTTCACTTTTTCACTTTTGAAGTTTTTTAATTCAACAGAAAAAGTTTAGTGGGCGAAGTTTACTTGACTGACTGTATCTATTCCTTGATGAATCCCACGATGCTGCCATTTAATTTACCATTATTACGACAGTCTCTCACTTCATTTTGTAACATAACTAGGTACTTACCACAACTACCATGGGTACGGCGGGTGAGTCTACAGTCTTTCTCTTAAATTTCAAGGAAATTTCTTGCATTTAATGGGGAAAGGATGCGTTGAATTTTTAAAACCCTCCTAACTACTCTCGTACATGTGCTGCCAAATGATACCGTTGGGTCAGGGGATAAAATCTCTCGCCTCTATTTATAAAAAAAGAATTATATAAACTAGCGTTTACTCACAAAATTTTCATAATTTTTGTGTTTTGGTACTGAACAATTTCCAATAAATGAAGCTACAAACATCCACTCTGAGTTGTCAAGCTGAATGAAGGAATGTTCCTTTGAGTTATGGAATACAATGCGTTCGTGCATTAACTTCATGTCTGTTGTCAAATTTAATCGTCCTCTATTCACTTCGCGATATACTTGTTGGCTGCTCCTGACATATATTGTCATGTTTGATATTATAAAAATATAAATAAAACTATTGAAAAACTATTTGTGATGTAAAACATCAGGAATACTGTTGGTTGACGTGTAGTCATTATCTGACATTATCTGGGCGTGACCAGAGGGCGTCATTAATGACGACCGTTACATGGGATGCAGTGGCGGAGATGCAAGATAGAAGGTAGAAAGGTTTGGAAGGTGTGATAACAGAACAAGAAAAAAAAAGTCTTTGTTGATTTCAAACATTTTTTTTTCTAAATTATACACACTATTTTCAGGTTTCATTTCAAATTTCCCAAGATCGAAATTCTGCTATCAATACTCATTGAGCAATCAGCTTTTATTTTTACAAAATATCTCTTTTATAAACAAATGCTATAGTAATGTTGAGAGGTTTATTGTTTACTTTAAAATGATGACGTTGCATGAAATTTTCTCCTAAATTTTTGTTGCATAACATCTCTGTTTCAAAGTTTTTTAGCAATATTCATTTAGTACTTAAGGATTTCATCTTCTGTTTTGGTAACTCTCTATAGTACTTATATACATGAAAGTAATTTCTGTGATCGCCTCTAACAGCTCCAAGGGTTTTAGAAAAAATCTAAATGCGAACAGAAAAAATGTGTTTTAAGTAATAAGATATTTAACTGACTAGTTCTTTATAACTTTTTTTGTACTTTTATTACTTGCAAATTTTACTACAGTACTAAGCAATCTATACCTTCAGTTTCGTTTAAGCAGTTTTAGAGTACAATTTCGTTCATTAGATTCCAATTTAAGGATCAATAAAAATACCCTGTGTAATTTTCTCTTTAGAATTTTTTAGGGTACTTATTCTTATCCTAATATGAAATCCTCCTCCCCCTTTATCTTTAGCTTGTACAAATTGTTTCAAGAGAACAAAACACGAAATGTCGGTATATATATACGTCAGGTCTAAAAGAGGGGCAGTTGGAAATTACTTGAGTTATAGGCGAATTTAACAAGGGAATTCTTTTATAATAATAAAATTAATGAAAAATATCCACCCTTGCGTAAGATTTTAGTATAATCAGGTCAGGCGGAAGCATATTTGAAGAATTTGATGAGTTTGCAAACAGATAAGAGTCAGTTAGCGCGTGGAAATGGAAACTGCGAAAACACTCTAAGCTTGCCTCCGAGAAATAAATGAAAACAGTGCAAGTTTTGCTTAAATGAAACAATGATTTAATAAACTTATTATTATCAAGAAAGACTGTTTTTCCATTCGCCTTATCACTAGACCACGATATATATATATATATATATATATATATATACATATATATATATATATATATATATATATATATATATATATATATACATATATGTGTGTGTGTGTGTGTGTCACTCTGTATTAGGCCAATACTTTTTGACAGATTTTTTTTCTCTGCTATTTTATATGCATAAGAAGTAACACTATTTTTCATACACAAGTTGTAGCCTAAGAAGTGTAACAATTGCTTTTTTAAGTTCTTCAAAAATATATCTAGGATTGCTATTCACATATGCTATACTCCCAAGATCTCAAATTCTTCTTACTTACATTTGCACGTATTTTGTCTTTTTCCACTTTTTTTCTCAAAGTAGCTACTCCCTCACAAGTTTTAAAAACTTGACCAGAAAACTAGCCGAGTAGAAATTTTACAAAGTTTTCGATGAAACCTCAATTGCTTTTTTCTGAACCCATAGGAAGGCAATCGACCAATGAGAGATAAGCGAAATTTTAAAGAGCTGAGTTCAACCTGCATTGATTTAAGCTAAACAGGAAATACGATGAAACTAATTTTTTAAAAACCTTGAAAATTATCTGCCGATTACAAAAGTTAAGCATAAAGTGACACGTGAATATAAATGGGATTAATCATATAACTAACTCAAAAGTTTAAATTTGCTTTCTTTGCAGGAATAAAAGAATGCATAAATAGAAATAACTAAATAATCACATGCGAACCAGGAATGAAGAAATATTAATTGATCATGTATTTTTTCTTTAAATGGTCTGTTTTGTTACAGAAACTGCATTTTTATATAGGTTTTAATTACTATCCCATATATTTATTGAATTAATTTCTTAAAATAATTTGTTATTCACTGGTTTTAAAATTTTTTTATAAAGGAGAGGAGTTGTAGACGTAAGCTGCACAAACCAGTAGTGAACCCAGAGGGAGTGAAAACATGTATACTGCTACGCCGTTGCTGGGCGCTACTGAGCCGATCCCCTTTACTTTAAATATTATTTTTACTCATTTAATTCTTAATAATATATTTTAATTTAATTGACTTTAAATCCATAAGGTTACCCAGGTTCAACCCTATCGGCTCAGGCTAATTAATTTCATTAAGACATCAAAAGGAATTTAGATTTAAAAAAAAAAAGAATTTATTTACTATTTACATATGTACACAAAATTTTACTACAATTGTCACTGCTTTAAAAAAATAGTAAAAATAGAACTTACCCCACTGCAGAGGAAAAACCATCTTGATTCTAGTTAAAATAATCTCGGTTACTAACCAGCTGAATAATAAAAGGCCGCTGAAAATTTTACAGCGAAAAATAAACAAAACAAATTCTCTTTCCTATATCACTATCTCCATTCTATCTAATATCTTTTTTCTCTCCTCTTTTCCCCGTATATATCCTTTACCCTTTTTCCTTAGCCCCTCCTTTAGTTCCGTCCCATTTGGGAAAATAGCCACTCTTGAAAATTCAGGTGGTCAGTTCCCAAATTCTGATTTTTCATTGGATTAGTACCCCCACGCTCGTATTTATTTATTTATTTATTTATTTGCATTTTTATATTTATATATTTTTTCTAAACTCCTTTCTCGAAAACATACCTATCTTGAAAACGTGCTCTTTTTTATCTCCCCCCCTTTTTTTCCTTCTCGATATCTTTGCATACTGACCCTTTTATGCATTGAAGGGGTATAGAGAGTTATTCGTAGACGCGGCTCCTTTTCTGATTTTCCTAAAATACTTTCTCATTCTTAAATCTATAAGTGCGGTATCTTTGTACCTATTACACCTGGCTTAAATTCCGTTCTGTTCAAATCGTGTTTTTCAAAAGCTCGCGGTTTTGCGTAAGTTTTACGAGCCGGTCTTCTTTTGAAGTGTTGACCACAATTTTATATAATTCGTGAATTTAGCTTACTGGAAAAAGTAAGCTCGATGCTATCAATTCTGATAAGTAGATATTTTTTGTTCTTATAGTACCTTTTTTATAAAAGATCTTAATTTTTATAATTTTTTAATTTAGTAAAAACACAAACTTTGAACAGTTTAAATAATAGGAATAAGACTGATATAGCGTATTCTGTAGTACTTAACAAGTGGTTATTCTAAAGTAAAGAAATCAATTCTTCAAGACAAAGGCAGTATGTACCCCTCTCCAACAAAAATAAATAAATAAATAAATATCTAGCTACTCCCCTACCGCAAACAGATAAATTTTTGTAAATCGAGTGTCCTCCATTTTGTCAAATATATATTACACGTGCGTATTATATTATTTTTTGACAAAAATGTAATACAAGTCTATAAACCAAGGCGTAGACTTTATGTTAATCATTAAAAAATTGTGTATGTTCTTTCAGTTTGTTTGTGGGATTAGTAGTGTGACCCTCTTTTTGTGTATGCAATTAGTGTTATTTTACCATTTTAATAAAGTGGGTTTTCAATGTAAAAAAAAAGATAAAATGTGTTAGCATAAAAATAAATGATTATGTTATTTGAACTATTTTTGCAACTAGAAGTATGTATCAATGACCAACGATTACAGAGAAAATGTCCAGTTAAAGTTGGTCTCCCACTGCTGTACTGGATAGCTCTCGTTCAGTATTAACGTAAGGGAAAAATAAAGTTCCAGTGGTCAACTTGCATTTAAAAATCTTTTAAAATTATATTCAATGGGATAGAACAGCAAATTCTCTAGGATGCTGTCGGCTATTTCCCAGTTCGGGGGGCCCGCGGAACTGAGTTCGGTGGGGACGCCAAGCGTGGGAGATATCGCCAAATTCTAGAACCCTATTTTCTGGCAAACCTTGCTCTTCTTTTCGAACTCTTCCACCCAGTGTTGCCAACCTTCAAAGGCAAAATTATGGATTCTAGGTCCTAAAATTATGGCATTGGTTTATAAATTATCGTACATTTTTGTAATAGTTAAAAATAGTGTTAATAGATGGCGCTTGTACGACATATTTTTCTGGTTATACATTTCTCTCCCCCCCCCAACTTTTTTTTTTTTTTGGGGGGGGGGCAAAAAATATGTAAACATTTTAATAGGATTCATTAAATATTTTTCTATCATCCCGTATCTTACTTTAAATGAAACACCAGACATGTGATTTTTCTTTACTGATTTAAGCATAAAATTGTATATATATATATATATATATATATATATATATATATATATATATATATATATATATATATATATATATATATATATATATATATATACATATACACATACATATATACTTTTTAATAATGTTATAATTCATTATTTACTTTGTTTTTTTTTAAATATGAAATATTCAGTAATAAAACTGATTATTATTTAATAATTGGTTTAATTACTAAAAATACCATATTTTAGTGAAAATTGCAATAGAACAAGTAAAATGCAAAATTACTTCTAATTATCCATAATTATGTAATCATTAAAGAAATATCTCCAGTATAATTGTGAATATTCAGTAATTTTGCATTTAACAATTTTATGTTTTAGACTGATTTAAATAATTTGAAATAACTAACAGATAAAAACACTGGACATAACCATTTTTAAAATTCTTTATTTTATATTCGTTTCAAATAATATCAAACATTAGTACCTAGGTCATATCAATTTCACAAATATACATTTTTTTATAATTGACACTTTCCTTTCTTTTATTACACAATACATATGGGCTTTCTCAACCTCTGTGTCAGGATTATTTACTTTCATTTAATGAATAAACATCTCAAAACATGATCCTTAAGCTGCTCTAAAATCTACAACAATAATTATTTGATGGGAAAAAGTGATAAAAAAATTAATTAGACATTCTCTGTTTTTTGTTGTTGATCTTTATAGAGTTACAGTTAAATTATCCGTTCTTTTAATTCTCCATTAGTCTAATGTTGTTTTATCGTACAAATCAGGAAATTATCGTACAGTTTTTCAGAATTATGTCACATAATTTTGAGATTATTTTTCATCGTACAGCGTCCTAAGTTATCGTACATATACGATAATTATCGTATGGTTGGCAACACTGCTTCCACCACCCCCTAAAAAAGGTGGCGGTGTCAATCGGCGCCTTTATTTTAGGGTATTGGGGGAAATGACAGGTGATTTGAATATCTTATCCTTATTGGTTCCTGTAACTAACAATACTCCAAGACCGCTGAATTTGGATTTTCTAGCGTCCATTTCAAGTCTTTGTCCATTTCGGCCGTGCTCTGGAGGTTTGTCCATTTTGCCTGAGCTCTTATATATATATATATATATATATATATATATATATATATATATATATATATATATATATATATATATATATATATATATATATATATATATATTTTTTTTTTCGTTTTTTTTTTTAATTTAATATTGGAGCTCATACCAATACAACTGAGGGCTTGTGGAGCTCAGTTAAGAGATCCCTCCTTACAGTTCGCAAGTGTGAAAATCAATTTGATTCGTACCTTTGTGAATTTATGTGGAGGAAAATGAAAGAAAATCCGCAAGATGCTTTTCAGGATTTTTTAAATCAGATCAAACGTGTATATCTACCAACAACTCAGGATACTTAAATTAGGTTAGCGCTTTATTTATTTTATATTTTATGCTTAATTTTCGAAGAGTAATAAGTGATGTTATAATTCCCATTTATATTTTTTTAATTTACTGCTTTTTGAACTTTATTCAAAATTGTGTCTTAATTTAATAAAAAATGATGAAGAAATATTTTTAAACTGTATTATTTTATAGTGTACTACATTGTTAAAAGTGATACGCTGAGTAATAAAAGTAATTTTATTACGACTCTCTACCGTTATTGTTACGGATGATCAAGGGGAGTTTTACCTCACTTAGATAAGAAAAATTATTTCACTCCCTTACTATCTTCAGAATTTTAAGCTAAAAATTTATTATTTATTTAAAATATTTATTCCGTTCTTATATTTCCATTTTAAGCTAATAATTTCTAGAAGTAATTTGTACCGTACTTTATAACTATTTAATCGTTTGATAGTTTTAAAATAATTTCATTAAATAGCAACCGTATTTTATAAATATAACTAAATATTTTATATGCATAATTGCCTAAATATAACCAACTAATGTTTATATTTTGCTTAATTTGCACTTATTGCAAAAATTCTGTGCTGTTTAGTTTAATAAGCAGTACAAAAGCACCTCTAAATATATTAAAAATTCAAATTTAAATTTGTATCCATCTTAACAAAATTTCAAACCCTTTTTTTTATTCAAAATATGCTTTGAGATCGGGTATAAACTTAATACACAAATTGTAAACATCACTTGGCGACAATTTGGCGATAACTTGTACAAAAATAGTCAAAAACATGGCGGCGGGGCCCCCGGAATTGGGAATTAACCATGTTGTCTTTTCCTTTAAAAAAAAAAAAATAAATTTCTGTTAAATGTTTCTATTTGCGTTTGAATAAAAACACACCAAATTTCGCTCAAATAATTTAAAATTATAGTTTTTCCGATATTTTAAAAAGGAAAGATAGCACCCTAGAACATTTTCTGCTTTATCATGTAGTAGCTTTTTTAATAATTCTTTAAATGTGTACCGACCATAGTGAACTTTATTCCCCCCCCATATACTAGATAATACTGAAGGAAAGACAGTGAAAAGGTATAAACTTTACCTCAAGTGATAATGCCTATATTTCATTATGTAATAGATTTACCTTATTGATGTTGAACAATGAAACTGAACTTAAAAAGAAAACTGTTAGTGAACTGAAAAACGGTTAATTTTTTTTTCTCTGAATTAGACCAAGCTTCTACATTTTAAAATGAAAGTCATCTAAAATAAATCATTCAACCCAAGAACTTTCGAGTTAAGATACAGTTACATTTTATTCTGATCAGACTAGATGTGTTTAATAATTAGAATATATTAAGACAACTATTCTCAAATTGCGAAGGTTCCCTAGGAGGGCATGATAACCCTACGTGGGAAGAGAGAGGGTGTGAGCGCATCGAAAAGTCTAAAATAAAAAATTATTTTACTGAAAAGAAGGACAATAAAATAATTCTGATATGAAAAATAACACACACATTTACACTGATATGATATACATATATACGTGTGTATCAGTACTGTACTACACAATGTTGATCATAAATTTATTTGACAATAAATTTATCAATACTGAATGAAGATCAAGTTTAATGATTACTAGTGACTCCCATTAGCAGTTTTTCAAAAGAAGTTTTAATATAAGAAATTGACATTCTAAGATCTTTTTAAAGCAAAATAATTTAGAATGCCAATTTAGCTGAAATTTTGAAAATGATACTGATCGGTGTTGCCAAATATCCATAAATATAATACTTACGTTGAAAAATTTATAGGTTTATTTATTTTATTTGTTGACGAAAACAATGAAACTATGATCTAAAATTAGGTAGAAGATATTGAAAATTTGAGAACACTGTATTAAGAGCATGTACAAGAAGTGTCTATGTGGTATTTTTGCAGCTCGAGTTCACATTAAATATTGGTTAGTGCTGCCACCTAGAAGTGTAAGATGGAAATATTTTCAAATTCTAAAACAAGTTAGTATTTTTCAAATTAATTTCAATTATTAGTGCCACATATATAATTTCACAATCTAATTCTGTCAAAGTAATATATAATAAGTAAATTTTTAATTATTTATTGCTTTATGTGCATCATGTTTATTGATAATTAACATATTAGTTAATTTAAGCTCTAATTAAATAATTTAAATAGAAGCACTTAAAAAAAGTTTATGCTTGAAAAAAATCTTATTTCATATTCTTTTCTGACTTTTTTAACAATGTCTTCTTAATTTTAAATGTTACAATTTTTAAAATCAATTAGCTCTTCAAAAAGAATAATTCAACAGTCTAGCAAGATTTTTTTCTCGGAAACAGACTACCGCAAATTATATTGTTATTTGAGAAAAATAATTAAAGATGCAAAACATTGCTATATCTCTCTGTGTGAAATATATCAAAATTATTACCTCTAAAATACCTAAAATTTTTCTTTTTCCCCTTCTCAATTTTAATATATAATTTCCCAGCTGTAATATGTCAGATATGGGAGTATTCTCCCACTTAAATTTTATATTCATTCCTCAAATTTAACGCTGGCATAAATACCAATTTCTGTCCCTGATCACATATTTCAGCTGTCTCATGGAAATGGCTCCACTTTTCCAATAACTAAATTGCTGCCTGTGTGATTATCGAGCTACATTAGAAGCTCAAGGTTAGGTCTCAACTCCTAAAAACCGCTGAAATATCTCTATTGTCTTAGGAACAATATCACGTGAACTCTCGCTATGGGGTGCGAAATCATTGAAAGATGTATTTTTCTTGTATCATTCAATGTAGAGCTCTTTCCCTGTAAAGACAATCAATTAACCATTTATTTTTATCCTCGATAAGTTTAGCATTGGACTCCGCTTTCTGGCTGCAGAACTGCATTACAATTAGAAATTCTTAAAGCATACTAAGTCCGGGAAATTCAAATAAAAAGGACTAATTATCAGTGTAATCGGTAAAAGAAACTTGCTGTTTACAAATATATACATGTGTGGAGTGTTGGAAGACAATTTATTTTACTCTGTTAAAATTATTAAACAAAAATTAAATTATAAAAGATGTATTCATGAAACGTCTCATAAAAATCATTACTCGCATAAATATACATGGATGTGTTTTTCTGCTTCAAAATAGAAAAAACTTTTAAAAATACATGCATTGCTAAGAAGAATAGAATTGTGAGATGAATTATTTCTGTAATTAACAGAACATATAATGAAAACAGAAAATTTTTTCGGTAAAATACAAATATGATGGGACGATTGTGTTAAAATTTCCTTTTAACCTGGCTAAAGTTTTGCTGTTTGTCTAGATTTCGGAGGTAGGATCGAATCTTGAGTTCTCAATGCTATTTTCTCTCCGTTTGATTCACCTCTGTGGATGAAGAAGTGTAAGTGCATTGAAATTTATCGGTTGTTCCATGAAGTACATCGTAAAAATGCAATGTCACTTCAAGTTATTGCGATAGGATTGTAAATAGAAAAAGAATTAGCGACATTATTTTGAAGCCCTTTTACATATTTTTTTTATTAATTACGTGTTCAAATAATTAAATCTTTTAAGTAACTTAATTCATCTGATAGCATTTAAAATACTTTTCAGATTTTTTTAACCTTATTTACTTCGTTCATTTTATTAAACTGTCATTTTTATTTATCTATATTTTAGACTCCAATCTTATTTAATTAATGCAAAATTGGGCTGGCGACTCAGTTTTGGTAGCATTTCACATATCTTACTATTAATTACGTGTTAAAATAATTGAAATATTTTCATTCACTTAATTCATATGATGACATTACAATGTGTTTTCAGATTATAAAACTTTTCTTGATTGTTAAACTTGTTTATTCAATGTAAATTTCGAATATTTTTTCTTTTTGTATTTATTATTTTATTAAATTTTTCGACATCAATCTTATTTCATTGATTTTTCCAACGGCGTTATCGGTTGAAAATGCATCTAATATTTAAGTCTCGTGAGTAACATTATTATTTATACATGCATTTTTTCTATTTAAGTGAATGGGCAAAAAACAATTAGAGCTTTTCCGTTAGCTCTGCAAAGATATACTGATAAATATCTCAAATATCATAAATTTATATTGTAAGTTTTTTTTAGATTATATATTTAGGACTCTGATTTAAATCAAACACGTAACATACCTCACCTTTTGTCCTTAAACCTGCGGAGATAAGCAAGTTTCCGGTTTGGTTTGGCTATGGGCTATATTTTCAACACGAGGGCTAAGGAAACCGGGACCTACTGTTTAAAGACAATTCCGAACAGCTACAAACATCCATGCGTCAGTGGGATTAGGACCTGCGAAATCAAGTACCGAATGGCAGCGCTCTACTATTCGGTTTTCATCCGGCTATATTAGTGCATTTAAAAGGTATATTAGCTATAGCGTAATGAGTATTAACCGGAAATTTATCTTATGATAAAATAGTTTACAATATGCTTTGATATGTTTTTGCATTAGGATTTAAAAATTTAACCCTATTTAAAATCGTAGAATAATGAAAATTGTGTCAAACAATTGAATACTGAATCAAACTGAGGCATGGATGATTGTAGTCATTCGAAATTGGCTTTAAGCAATAGGTCCCGGTCTCATTAGCCTTCGAGTTGCAAAAATAGACCATGACGCTCCAAACAAACCAAACCTAACCCAAAACTTGTTTATCTCCGATCTCAATGGGGAGATACGAGAGATACGCATTTGACTTGAACCCTTAAGCTCAAGATGATAATTGATTTTTTGTTTTATGGTAATATACTCTAAAATCTAGTTTCAATTTTGAAATAAATATAATTCTCATTTGGGAACAGGAATTAACCTGGCCGAATGCTGGGCATGAAGCAACTCGTTATAGAATAACAGCGAAATTAGTGTAAAGATCACAACACGCTGTCCGAATGTGATCACAACAATAAGAACTTAAGACAGTATGCGGTGACACTAATACCATACTTCTACTAGGATGAACACACCAATGAAGTCGTGACTATATTAGCAGCGAGATTGTGGTCAGTGTAGACAATTTATCGAATGCCTCACTGGCAAAACTTTAAAAAAACTGTAGTAACGTTTATTTATTTTATCTATTTTCAAAATATGTTATTTCTCATTATTTCAACACCTTAGAACACATGTGCACCCGTGGGCAAGCAGGCCGCTTTTCAGTGTAAAACAAACGTTGAAACCCTATTCCAATCTCGAGTTAATTTAATAAAATTTTCAACTTTAAATAAAATTTTAACGCATAAGAATTATTGTAATTATTCAAAATTTTGAAATACAGAGATTAAACTTCTTGCGTTATGCACGATGTGTGCCAACCTTTTCCAAATATAAATATAGGGAATGGGGGATGCTAAAAATTAAGATTTTGTATTTTTTACAAAATTTAATTCTTTAATTTGTAAATGCCGTAAAAATTAACGGTATTATTTGAACTAGTTTTATAACTAGAAGAACGTATCTATGACTAACGATTGCAGAGAAAACGTCCAGTTAAAGTGAGTCTCTACCTGCCATATTGGATTCCTTTTGCTGAATGTTAACCTATCGGAAAAATATAAATTCCCTCTGGCCGACTAGCCTTTTAAGGATTCTTTTAAAATCGTATCAAGTGGTAGGAAAGCAATTTATCTAAAATGTTAGCTTTTTAAAAAAAAAATCGAAAAAAATATTTTTAATTTTGAATAATTTGTAAATAAATTTTCAAACCTAAATAAGATATAAGGCATAAATTGAAAGGAAAAAAGAAAGGTAGTATCTTAGAATTTACTGTTCTATCACACGGAATAAATTTTTTAAAAGAGTTCTTAAAATGCGAGCCGACCAGGGAGAATTCTATTTTCCTCATAGGTAAACATTGAGCTAGAGGAATCCAATAGGGGAGGTACAGACTCACTTTAATGAATTAACTATACTCCCTATACATGAAATTGCTTAGTATTTAACATTTCGTATATGTTGCATTAAATTATAAAATATATTCCAGATTTCTGTGGAAACAGTTTTTCTGCGAGCACAGAAAATGGAATTATTGGTTTAGTTTGTAGCACTACGGTCTACTATTTTGTAATAAGACAGTTAATGGGATCGGGACCTACTGCTTAAAGCTGATTACGAATGGCTTCGAACATCCAGTTTGTCTAAATCGATAATATACATTAAAATTAGCAGTCAAAAATTTCACACCTATTGAATTTATTAATTTATGTTAATTGTTACTTATAGCGTAGGGGAAATGTCATTTTTACTGAAATTTGGCTTTATTCCTGGAAATTTAACTAAATAAGGAAGAATTTTAGAAGATTAAATAAAGAAAAGAGTATAGCTATTATAAAGAGTATAGAGTATATGCATACAGTTAAAAAAAAAAGTGTTAGAAATAGTATTCTGAACTTCCGGAACAATAAGCATGGAAAAAATAGTAAAACTCTGTTCTTTTCTAAATTGAAAGAAAGCAGTAAATTTATTTTAACAAAACTTTTTTTTTTATTCTACGCCAGACCTTGGCATGACTGCCATTCGTCTGTGAAGGGCAGCCAAATAGAGTTTATACAGACAAATAAGTAAGAAAAGTTTTAGCAGAATTGACTTCTGCTACATCACTAAGTCCAGAACAAGTGATCAAGTGATCTCCAGATATGTCAAAAGCACTGTATAGTGGGCAAGTCGGGGTGTCTGCCACATCAAATCTGTGCAAATGTTTTAAAATTAGTCATGTCCTGTTTTAATTCTGAAGTTGGCGACACCAACAGTTCTCGGCAGGTCGCGAGCAATGGGATTTTCCATCAAGTCATTCCAAGTCTTTCTCTCCACCAAATCTCTAAAAAACCCTCTAAGATGCACTTGAAGTCTAACATCGATGATTCTTTTCACTCTGTGATAGTGAACAGGTCACTCAGGCTGTGGGAGGTTGGAGCCATTCTTGGCCAGGGAATCTGCAATTTCATTTCTTGTGATTCCACAGTAACTCGGGATCCATTGAAGGACATATTTTACAAAACTATATACACTTAATTTTAACATTAAGCATCCATTTGATAGGCTAAACACTAAACTCCATTTGATAGCTACAACACTAGCCTGTGACGATGATGCATTATTATGATTTTAATGCATCACTGTCACAGGCTAGTATTACAGCCTTTAGTCTATCAAATGGATGTTTTTAGTTAATAGTGTTAATAACACATGGCTATGGTAGTGTATTAAAGTTTGGATTGAAAATTAAGTGCATACAGTTTTGTAAAATGCTGAATTTTCAATCCAAACTTTAATGAACTACTATATCCAGGTGTTATTAACACTTCAAACTAAAAGTACGTTGTTTGAACAGCCATTTTATAGACACTTTAACCCAGTCATGCGTTAAAATCACAGCAAACTGAAAAGAGAAGGAATGAGTTGAAAAATACCAGAATTCAGTAGATTGTAGTATTCACTCCTGCTGAAACTCATAAACAGGTCCATCTACAACATGCGAAGTTTGTATAACATTTCTACTGCAGAGGTTCTAAAATTCGATTTAGGAATCATAATTACCCATACCGAAGGTTGGGATAGAAGTGGCTAGTCTGTGATAAAATAGGTAAAGAAATCAGATCAAGTTTTAATGCTCCAAATCTTATATGTCACAGGCATAAAATTTGAGATGACACAAAAGCAGAAAACTACTAGGTCTCCCTCTTAATTTTTGAATTGCTATGCTAGTCATCTGAAATAATAAATACTATTTTTTATATTGTAGTGTAAAGTCAAGTTTTACCTAAATCATAACCATAAATTACTTTTTAGGAAAAAGACTGAAAATGTAAATTTCGTATTATTTATTAAAATGTATTATGCATAAAATATAACCTTTATCATAAATATATTTTATCCGTGAAATTATGTCTCCTTTCTGTGTCTGTGTGTGTGTGTGTGTGTGTGTGTGTGTGTGTATATATATATATATATATATATATATATATATATGTGTGTGTGTGTGTGTGTGTGTGTATACATATACACACATATATATATATATATATGCATATACACATATATACACATATATACATATATACACACATATACATATATACACATATATACATATATACACACATATACATATATATATATATATATATATATATATACATATATATATATATATATATATATATATATATATATATATATATATATATATATATATATATATATATATACATATATATATATACATACATATCTGTACATATATATACATATATATATACACATATATTCTATACATATAATAATATATATCTATACATACACATATATATCTATACATATATAATATATATATATATATATATATATATATATATATATATATATTGAAAATAAAAAA
Organism: Pardosa pseudoannulata; assembly: GCA_032207245.1. Lineage (NCBI taxonomy): Eukaryota > Metazoa > Arthropoda > Arachnida > Araneae > Lycosidae > Pardosa > Pardosa pseudoannulata. Next base: position 91,497,567 of record CM063504.1, on the reverse strand, counting down.
ATCGCCAAATATAATTCATTTACTCTTATGCATCCTGTTACTCAAGAAATTAACCAAATAACTGTTGTCAAGAGTTGTCATGGATGAAAAGATAACAAAATAGTAATTCAAATATTTTATTAAGAAATAATGGTAAACTAGATAATATTAGACAAATTAAATAATGATGTAAACAATCACATTGTAATAAGATATGGACATAATATTAAAATTCCTTATACCTAAAAATTTGACCTCATTATTTACATTTCTTCCATACATTTACAAAAAAAAAAAACCATGCTATCATAAAAGAAAATACAATTCTCAATAAATGAATTTTAAATTCTACATAATCTGGTTTCAAAAATAGAACCAGTCATCTTTTCTCATTTAAAAAAAGAACATAAAATAATACTATAAGATACATGAAGTGTACATTTTTTTTTTTTTTTCAAGATGCTGTCAAATGTAATAATACTGTTTGACTACTGATAGAAAATAATATTTTTCAGACATACTTTAAAAATTTAGTTTTGTTAAAAGAAGATAGATGGCAGCACTATAAGGAAAACGCTATAAAATGATAAGATATTTTAAAAGCAACTTTCTAGTAAAACAATTTCAACTAATAAATTCTGATTTTCAAGAATTAAATTATTGATTCACTTGTTTATTTTAGTGGAATTATTGTTTAACTGATCTATTTTCACTATAAATATTAAAATTTAACGATATGAATTCCCTCAAAACATTTAACTAAAATTACTTAACTTTTCAAATAGATATATTTTCGAATATGCTGAGAATTAATGCTTCTTTAAATAATTTTCTGTATATGTGTGTGTGTTTAAAATTTAGAAGAAAGTAATCGAAAAAATGAGTACTAATAAATTTCCATTGCATAAATCGTGGTCTTGATATAAAAGATGGTAGCGACATCTGTTGTAAAAAAAGGCAAAGAAAAGTAGAAATTCATAAAATCATTCACAGACCATATGATTTTATAATTTTCCGTAACTCAAACAAAATATTTCAAAAATATACATCTATTTACACTATAGGAACTCAAAAAAAATTATTTTTTAAACTACTGTGAATAACATAATTAATTAGCTTGTAAAATTACAGAAGAAAACTACTTTCTAATCTCGTTCAAAATTAAAAAATTAAAAATGAACTTTTTTAAGACATTATAAATGAAACCGAGAAGTATATTTGACAGCTTATGGGCACAATTTATGTTTCTAACAGCAAAACAAAAGTTAATGGTTTTCTCACGATATACAAACAATATATATTCATACAAACAGTATCTGTTACCTATTCAAAACTTTAAAAATTTTAAGTTACCGTACTAATTATAAAATCTTGATTATGAGTTACACATAATGATAACGTTTTACTATAAGCATCCGAACGTAAATTACAGAAGTTCTGACAGTAAATAAAATTTATATTAAAAAGAATATATATTAAATAAAATTTCTTTTTCCATTGCAATGAGTATGGTAAAAAGTTAAATTCATACTAACATGTTGCGAAAATTTATCATTTTATGTAAAAAATTTATTTTACTAATAAAATTTTTTTAATTGCAGTTCTCGTTTTATTTATCAAAAAAATAACAGATATCATCTCTTGCATATTATACTTATTGAACACGAGTAACGATAACTCTCAAATTTCTATTTAAAAAAAAAAGGATAACTAGATTAAATGCAATGAAATTTCACAAACATATCTGGTGACTCTAAAGAGAAATTTTGAATTGAAATTAATGTTCCAGGGGCCTATCGGAAGAACACAAAGTACATTTTGAATTTTTCTTATTTAATCTATGATCAGTTATGCACTTTCATTCTCAAAATATTAATTTCTGTAAAGGACTGCGTTTTTCATCACTAGATACTGGTGAGGAAATGAGCTATTTTGTGATGTAAAGGATCACTAAATAAAATCTCTCGTAAAAATCAGATCAATCAATATGTACTACATACAATGCCATAAAATTGTGAAATATATTTACGCTAAAAACAAATGCACCTGACAAAATGTCTTGTTGAAATGTCACATGGAAAGTTACCTTGATCTTCAGTTTAAGTACGATATCCGCTTCAAGATAATAGCTGCGGCTCCCAAACTCTGATGCCAATCTGTAATTTTGTCGCGTAGATATTTTACATGATTATTTTTAGCTCAATGGTAACAGTCGTAATAAAAAAAGAAGACAATAGGTACTCCTATTAAAAATAATGTGGATAAAATTGATGTTTAATCAAGCACTCGGTGAGATTTGTACAGATGCTTACATAATCACAATTTGATTATTTGGAAAAGAAAGATTTAGATGCAACATCTATTCAGAATCCGTTATCAAATCACAATAATCGTTTACTACCGAAGTTAGTTTGTCTTGTTCTTATAATAAAGCCTTGAAACATGCAATTTTTATTTCTATTACCGAGAGAGTATTAAAAGTACAAAGTTGGTACGAAATCTTATAAGGTGACATATTTCTATCGCTTTATGAAATAGATAAACATTTAGGACTTTAAGTCAGTCACTTAACGCCATCTGTCTGAAGAGCTTAGCAAAAATAAATGCAATTTAATTGGTGCAAAAGATCAATTGAGATACTAAACAATATTTTAAGTAAATTATGAATAGGTTGAATATTTGATAAAAATGAATGCTTTAATAATCAAGCGAATTTATTCATTTTAACATATGATTTTTTTTTCAGATCTGTTGAATGTAGAAAACTTCATAAACAAAAATTTTTAACAAAAGAAAATATATTTATATGAGGAATCATGAAGATTTTTATGTGAAACATGAGGGATCATGAAGATTTTTGTGTGGTGTCGTATACAAATATCTGAGAATGCATTATACTCCAAAATACAAATAAGTGTTTCGTGATTTCTAATCATATTTTATAAAATGGCTTTGAAAAATTTTTAAAAAAGAAAAAACAGTTTGGGAACCGCTGCAATACACTTTTATTGAGTACACTACTCAAAATGTATCAGTCTCTTATTATTATAAAAGTATCTTCAGTTTTCATTTACAACTGATATTCACAAATGTATAATTTTAATGAATATAAAATATTAAGACATAAAAATTGCTGGTTTTTCTACTCTCATTATTTCTTGTTCCCAAATTGTTTAGAGAATTCAAAATTGTGGTAGAGTTTTTATTCAACAGAAAATCACTGGCTGGGAAAATCGTCAATTCCATTTCAATTTTTCAACATTATATTTCTTGAAAAAAAATCCGAACATAGTTCACAACTAATTCATAGGCCATTAATTTAGACTTTAGATATTTTTCTTTGTACGTAGCCTCATTGAACTTAATTCTTCTCTAAGAAATACAGATTTTGTTTCAGATCATTAAATGCTGGGGATTATAAGAAAAATGTTCAACTGATGAATAATTTGATTTCCTTGCAATTAGCATATTCAACCAATAAAAATAAATTCGTAATGCCACAAATGAAGTTAATGTGATATTCTAATGCTAACTATTTTTCAGGAATTTACATACAGTTTAAACAATTAAAAGATTTAACTGAACAGTTGTGTCAGTATAGCATCTCTTTAGAATTCTGACCTCCCACAGAAAAAAAAAACCTCATGTTTGTAAGATTCACTTCACCTACAGAAACACAATATATTTCCAATTCTTATCAGAGTATTGTCGGTACTATATCCGTTGAGAATTTAAAATTATGTTGCTTTGGGTGGACGATTCCCGCTTTGAAGATACTTTTATAATATGCCAGACTTCTGCACCAGCAGCTTTCATACACTCGCACTGGGTCTCTCATTATTTACATGTCTGTATGTCGACGATGTAGTGGCACGTCTTGCACTCAACGTAGCAGCACCAGTGGAACTTGCATTTGCATCGTTCCTTTATCGTCGTCTTGTGGGTGTTGTATCCCCGACCGCAACACATGAGGTTGCACCCGTCCGTCGATTGGGATGTCCGGTTACACATGCGGCCAGAAGTTCCCCAGGAGCCGGTGCGCTCGTTACGCAGGCAGTAATCTGGGGACTCGTCAATGTAGATGAGATCCTCCGCAGTGGGCAAGTTGTAGCGGGGATCTCGTATCTGCAGCTTGTCGCGATGGTTGATCTTCACTTCGGTTGCACCATCATACTTGTCTTTCAGGTAGTCACCAACTTCCCGGAAAGGAGCCAACTGCTGCCAGCAGGTTACCAGAGAACAGGAGCCAGAAACACCATGGCATTTGCAGGTCACCTTTATCTTGCGGATCACGGCCTGAAATTGATTAGAAGAGGAATTAAAACTATAGTAAACTAACGGTAAAAAAACTTTGAACATAACTCACAAAAGTGTATATTTGTTTGGTAGTTAAAAATGCACCTATTAACCTTAACAGGACTACATTCATTTTGCAATGTGCCTTATATACACATTGAATGCTTTTTCGTTCCTTTCTTCTACCACAAAATTCAGTATTTCTATGAGATAGAAAAATGAGCCTATTAACAAAGTACAGACTAACAAGTCTCAGAAATATCATCTTTGTAAGCCCGCATGTGACACTACAAGCTTGAACTGAAGACAGAAAGACAAACACACAGAAAATAATATTTTTCTCCTGCAGAAATGCACGAGCGTGCTTTTGAATATAAGTCGGCTATTCTGGATGTCCCCTTGGAAGGAGGTGCGTAATAACAGTAAACGGGGAAGGGGAAAAGACAAATCAGAAATAAAATATTAAATTATTCTTTTACTGATAGGAAAGCAAAACAAAATACATTCTGACATAATAAATAAAATATACATTTACACTGATATGCACTTATTTAATGGATAGAACTTATTGAGACTGACAAGAATTGAACGAAGTGCATCATCATTTACAAATGTTTAGGGTATGATCACGCAGTTATTCTAGACTGCTCGAGACAAATCGGAACTTCTCGAAAAGTCACAAGAAGCTAATTCCAGTGTAACTAGACCTCTAGTAGTAAAATATCAAAACAATGCTTCAAATCAAACATCATAAAATAATATTTACCATTCATTAATCATATAAGTTTTCCATTCTAAGTTATAAAAAATATTAAAAAAAGTTTTTAAAACAAATTTTCTCTTATACATTTAGGCATCAGATGTGGTTTTAAATCAGAGGTCTCGGTAACAGTTGGTAGCACGACAATGTAAGATTGACATTTTTTTGTAAAAGATAGCACGGTGTTTTGTTTCTGATAGAATTTTGCCTCCTAACTAATGTTCTTGTAAGGAGGGAGATCACCTTTAAATCTTCAAAAATTCAAAAAAAAATTTTTTAATTTTTTATGATAGAATAAAGTTATAGAAATGCTTTATAAAAAATTAAGTCAATATGTGAATTATAACCAAGTGTATGGTTAAAAATGTATTCAAATTTTTCACTTTAAATCACTTCTTTTCAAAACTACTATTTCGAACCTCGTGTGCAACATTACTTCAAAACTAAGAATACAGACTTTTAAAATTTTGGACAATTGTGTCAATAACATATAATAACTGCTACCTTTTAATATCTTTTTTAATTTAAGATTTATCAAAACCTTTTTTTCAATACAATAAGCTAAAAAATATTATGTAAATTGTACTAAATATTTTAAGAGTAGGTTATAGATTAATCTTTTCTAAAGATATTTTAAAATTTAAATGTATGTGTGCAACAGTTTTTATAAAAATGTTTAAGCACAGTGCATTTATATCTAAAGGCCAATTTGGAAAATGTAATTGTGTATGTCAAAAAATACTATTACATTCATTTTTTTATTTCTATATAATATCTGATAAAGTTCGGTTTAATTCATACTGAAAAATAAATGCCTAAATTAATGAAATATAAAAAAAGTATCAAAGGATTGAAATTGGTTTAAAATTTATAGTGCTACAGGCTTGTAAAGGTAATATCTTCCCTTAACACACTGTTCATAACAATGTGAAATATTATAAAATTTGCCACCTAAATGCAATGTTTGAAAACTCCACTTTGTCCATTCAAATTTCACATGGGACTGCTAAATTCTACGTTTTAAAATCATGCGCTCAATAAATTTTTCTACATAATCTAGAATACTATTTTAAATATACCAATTCACAAAACAATCTTTTTTTTATTTTGATTTTCATATAATAAGGGAGCTACAGTGTTACAGTCATTGTCTCAACAAAACAAAATTCCCGATTCTTAGCAGAAATGGTACCGACATCTCTCTAACATTAAATAGAAAAATTTTCTCAACATGAGTTTAATTTGAATTATCAAGCATATTTGTCTAAAAATCTATTTTTCTGAAAAATTGAATCGAATGAACCTTTTCATAGAACCTCTTTAATCTATTAATCTGGATTAATTCTGCATGCTTGAAGTAAACCCGTAGGAATTTATTTTTTTAGGTGCAATTTAATATCTTTCGCAGATGATTTTTCCAAAAAACACGTGGTAATGATGATTGATGAGACATATTCATACTTTCACCTGTTATACGTTAAAGTATCTTATTGGTTTAAGGTTTCATGAAAGTATTCCAAGTGCAGTGCACGATATTCACTTTTTGGATTATAAAACTTTAGATTATCATTAAAATAACTTTTACTTAAAATTACGTTTGTGGTAAGATATTGAAGTATATCTTTAAGAATCATATTATGAATTGAGAAAGAATTTAAGGTGGCTGGAATTTCAGCTACTTTAAATTTCACTGAAAATTCGGTACTACAAGGTATTTGATTTATAAAATATTGCTAAATATCAAAACCAAAAGAAGATTTTTAATATCCATTATCCTATACCGATAATAATTATTACTAAAACGTACAATGCAATTATTTCTATTAATAACTTAACACATGACTCATTAGCCCTCGTGTAGGAAAACAAGTAGACAGTAGAGCTCCAAACTACACTGGGAAAAAACTATGTATGAAATACATTAGATCCTGAGAAGAGTCCGTACAACATTGTACAGGATAGATGTGTCAGCTTTCCTAGTTGCATTCTATGTAAGAAGAGAGTCTAAACAAAGTCTACCACAAATTTCTAAACAAAAATTTGTTTATTTTATGAATATTTGAAACATTCCAAATTCATTTCTAACAGCAATATTCTCTTAGAAATTATTAACTATTTACTTTAAAAAGTATAAAATAAAAGTTTTCAAATTTATATGTTTCAACACATACAGCCTGTCAACTTTGTAATTAAAAGAACTATTATAGACATTATCTGCAGAAAATAATTGATGCTATTGTTATTCCCCCCTTCTTTTTATTCTGCCTAAATGCTTATTAACAACGGAGTTTAATTCTAAGGTTTTAAAACGCATTTTTGTAAAAATATCTGTATTTTATTTGTGAAAGTAATGCGCATGAAATATTTTCATTAATGTAGATTTTCAAACAATTAATTAATTAATAACTATTAAATAAAATATTTTAACTTGAAATTTTAAGAACTTTTACATAAATATACAGTATTAATATTGGAAACTTTCAAGTGATTTGGTAAAATGCAAAATTAATTATGATAGTCTACTGCCACCTTAAATAATTCTATTTTAACGGTGTTTAAAATTCAAAAGGAGGTAATTTTTATTTCTTAAATATTGATAAAAACATGCCAAAAAACAATAACAATATTTTAAAATATGTAATCTACTTCTTCGGAATAAACAATACTATTTCGATTTCACGAACTTTTGGTTGAAAGTGGCTCAATATGATTTTTTCGTTAAAAAATGAATTTCTCTACAATTTTAACTCCGCGGTACAGCATCTTTTGCTACATGCAGCTAATTAGAGTAGAATTTAATGTTGAAAGAGATTCCAAACGGCAACAAATATCTATTCAGTGGGATTAAGTCCTCTACCTCTTCTTTTGACATCTAGGCAAAATGTATTGGTGGAATCTATTTACATTGCTTAATTCATTTTTTCATTAAAGGCAAAAGAGTCACTTCAAATTAGTTTCTAGCATTAAATATACCCTACACTGTCGTAGTTTTATATATAGGAAAGAAATTAGAACTAAAATTATCAGTAAATAAATTTATGCAAAATTTTAAACTGTTATATCCGAAGCCTAAAATCCGATAGTAAGAGGTACCTAGAGAATGTTTTAATCGAGTTATTTATGTTAATCACCCAAACGAAAGACTTATATAAAGTAGTATATTTATTAATAAAGACTTATAGAAAGTAGTATATTTATTAATTAAACAAAGAAAAGTTCTGTTTTTTTGTTTAATTAATAAATATACTACCCATCTAAAATTATACTACTAACATTAAATATAGCCTACACTGTCGTATTTTTAAATATAGCAAAGAAGTTAGAAACTAAAATTATCAGAAAATAAATTTATGCAAAATTTTAAAGTGTGATATCTAAAGCCTAAAATCTGATAGTAAGAGATACCTAAAAAATATTTTGATCAAGTTATGTATGTTAGTCATCCAAAAGAAAGACTTGATGTTAAAAAGTTCTGTTTTCTTTGTTTAATTAACAGTTATACTATTTTCAGTCATTAAATATATATTATTTACCCTCCATATTTCTACATTTAAAAATAGAAGAAGATAAATTAAAAATTTGGTTAATATTAGTTTGATCTTTCAGTGTTTTATTAATCTTTTATTTGTTGCTGTTATTTTGTTTTAAAACAAAATGATGAAAATTAAAACCATTTCAGTTATATTTCGGTTATTTTCTGACTGTCTCTGCAGTTATGTGGGAATATATGAATGAATTTCCCCAGACGCCATTGATTTTCTTTTAATTTCTTTTCATTGCTGTAAGATATCATTTAGAGGCAAAATAGTTGAACCTATCTTTTAAAATTATCTAGTACAAAATATCTTCATTTGCTTATTTCAAACCAGCTGGTAATAAATATAAAAGGTGTCAATAAATCACTATCAAAATAGTTTATATAAAACTAGGAGGTAACTAGAAACCAATAAATGAGATCGATTAAATATTGAAAATATTAATTAAAATATTAAAAGTTTCTTCAGATGATTTATACCTCCTCATGAAGATTTTATTATTTTAATTATTTTTCTTTAACCTGAGCTTATATGACATAAAATGAATTTCAATTTTCTGACATTAAAAAGTTGCTTAAATAAATAAAAAGCGGATACTTTATCATGTGACAAAATTTTCTCATTAAAACAGGTATACACACCCACACCCCAGACTCTCTCTATCTCTCACACACACACACGCGTGTGTGTATATTTATTTATAGTAATACCCCTCCATGCACACATACACATATGTATGCATATATAGGTAAACAAGACAAGAAGTGATTTCAGATAGAGAACTGGAAAGTTAGTAAACAAGAAAAGAGTTTTGATTGACTTTGGTCTAAAACGTACCAAAAAAAAAGTACAAACTTATTTACATGTTAGTGTTATTTAAAAATGTGAAAATACAATTGAAAAGAATTAATATAACAATATGAGGTGTGTGATATAATATTCCAATGGGAAAGAATAAAAACATTGAAAAGGTACTCTCTATTAACAAAATGATAATTGATAATAAATAAAAAATATCTTTAAGTTCGCAAATAATCGAAAATAATATATGAAGGTAGTCTTTAGTAGAGAGCAGACATCGTTAACTTGTTCACTGATTTTGGTTACCTGGTTAATGCTAGAATATTATGTTTTTATATTTTTCGACCTTGATAAACTGGACATTTTGTTTTCATTCTTGATACGGCTTACTTAAGTATTTATTATCTATACAACTTTCATTGAAGGTGTGAAATAGTCCGATCAAATATCTCTGGAATTTAGCAGTTCCTCATGGAGAAAGACAAAAAACAAAGTCTGAGCACATAGTTTATTCTGTCTTGAGATCTATAAAGGAACTGCGAACATCCTAGCAAACGGAGCTCACATTCAATAAGGCGAGAAAAGATTGTTAGCTAATCAAAGATTGTATCGAGGTCACTTAGGGAATGCCAGCAAAGTGCATTTTGTTTTACATAATCAATTATGCAACGAAAGTTAAACTAAACCTGTATTGAATTGGTAATTTAGCAATCACCAACAAGTTAACAGACATTGAAAACAAAGGATAATCGTCAAGAGACGGAAAAAGGTGTAACAGTTAATGCATATACATAAAATATATTATTATAGAATAAAGTTGTAATAAAAAATCATTACACATATGTGTGTATGAAGTTTGATATCGATTCATAGTATGCACTATAATGCTTTTTGGGAGTGTATTTGAAGAGGAAAATCTGATTTGTCTTTAAAAAAATAAATAAAAAGTTTAAGATCGCACAACTCTATACCAACCGATGAAAAAAAGAGGGATCTTTTCTGGATTTAAATTTAGGTATTAAGAAAGGATTCATAAACTGCAGAAGTTTTTTTTACTTTTTACTCTATCTTCCGAGGAAAGACGGAGAGCAAGATTTTTTTTATCTCAAAAGATCTAGTACTTTACTTTGTGCCAAATAACCTGTCTGTAAGAAGAAAAAATTAATTCAGAAAAATATGACCGTTACTAACTCAACACTAGTTTCATTCTCAAGTTTTCTAAGAGAAGAAAAAATAATATTATATGTGACGCCACGAACAAAAGGAATTATAGTTACGAATTTTGACAAAACATAATAATGAATAAGATAAGAAAGGCGTGCAGATAATCATGAATGTTTAATCATGTTTAGTCATTCTGTATCAGAGCGAGATTACTGCTATTGGAACTATATATCTCTACAGATATCAATAGTTACTGACTCGCTGTCATAAACTAAATAATTTACTTTTAAAAGTATATATTTACATATTTTTAAATATATAGTAAAAAGATGTTTATAATGAGAGTTTGAGAAATATTATCATAGACAGGTTATTGTTAGAAATAGTTTCTATCCACTGTTTGTGTAATGTAAGTATCTTGGTCTGTATTTAGAGATCTAATTCCACTTTATTTAAATAACTTAAAATACAAATTTCTATAATCAGGGCCGAACGATAGCCGAATGGTAGAGCGCTGCTCTTCTGGACCGGAGTTCTTGGGTTCGAATCCCGCTGCTGGCATGGATGTTTGTAGCCTTTCGGAATCGGCTTTAAACTGTAGGTCTCGGTCTCATTAGCCCTCGTGTGCAAAACAGTAGACCGTAGCACTCCAAACCAAACCAAACCTATAACCAGGAATTTTGTTATAAATTATTAAACTCTTGGAGATATTGTGTTAAGTAAATAAGGAATTCCTCCTCCGAATGATCAAAGAAATTATCTTTAAAACAGTTTTTTCGTGAATGACGGTATCGTTATATGCACTTTTACCTGTATTGTAAATCTCGAGGAATAAAAATTCTTGCATTATCAATGGCCTTCTCCAAAATAACTCAAAAACGGTGTATTATAAAATGAGTAGAATAATGTATGTAGTACATATAAAATGTTATTACATACACTTTGAAGAGGCTTATACACGCCTGAATCCAAAATCTCCCTCTAAAATGAATAGAAAGTAACAAAATATAAAAGAGGCAGAAACGCACCTGGAACTGTAGGGTTATATTTCACCCCATTGAAAGCAGGGTGCGACGGGGATCATTAAAGGATTATGAACGCTCACTCTTTCTTGCTAACGTTTATCATGCAAATAAGAGAAACAGTCCTGTCAAGAACTTTGACAACTTTATCCAAGGAAGTCCCTTTTGGTTCCGGATGACCCCGTACAAAGAAAGATCACCTTTTGTACAAAGAAAAATGTTCCTCCAACAAGTACCTTTCAACAGCATAAAAAAAGGAAGAAAAAGTCGCTAGACCCTAGGGCAGAGGAAAATAAAGGGACACTTTACCAATATATCTGCAGGGAATTTCTTTCAGGCAACACATGCAACGAACTTATTCTTTTCGGGATTTCGGAAGACTAATTCCAAGAAAATTAAGTCAAACGATTTATGACTTGGTGTGTGGTAGGAAGCTAGGACTTCAAATCCCATGGACAGGAGACATGTCATCAGTTACCATACAATTCTTTGAAATTTCGAGAAAAGTACGCGAAATATTTTAGGCCCACTATTTCCTACTAGCATATAGCCCGTCATATGACGGGATCAGTAAAATTTTTAATTTTTCAGAATTGTAAAGGTACCCTATGAGGCAGGTAAAAAAATGGTTTGTTTTTTGGCTGAGAATTATCGTTCTACAAAAATAATCGATTAAAATTATCACTTATGTGCCTAATCTATTATTTAAGCCAAATATAAAAGAAAATTATTTAGGTAATATCTAAGTTTAGTGATAAAAAGTATGAGAATAATACAGAAGATATTTAAATAATCTAAAATAAATGATTAAATGAGATAGTTAAAGGAATGACGTCATAATGCTAGAAAAAATTGTTATTTTTACCTATTTATTATGTGTTAAATTGGTAAATTTAATAGCCTGGTCCTAAAATGGGGCTTGATATAATGGCATTAAATGCTCGAAAAGGGAGACGAGGTGAATTTCGAAAGTTTTAAATATGACAGTATTTTTCGCTGTGATATGTAGCTTATTCATACCAATTTATTTTAGAATCAGATCTATAGTTTAAGAAAAAATAAACTTTACTCACTTTGAATTTTGCAAACCCTAACTCATCAAAAATCCAATATGGGTGCTCTATCCATACCACGTCCAAGCACTTCATAAATTCGAGGCAGATGGACAGATAACTTAGGCTATTATTACATTAACATTTAATTTAAAAATAATAAATCAATTTTTAAAATAATAAAACAACTTTAGGAATAAAAATTTAAAAGAAAAATAAAAAAATATTAAATTAAATAGACGTTTAGCAAAATTTAGCTGAGTCGGGTAGCTACTTCATCTGTGAACTCAGATGGTGTTGATGAGTCTTTAAGTTTGTACCAAAAAAATCTTGTAGCATCTCTGTCCTTTGGATGCAAAACCAACTGCAGAAACGCTTGTTTACCATCACCAGTAATAGCATATTCATGTAGTCGAAATCTTAGAAGACAACCAACAGATTCAGGTAGGAGATTAGGACCAACTTCGAGGGTATCGTTAAGTGATGGCTTACCTGGATCATATGAAGAAGCGTCGAAGACAATTCTCCACTTAAAATCATTTTGTCTTTTCTTTTTTACTGCATGGTGTGGTAAGTAACACACAATGTTTTCAGTTCCTTCTTCAAGGGGGCACATTTCTGTATGTCCTTGTCTAATGTAATCCAACATGCACTTTTCATATTGTGTTTTCAAATAGTCATTTGATGCTAGCCGTTTTTGTAATGTATGAAATCTTTTTTCAGCCACCAATTTGTTGTCAGACAAAGGTGAGATGATAGGTTTCCAAGGTAAAGATACAATTCTACGACCATCAACTACCTGAAATGAATCATGAAAATTCTGTAAGATTTTCCTATTATGTTTGGACATTTCTCTAACCTGATTGGGGGGGATTCCAATTGTTTTCAAGTCCCAGAAGCAGCGCAAATTTTCCTCAATAGGTGTGTGTTGAGTAAATGTGATAAGATAATTGACAGTCGTGACATTGGAAACTGTTGTATATGACCGAGGTCCACTCAGAATCCAACCAAACTTTGAAGAAATTAATGCTAATGAGTTTGATAACATAAATGGCGCTCTAGAGTTCATCACTTGCCAGTAGAAATCGGCACCAATCAAAACTTGTATTGGTAAGTCCTGCAAATTGTCGTATGGGTCTGCCAATTTCATTCCTTTTTTGTATGCAAACTGTGAGATATCATTTGGGACAGATGGATGTGATGCGTATTTATTGTAACTTTCAAATGCTTCCATGTGAATTGTAGACTTGTTCCAAATGCTTGATAGTTGAAATTTTACTTTTCTTCTCAAATATAATGCGTTTTCTGTTGACTCAAATCCGAGAACTTCTAATGATTGCGTAGAAACAACTGTTAATTTTAAAGTATCTACAAGATCACTATGAATGAAACTAGACTGGCTACCTCCATCTAGAAGACAACGTGTCAGTTTTGTAATACCAGTTGGCCCGGTAATAAAAATTCTGGCTGTTTGCAAATGCACTGTGTTTGGCGATATATTTGGCGGAATAATATCAATTTTATTAGTAGTAACTGAATAATCAACATTGTTTTTGCAAATTGAAACGTGGTGCTTTTTCTTACATTTGACACAGCAAGCCTTATCTCTACGAGCACAAACCTTTTTTGAGTGTCCACGCCCAGTACACAAAAAACATCTATTCGTTGCTTTTAATTTTTCTATACGTGTGTCGATATCTGTCACTATGTTACACTGTTGAGGCCAATGTCCTTTAGTTTCACAGAAGGGACAAAATGGAGATGGTTTTTTAAACTGGTTTTGTGTTTTAGATTTAATATGAAATGCTGCTGTAGAAGGCTTGAAACTGTAATCAAAGCTTGGCTCACCTCGAATTTTTAATGCTGTGAGTGCACCTTCAACTTCGTCTGATAGATATTGCACAAGTTTCTTTATATCACCTTCTGATATTTTCTCCTTCTTAGCGTATATAATCCATCGGCGACAAATGTCATCAGGAAAAGCACGTAAAATTTTTGGAGTTAAAATACGCCCGTAAGCATTTATATCCTCTCCTAAAGCGGTTAACGCCTGTAATCTTCTATTGCATTCAATAAACACTTCATTCAAGGCAGTAGGAGTGGGGTTTCGTATTGGCGGAATACTTTCCAAAAAGTCTAAATGTGCTTGAATTATTCTGTTTTTGTCACCGTATCGATTTTGGAGAAGTGCTTTTGTAGTTTCATATGTGCTGGCACTAATACTAATTCCATCAACTAAGCGTCTTGGCTCGTCTTCTAAATAACCTCTTAAAAATACATGTTTATCAATTACTGATAAATTTTCATTATCATCAATTGACAATTTAAACTGTTCCCAGAAACACTGCCATTGTTCAATATCACCTCGGAAAGTATCTAGTTTAATAGTTGGTAATTTTACTGTATGAGTTTGAGTTATAAGTGGAGTGGTACTAGGATGTGCATTCGTCGCCAAATTATTATTACTTGAATTTAATGAATCATTTATGGGAGTAGCTGTTGGCGCTGAAATAGACAAATTATTTTTGATGATTTTACGGGCTTTGAAAATCGCCAATTCGGCCGTGTCAATGTATTTTTCACACTGCTTAATATCGTTTTCATATTCTTCATCGGAAAACAAATTATGTATTTCATTATCCACAATTTTTAAATCATTTAAAACTGCTACTAACCTGTCGTATGTATATTCAAGTTTCTCCAAGGAGTCTTCATCTTTAAATTCGGTGATTTCAGTTGAAAAGCGTGTTATATTTATTCGTATATTTCTTCGTTTCCGTTTCAACAATTTTAATTCTTCTGGCGTCGCCATTTTCAAAGACAGTTGAAAAATCAAATTTAATAAATTCTTTTACCGTAAATGTGTTCGACGGGTAATGTTTCGGCACCAGATGTTAGGAGATAGTAATTTTACACACGTATTTATTTCCTAACTTACAATTACAATTACAATAAAAGAACAAGTAAAACATTTTATATAATTAACAACGTGATGCCATTCTCAAAAAAAGTGAAATGCTAGTTATTACTAGCACGTTTTTCATTCGCCGCAACAGGGACAGAACCGTCATCCCGAAAAAGACGCTGATCAAATGGGCAGACCCTCTACCGAACGTCCTATACTCGATGAAAGAGCTAATTAGAGTATATGAGGGTCGAGTAAACACAGTCCAGTTTAAATATTACGCTCTGCCCTCGCTGCTCCCTCTTATTCTATACTAAACTCATATCAAGAATGAATTTACTATATTCATATCAAGAATGAATTTAGTATAGAATAAGAGGGAGAATAAGACTTAAAATTCGAAAAGGGGGGATGGGGTGGATTTCGAACTCGCTTTCAATTTGCTAACCCTAACTCATAAAAAATCCAATATGGATGTCTGTATCCATTCCAGGTACAATCGCTTCATAAATTCGCGGACAGACAACTTAGGCTATTATTATATAGGGGATTGGTGCTTTTGTTTATTCCACATTTTCAAATAAATCTGCTAGTATTTCAATATATTAATAAAAAAGAAGAAAAATTACGAATTTGGGATAAGAGGTATTATTTCAATACCTTAAATTCATTTGAGCAATATTTTTGTTTTATTTTTGTTAAATTTATGTTTTATTCTGCTTACGTTCGGAGGTTAAAGTGTAGACGTTACACTTCGCTAGGACTCCGTTAAACCCAATTACCTTGACCTTGACCATTATTACTACTATTTTTATTTATTTTTTGAATTTTCATGACATCTTTGCAACATACAGCAAACTCAGACTTTTTAAACACTGAAGTACAAACAATATGTTAGGTATGCAATCAATAAAAAAAAGCACATCAAACAAAATCAATAAAAAATTTGTTATTGGCCTAAAATTTATTACCTTTTTAAGATTTACCTTCTGCAGATTCTTTTTAAATCGATAAATAAAAACTAGCAAGAAACGATTTGTGCACTTATAAGCTGTGTAACCGGTGTTTCAGTATTTAACACACTTTTACTAGAATAATATCGGCGCCATTTTAGAAAATTATTTCAACAGTACTTAATAAAAAAACCGTTTTTATTAAAATCGTACATAGTTTAATTTTAAAAAGTAGGGAGAAAAAAATTTTCTAAAAAAATAAAGGCTTTTTTCTTTTATGTTCAACTATATCGACTTATTTTTGAGCAGTATGTATTTTATATTTGTCTTTTACTGATATGAAATGTCAACCCGAAAAAAAATGTAAGTCGAGGTAATCGGAAACAAGATGCAATTCCTTTCTTCGTAATACGAATAAAAACATATTGTATTATTTGTTCCATACCTAAACTTTTCGCGTGCTTAAATAAAAAGTCAGAGGCTCATTTCTCCTTTTCAACAGAACATGAACGGTTTAAGATATTTATTTCATATAAATCGGAATTCCCCAGAATAATCTTTTACTTGCGCCCTTTTCTTCGGAATTTTTTTAGAGATAGCAAGTGATCACTAACTGAAACGTATTATACAAAGAAGCCTTAAAAAATCAACTCATTTATTTACAGAGAATTACAAAATGCAAGAAATCTGAAACAGCTGGGCTGACTTCGAACCGTGTTGTTTACCGAACATATATTATAGTTTTCAGGTTTGACGTTTTTTAAAAGACGCCGCAATCTGCCCTATTTTTGTCAAGCGCCGATGTGCCCTACCCTTTTCCGGATACGTTGACTTTGCGCCCTGTATATTTTCAAACAGGGGAGGGGGGGGAGAACACGTAGGTTCTTGGAAACATATATATATATTTTGCTTACAAGTCTCAGCATGACTTACAGAAAGTGAGTGCCCTTTAACTGAATAAAAAGTGCCCTTTCACTTGATTAAAACTGCCTCGAATGCACCCAGCAAATCTCAAAAATTTCATCTCAAATGAAATATGAACACTAATATATAACATCTTTATTCTTGCCTAAACTTAGGTTACGCAGTTTAACACCGAATATAGTCAAGAGTTTAAACTCTATGAAAAGAATAATTTCTTGCAGCTTAAGCCAATATCGCAAGGATTTGTGCGTGAAATTACTTTATTTCGTATACGATAGTTCTTACAATTTTGATTTAAAAAATAATTTTTGGGATAATACTTTTTTTTACAAACATATGAAATACTTTCTGGGATATTTAATTTTTAATATAAAAAATACGACGGTTATCATAACAGATTTTATAAAAATGACATTTTTACTAGCTAATTATAAATATATTTTAATAAAATATGTTTTACAAAGACGAATAGCTGAAAAACTTAAAAATTAAAGGCCTTACTTTTCAATCTGACAGATTTAGTCGTTAAGTAACACGCTCGAAAAATTCCTGAGCTAATCAGTCAAGGAGAATGAAAGGCTGATGTGTAACACGTTTCATAAAGCCCTCCGGGGAGTCAATAATTCTCCTCAGAGGAATTGTTGCCTTTCTGAGAAGCGTGGACTCACCCTATGAAAAGCATCTGAGACTTTAGTAACTCAAACCTGAACTCATGAATCCAGTTTATTTATTTTGATTTCATAACAGCATTTAAAATTAATTTTATGTTCATTTCGCGCTATGATTGCTTTCTTAGGAAAACTAGACAAACCTGGAAGTGAAAGCCAGAGAGCAGGCTTCCTCCTTCTTTTTTTAGCGGTTGGTGACCTAACAGTATCCACTTTTCTAAGACACTTGCAGAGGGATCAGTTAGGAAGCAGAATGCTTTCGAATGATATAGGGAAGACCTACTATTTACCTGAATAATTCTTTACCCATAGTTTTATTTTAATTTATTATTATTATCATTATTACTGTTTCGTTACAGTCTAATTATCCCCTAATTAGACAACGATTTGGTTACTCATAATTTTTATGAGAACGTCCTTCCTTGTGAGCTGGAGTGTATTAAATTTTTGTTTGGATCCCTTTTTGCCTAGAGGCCTAAATTTATGTTTTGTTCTGCTTACGTTCGGAGGTTAAAGTGAAGACTTCGCTAGGTACTCCGTTAAACCCAATTACCCTGACCTTGACCATTATTACTGTTATTTTTATTTATTTTTTGAGTTTTCATAATACCTTTGAAACATACTGCAAACTCAAACTTTTTAAACATTGAAGTACATAACAATATGTTAGGTATGCAATCAATAAAAAAAGCACATCAAACAAAATCAATAAAAAATTTGTTATTGGCATAAGTTTTATTACCTTTTTAAGATAGACCTTCTGCAGTTTCTTTTTAAATCGATAAATAAAAACTAGCAAGAAACGATTTGTGCACTTATAAGCTGTGTAACCGGTGTTTCAGTATTTAACACACTTTTGCTAGAATAATATCCGCGCCATTTTAGAAAATTATTTCAACAGTACTTAATAAAAAAAAAACCCTTTTTATTAAAATCGTACATACTGAGAACATCCACAAACTGCGCGATATTTGATATACTTACTTATATTTGATATATTTATCATCTGAAAGGGAAGCAGACAGTAGAACACTTTTAGCAAATGACAACATAAATATTCATCAGGGAAAAAAGTAAAAAAATCGTAACTGTGAAAGCGCATTCTGCATTTTGTTGAACAAAAAGGGGACAGCTGCTGCTGTAATGGCGTATTATGTTTTGACGTAGGAAGCACAGGCGTGTTTTTGAAATGAAAATGCATTTTCTAAACGACCTTAAACTTTTTTGTAACCTCTCGAGCAACAATTGTTTCCTCTATTTATATGCTAGAAATGAAAAAAAAACTACTCTTTCGTAATTTATGTATTAAAGCGCAAATTAAGCTTTTTCATTGATGATTTGAGGAAAATACTGAGAATCAAACGTATTTCACTATTATATTCCAGTAGATTTCTCTCAGAATTTTCTTCCCTTTAAAATTGAAAAAATATTTATAGTCTCATGAATATATATTACTTTTTTCCCAAATAAACATCAGTGCTTGGATTTGTCAACAACTGACTGACTCATGCATGTTGAGAACCGTTCCACTGAAAAGTGATTACGAGGTAAAAGAGGTCACGAAAATAATGAAAATTTTCATAACGATGGAGTACAAATTAACGTTTTGAGATATAGTTTCATAGGCATATAGTTTTTAACGCTGTTTTTATTTAATAAGAATTCGATTTTAAAAGAATAATTCTTCCTCCGATAATTACAATTAAACTAAACTGTACTAACTTAGTAATTAATTGTTTTCATACGCAAAATTTAACTTCAGATTTTTTTTTTTTAAATTAAGAACCAAATTAGTGAAGATTGATCCCTAGTTTATCTAACGACAAAAACTAAAAATTTAAAATTTTTTTTCCAGAATTGTGACAAAATCCTTGTAATCTAGTTCTATTATTTGAAGTATATAATTGATACTATAATGTCAGGAAATATGAAAAACAGAGATAATTATCTTAGATTATGGTCAATTATTAAATTTTCGAAAGTCTCCATAAATTGGACATGTTGCTCACACTCATTTATGGCCACACACATCCTTCTCAAACTATGAGTTTGGAACCAAGAAAGTTTGATTCTGAAAGTCAGGACTATTTAGTTTTTATCCGGTTTGTGTTTGGTTTCGTTTGGAGCGCTACGATGTATTCATGCATGAAAGCTAATGAGACCATGACCTAATGCATGAAGCAGATTCCGAATGGCTGCAATCATCCATCGCAGCAGTGGGAATCTAACTCGCGAACTCCGGTTCCGAAAAGCAACACTCTACTAATTCGGCCATCGTTCAGCTAGTCTTTGTTTGGATTTTTTGGTGAAAGGTTAATGGCCACAGAAATTTTATAATGAAAGGTTTTCTAATTATGAAAAGTTTTGTTACTTTCCTGTAAAAAAATCTCCCATATTCAAGAGAACTTGATTAAGTAGTATTTGAGTATTGTCTACGGTTCTTTATCAGGTAATATAATCATACAAAGAAAAAAAAAACTTTTAATAGAGTTATAACTTTGCTTCTTTTTCAGCACATATATAAAACTCACAATATTAATAGCAAATGTTTAAAATGATCATCATATCCGATTTATTTTACGCTACTAAAGGCAGAGTAAAATAACAAAACATTTTCTATACATTACTAATGCAACTATCTCTTAGTATTCTAGTTAGATTTTACCAACTAGAAAATTAAAAGATAGTTGCATTAGTAATGTATAGACAATTCTAGTTTGATCTTACTAGAATACTAAGAGATAATTAAATTAGTAATGTCTTGTTGAATTATTACATCCTTGAAGATCCTATTCGAGTTTAATTCCATTTGTAGTAATTGAAAATTATTGTGAAAAACAGGCGGAAGTTTTTAATATAACTTTGGAAATGAATTTATGAACTTTGGTAGGAACAAAAAAGATTATTGGATAAATACATTTTAACGTACTATATTCCCACATCATCATAATCTGTGTATTACGTTGTGTGTAATTTGTGCAAATATTTCTTTGGGTATTAAAATGCATAAAAATGCTATTAGAAATTTTCAGTCTTGTATGTTTTCTGATATAATACACTTGCTATAAAAGATATACGCAAAATAGAAAAAAATAAATTATAGGAGTTTCGCATGAATAATTAAATAAAAATGTTAGTCCTTAATGAAATTCGAACTATAAGTTTATAAGAGAAAAAAAAAGAGTTAATGTTGAATTTCAATTCGAAGAGGTACTTCATGTTTGGCACATGGTACGCTGCTAGTAAATACCAATTAATGGTCATCGTATTTTGACTCGATATGATATATGACAACATACAATGTGCTACCTACCCTGGCGGATGTAAAGTGCTCGTTTTATGTCATGGTAGAAAATCCCTCAATTTTGATTATCCCCAGGGAGATTTTTGCTCCTGAAGCCCTACCCCTCTCCCACATACCGACCTTCTCTGAGTATATACAGTCGAACTTCGATAACTCAAAGTCCCAAGATACCCTAAAAAATATTCGACTTATCCGAAGTTCGAGTTATCGAAGTTACCTTCCATTCCTCTCTACTGGCACTTAAGATGGGTCGACATGATTTAAATGGTTTGATATGTGCCATAATACTATAGTTGTATGCATTTCAATTTTTTTAATAGCCTATGTAAAACAACAAGAAAAGAATAGGGTCAAAAGGTTTATTAAAACTCACAAAATTTGTCCTCATTACATATTAATTAGTATAAATACCATGTAATTCACATTTGAAAAAAAAAAAATAGTTTTTGTTGTTTGCATTTTTCAAGGGTTGGTGGAATTCACAAAGTCACCTAATTTTTGAACACAGTTAAATAGTGTGTGGACAATGAAGGAGACAATGGAAGGGAGGGGGGGAAGGGCATTCCAAGAATGTGTGACGTAAGTGGATACCATTGCAATTCACAGAAGGAAGACATGAATGGACTCGCATTCGAAGTTTTGAACTGAATTTGAATTTTTTGAACTGTGTTTTTTACAGGGAAAATCTATCCCAAAAACTTCGACTTAGAAGATGTTCACTTCGAGTTATCGAGACAGTTTTTTAAAGAAAAGTATAGAAATGATTCGGGACTTGATTAAAAGTTCTAGTTAACGGATTATTCGACTTATAGGAAGTCGAGTTATCGAAGTTCGACTGTACAAGCAAAGCCGTTTTAAGACCCCAAGCCAGACACAAAATCTTTTCCCTGCTGCTGACGTCACAACTCGAGGCTAACGTACTTCACCGTCATATCCATGTGCTTCACCACTTCAATCTGTTGACATTCTTGTGTACTCGCCATCATCGTTCTGTGTTTTAGATTAAAAAAAGTATATTTTTTTATGGATTACTTTGCAATCTGCATCTTTATTAAAGGTAAGTCAAATTATTTTTGTTCAATATAGCCTGTTTATTCGTAACAATTAATGAATTCTCTGAATTACTATTTGAATCAGAAAACAATTACTAACCCTGATCGTGTTCTAAGGTGAATGTTGTTTGCACAGAGAATAAATGCATAATTCTAATATGAATATTAAATTTGTTTTTACATAACGTAAATTAAATATATGCGATTTATAGCTCTCATATTATGTA